>CM042009.1:20571773-21171773 GCA_023525715.1 Cichorium intybus
TTAAAGTTTTTGTTTGATTTAAATGTTAAATATTAACTCTTAATGTTTTATGTGATAATGAGTTGGCTATTAAATTAGCCTTAATCTGTTTTTTCATGAAACAACTAAACATTTTGAGGTTGATGTGCATTTTGTTTGCGAAAAGGTGTCAATAAGTGTTTTAGAAATTGTCAAAATTGCTTCAGAAAAACAACATGCTGGTTGTTGACTTCTGGTCAACATGAATTTTTATGCAGTGAAATGGGTCACTTTTATTATTCTAAATCTAGAAGAATTAACGATTCCAATGTTAAGCTTGAGGATAGGGGGGGGGGGGGGGGGGGGTTGAAATAAGACATGATTTGCTCAATCTTAACATTGGATGTTAGAAATTTATTAATTTATTCTGTTTAGTGCAAGTTATAGTTGTTGAGGGACTAAATCTAGCTTTCAAAAAGTTAAGAGGACTAAAGGTGGAGAATGTTGCTGCATTGGTAGCTTGTACGCATGAGCTGGGGGAGTTATAGTGGCTTATGATAAGGCTGTACATACGTCCCATACCGTATGATATACTTGCATTCCATCTGTTTTATACACTTTATATTATGCGGTTTAGGGGATATTTTCACATAAACATATTCACATGTTTAATGGTTTTCTCTGAGTAGTCAGAGTTAGGGTTTCGTTTCTTGTTCAGATTCATGTTTTGTGAATGTTGAGTGATTGTGTGATTGAGGCTTATTGTAATATTTCTGTCTTTTTATTGGTAAAGATGAAGACTTTGTGTTTTATCAAATTTATATTTGTTAGTCGTTCATATGTGTACCGGATTATAGCGAAAGATCACTTTATTTTTTAAATTTTAGGCTAATCTTTTTCAAAAAAAAATAATAATCGTATATTAAAATTTATAATTTTTCGTCGTCTATAGATAAACATCTATAACAATATATAAGAAGATTTTTTTTTATTTTTTATTTTACTTTAAACTCATTTAGATTCACAAGATGAATCTGATTGTAAATCAGAACCGTACCTAGTTTTTTTTTTTAACATATTCACATATAAATTGCCATCGTAACAGATATTTTTTAACAGTTTTTGATCATCCACAATTCACTTGTAAATATAAGTTAATTTAATTGTGTATATTCAAAAAGTTAAGATAATAAAAAATATAACTAGATTTAAATAAATCTTACCTGAATTCACATATGAATTTAATCAAATTCAGATATAAATATAATGTTTTTGAATTACATGGGTTATTATTTAATAATCAAGAATTCTTGAAAATAATAATATCAATGACCACTTACAAATTAATTATCTTAACATTATAAAGAAATAACATTAGTAATTATATGACATGGTATGGATAGTTAATAAAATGAAAATCAATCCGACGCTTACATATTATCAATAGTTAGAATAAAACATACCTTTTAATGCCTAAATTATGTAAAGTTTTAATTAAATAATAAATTATTATCAATGAGTACTACAAAAAAGTAAAATATTTTAATAATAACATAGTAGTTTTGGGCACATAAAATTTGACATGAAATACATATCCTTTCGGAACTCCTATCAAAATTATAGTGTTCGTAACTTACTCAAATCCCAATAAACGAAAGGTTCATGACTTGCTTGAGATTACCCGCGGAACAAACTTCCGTTGGGGCTGTTCATCAAAGACGCATGACACAAAATCTATTTATTAATACCGAAACCACCAACAGGCGCGTGTAACGGCTAATTTAAATACGAATTACCGCGTCATCATCTTTTTTATTAGTTTCAATAGCCGGTGGCAACGGGTTTCCATCCAAAAACCCTTTGAACAAAGCAAGTGATCGTTCCGGTTGAGAAAATGGAGCTTCATGTGCTGCCCCTCTTATCGTCGCAAAAGATAAAACATCACCATATACTTGCGTCCATCCACCAACCTACAAAAACCTAAACTTAATCCCTTTTTTTAACGTATAGAAAATGAAAACAAATTCATAAAAAGCTAGAATTAAATCAACCTGGTTGCCATTGAACCAGGCCCTGTAAGGCAGAGTTGTATTCAACCCTAGTTTTTTAGCCAACCCATTGACCACCACTCGTGTCCCGGTTAGTGGTAGGACCGAATCTTGATCGCCACTGAAAAAATTAAATAAATAAATTATATTTCTTATAATGTTACAACAAGCAAATTAACAAATATCCATTTTTTTTTTTTACGTACTAACCTGTAAACAAAAACCCTAATGCCAGACTTCAGAAGGGAAGCCAACACAGGAGTCATTGGTATCTCCAAATTATCCATCTCATAGTTCAAAACGCTGTTATCAACAAAAAGAAAACAATTGTTATAAATATATTTATAAATTCAAGTAAGATCTTGAGTCCATGTATATATTACTCGCTACATGGGCCCCACTGGCCGACACCGACAAGCCGAGCATGTAGAGCGGTTTGCACGTCTTTTCGGTTCAAGTACTTAATTGTTTCACCCTCCACGCATACATCTACCTTCGTTTCCGTACCTCGCTGTCAAGTGAAAACAATCGTTAATTACAAACAATGAGGAGGGCATTTACGTCTTTTGCACAGGAGATCAATAATGAATCTCCCCTCGCACCTTAATATTGTGAATTGTTTCGTCTTAGTCCAAATGCACGCCAAACGCAGTACAAAATGAATGGCGGCCCATGTAAACAGTAATTAGGAAGTGTTTTTTTTTTTGCTCACATTGTTATCGAGAACTTGTGACTGTGAGAAAACATTTGACAAACAAACGTCGAGAGTAATGTCATAAGAGTTAATGAATCGACCAATCTCTCTTGAAGCTTGATTTGCAACTTGAGAGCACTTAGGGCTAATAGACCTGGTTTGGGCTTGTCTTCTTATGGTTGAGTAGTTGCAAGCTTTATTGAACAAGTCATACGTGTCATCCGATATCAAACCATGAGACCATAGATACTCCCCTCTTGAATTAAAATCCGTATCGAATTCCAATAGTGGATTACCAATCTACAAATTAAACAAGTGAATAAACAACTTAATAGGGAAATTAACAGAGCTTGAGTTTAATTACTCACTGCAATTCCCTTGAGATTGATCTTGGATTTTGATTGAACTATGAGATTTGCTAATTGAGGAACATAGTGTCCTGTAGTACACAATGAACGTTAGCATACTGTATAGAAATTTCGACCACTTAAACAATATATCACAAATGTGCATATATATTGCTATTTTTACTGTTACTTTTAATGTTAGGGTTTGTTACATATGTTACCTGCATAACTTTCGCCTGTGATGTAAAAGTCTCTATTCTTGTACTCTGGAAAATTTTCAAACCATTTCTCAAGAAAAGCAAGATTGTCGCCAGCTGAAATGATTAAAAAATAATTAGAAACAGTCAAGGTTGCTGAAAGAATAGCCCTATTGAAGATATATTCTCGAGATGCCACTTCACATGTGTAGTCATCAACTCAAGGCTTACACAATGACAGGTTACACATGTGACATCATACGAATTGTTGACCCTAAATATTAAATAACATGCTGATCTCAACTCAAACTAACAGGTTTATAAGTAACATAGAATGAATTATATAGTAATGAATGACCACCCTTTTTATTAGAAGTAAAGAACCTGTAATCACATCATTCACCGATGAATAAAAGGACTTTTCAACAGAATAAGAAAATCCCACTCCTGCTGGTGATTCCAAGTACAACATATTTGCCTCTGCAAAAACAACATGAAATTCCCAAAGTTATTTCCTCAAATTGAGCATTCATCTAGGGCATACATAGACGTTCATGAAACACAGAAAGACAAATTGATGGTATAAGTTATTAATTCAAGATCAAAATGGTATTTCAGATTCGGGGAAAGCATAGTTGACATGATGAGATTCGTTATACATACGTTACAATCATCATTATCAATCAGTTATTTAGGGCAAAACCAGGACGTCACTTTGAATATTTAATGCTGCAATTAATACTCTCAGCATTAAATGCAATGTTATTGCAGAATTTTCTCAACGTAAATGCAGATTCTGTATACCTTTATTCCAGCTATAATCATTTTTGACCAAAACGCTACCACTTGGTTTAAAAGGACCATGCTCGACAAAAGCCCCTTCTCCAACAGACGAACAACCAGGTCCTGCAAAAATTGAAATCAAATGCGTCACTTGTTATGCAAAGAATCAAATGGGAGTGAAGAAACCGAGCGAGAATTACCTCCATTCAACCAAAGCACAAGCGGTTTGGAAGATGAGTTGGATTCAGCTTCAACAAAGTAGTAAAACAGAGATCTCGGTTTGGCATCATCAAGGGAGATGTAGCCTGCAAATTGCTTGAAATGGACCGGCGGTTGACCTGGTAATTTCACTACCTCATCGGAGACTGCAACCGAATCAACGCCTCGGAGACATGTGTGCATTAAAATTACCCCAAACAGTAACTTTGCAGAGAGCACCCATGGCTCAGACATGATTGACAGAGATAGTGGGGGATTATGGCTGCTTTGTCTAAGGTCAACTTAAGTCTAAAATATCGTACAACCGTCAATGCATCCTTTACAAGTCTTTGGTTTCCATGTGACCGTTTTCTCTCGAGAAAGGAATGCTTTCCAAAAAAGCTGCTGCCTCTAAGGCTGCAGGGAGTGGTGGCCAATGGCCAAGGGATGGCCAAGGGGTTTTTGTGGGCCAGACAATGATTGGCAGGTTTTGGCCATTTTGTAGGGAGTGGTGGCCAATGGCCAAGGAACTGCCATTTTCTAGCCGTTCAGGGGGTTATTTTGACAATTTCTGAAACATTTTCCTGGCTTGGCATCTCGCCAAGCCCTTGGCGAGTTGATCTTGGCGAGCCCGCTGGCGAGTGGCGGTGGAGTGGTGCTGGCGAGCGGCCAAGGGGCTTGGCGACCCCCTTGGCGAGACTACTCCGTGAAGCCTAACAAATCAATATTGTTTTTTTATTAAAGAAATTAATGTATTTTTCTTCGGTATATTTGTGTAGCCATATTTAGGAAATGAACAAAGTTGAGTTTGAAGACTATAGCTCAAAATATGTCGCAGAGATAAAAAGCAAATGAACCGTCTTCCATACCATATATTGATAGACACTCACAAAAGATGTTATTGTGAGCAATCTGAATGGGACTTCTATTCTTCCACTAAAAATATATGGGAGATGATTTGTAGTCCTAATTTTAGATAGCTATAGTTTGGCAAAATTAACAGCCGTCGGTAGTTAGAAGTTGTAGCTTTTATTTGAGTAAAAGGATTATGTGAAAATAATTGCAAGATTTTAAAGTGTAAAATTAAATAAAACTTAAAAACAGAAATCTCTGAAAAACTAAAAGTTATCTAAGGTAGCTTTTGGAGTATGGGTTTTTGTTTAAAGTAAAAACTAAAAGCTCGTAAGGTCATACTGTTGAACAATTTTTTTTCTTTAATTCGAGTTTTTCTTAAAAATAAAAGTTAAAATCTCCTAAAAACTATCAAAAGATCGTTGTCAAACATACCCATAGTATCAACTACGTCTCAATATTATGCCTGCTTCATTGTTGGATCGGGCTGTCAGTTATAAAGTCTAGGGGGTTGGCTTGTATATTTATCGTTCTTTTACTTATATATTGATCGAGAATACAACATAAACACTCATAGGGTATCCATACTTTCTATCTAAACAAAAATGGTATCAAGCCATGTTACTAGATTTTTTTTTCCTTTTCCCAATTCTCGTGCCACCAGTCGCCTACTCCAATGTTGTCGGTGATCATTACTTTTGCTTTTTTAATCACTTCAAATAAACCGAAAAAATAACTAACTTTTGTATGTAAAGTGATTCTAGACAAATCTACCATCAGTGGAAACAAACTAGAACGACGTACTTTGGAGATTCTTTAGACATTTAGAAGCAGAATCTTTCACACAAATACATTTCTTGGTCAAGATCATAGACTAATAATTTGGACCAAAATCCATGCAAAGATCCACACCATTTTCATATTTGATAATGACTTGAATCCTCGAATTTGGTACTAGTTCCATGAACTTAGTTTTGCATAGCAATATGTCATTAGCTTCATCGGAAGCCCGTCTCCGACCACAATGATACACAACTGGGGTGCTTGCTAGATAGTTGGATTGAATTCCCATCACCAGCACGACTTTGTACGTTTAACCAATGACATTCATCTGCAAAGATTTCGTTCTTATAGTCGGATCTTATAAAGTCTGATCATTGGGTGGTACAAGGATGTATAGTTTCTTGATCTTCATCGTGGGGTCTTTATTTTGGGACTACATAAAGAAATTCGTAAAAGTTAACAATCAAAAGGGTTATAGTTCAACAAAGGTTAATGGCTAGACTAGTTTTACGAAATTAAGTAAATACCGACATTAGATTTAATAGAACTACTTTCCAAATACATTAGTTATTCAAAGAGCTAAACTTATGAAATAATAACATACTTTCATTTTTTATCTATCTTAGCATCCGACTTTCATTTCTTCCTATCTATCTTAGCATTCGACTATCTTAGCATCCGACTTTCAAAGAGCTAAACTTATGAAATAATAGCATTGTATTTTTATTTTATCTTTTCTAATACAACATTATATTTTGAAATATCTTTGTAGTAGTTGAAATTATTTTGTACATAAATGACAAAATACAATATTGTAATTGGAAAAATAAAAAGCACACTTAAAATAATATATAAATCAATAAAAATTTATTATTATTCATTATATTTAGCTCTTAATTGTAGCATGTAATTTTTATGCCAACATCTTCCTAGTTGTGTTAATAAAATCGACCGATTGTTCAAAAAGTTTAGGGTCTGTTGGTTAGATACTTAGATTAGGTTAAAAGCCCTTATTTTGTTAATTGTAACATGTAAAATTTTATGCTAATAGTTGTATTGATAAAAGTGGTCAGTTTTTGGTGCTGGAATTAATTTGTCAATAAAACCGACATTTCTTAAATTCGACCCAATCATTATCATTTATCAAGGAGTCCATATTGTTCATCCATATTTTGTACACCATGCCAAAGATTATAGCTTAAGTGTCGGTCAAAGTCAATTTTAGAAAAATAAACCATGTGAAAAGGAAAAAAGAAACGTTGGTGCTTGGCGTATACTCGTTAGGTACTTAGGTTATTTATCCACAAACCATTGTATTACTTATGCAAAAATCAACAAACTATAAGGATGAATAATGTAATGTATACTAGAATACCACATTTGTCTGCTGACTGCTGACGTGGTAATCAAGCACTACCATGAAATCATAGGACCCAATCACATCCATCACTACCAATAAAGCATAGCCGCATGCGATCTAAAAGTGATGAGATCTAAAAGTTGAGGGTTATTCTATTCGCAAGGATGATTCTATCCACACACCCCCATCCCTCTTCCCTAACAAAAAAAAAAAAAAAAAAAAAAAAAAACAAATTACACACATAACATTATTACGTAGGGAGGTACATATAGCACAGATCCAATTGTATCATATATGTTCCAAAAAAGATATATTAAGCAAACAATAAAACGTATTGGAAAATTTAGTTTAAATTTTCATTCCCAAGCAAAGGTCCAATTGTATCATATATGTTTAACCAAAACACATTTATAAAGTGTTTATAAGTTTATCTCAATGAGTGTAGATAATTTTATATGAAAACCGAATATCAATACGAATCTTTCTCTATCGGGTTGACCGACAAAAAAGCTGCTAGATTTCCAATCTACAAAGCAAATAATTTTGATTCATATTCCTTGCTTGGTCGATGATCAAACCAAGAGGGAGGCAAAATGGGTGCAAATTTTAGGTTTAGGCAGGGAAAAGGGGTAATTCAGGGTTTCAGGTTAATCATTGCCATAAACCTATATTAGCGTGTCATATACTTGCACTAAGATTGGAGGGAGTGGTAACACTTTTACCACTTTCTTTTTCCTGCCATATCAGTATCACTTCAGCGCTACCTTAGTTTTACGACACCCTTTTTATTTCATATCAATGAGTGATTATGGTTTGGCGTTTTTACCATAATATTTTTTAATTAAATAAAAACACATAATTTTAAATAAAAACAAACTTGATTACTTAAAATTAAAAATACATAACACAAATACTTCTTAAACTTACTAAACTTAAGGCATTAATCTTAAAAACTAATTAAATCTATTCCTAATGTAGTATAAACCAACGCACCAGTCCACCATCATATTCTTTGTTTTCTTCTCCTAAAAGGTAAATTGTATACATGATTCTTTTATGTATCCATTTGCTTGGATAATGACTTGGAAACAAGAAGATCGACGTCTTCTACATTTTAGGGCTATTTCAAAATGCTACATTTAATATTTATGGTATTCAAGTTCTATTTATCCAATACTTCATTTCCAAAGAAACAAAAATATTAATTACATCTAATTTTACCTACATAATATATTTTATCATATGAAAAAGCGACTTCAGATCCTATCAGTTTGGATCGACTACCGAAGGTACTGAATATTCTATATAATGGATTTTTACTTGTGATGTCAACCTTTTCGCCTTGCTAACATTAGGATTTCATATCCCTATGTTCTTGATCCCATATTTGGAAAACAATGGATTTGAAGAGCATCCTTGATGTCCTCTAAAATATGTAGAACCCGACTAATCAATAGTGTGTTCATGAGGAGAGCATTCCGGCTAAAAGGGGTTGTGTGTGCATATATGTGATTGTATATGTATGTATGTGACTACATGTGTGATAGCTTTTGAGTTATAAGGCATTGTACTTTAAAACATGTACTTAATTTTAAAGTATAATGTTGTGATATGAAAAATGAAAGAAAAATGCTACAATAAACCTAAAACAAGGCACAAGAGAAGAACATACGGAATAAAAAAAATCATCTATCTCACTCAAGGTATGTAATTTGCCAACATGATGAAATAGTGAGGATGCGAAAAAATTGGAAGATTTGTAATTTGTCAACATGATGAACAGGTTTTATAATGGTGGCACAACACTAGAGATACTTTATACTTTTATTTGTATAAAAAACGGACATTTATTTTATACTTCCAATTATAGCATCTGCCTTCATTTCTTTCAAATACAGAAAATGGAAGTGGAGTGCTTTAATACAAAGATATAATAATAGAATGCTATGATAAACAGAAAACAAAAGTAAGTTGCTACCTTTTATTTTATTTTTGCATTTAGCCCTTATTTTTATAATTTTATAAATAATTAAGGCATAAATTTATTTAAATACAATATAAAAGTAGCTTGCTATTTTTGCATTTAACCATTATTTTTAATGAACGAATAACTAAAATAATTAACGAACAACTTTTAGATTTCATTTACATTTAACCCTTCTTTTTTGATATTTCATCCATTTAGCCCTTATCGAACGAATGATGGTACTTGGATATATTCAACTGGTACTTCCATTTATATCATCTTACTTTCATTTCCGTTTTATACAAAAAATGGATGTAGAATGCTATAATATAAAGAAATAAAAGAAGAATGTTATGATAAACAAAACACAAAAAGTTGCTTATTTTTTTGGTCAATAAAGGATTCGAATCAAACACGCTTGAACAAAAAAGTACATTGTTGTTTCAGGATTTAAGATCCCAATCCAAATTAACAGATTTAACTTGATGTAAATTGAAAGAAAATAAGATTACTTAAAAAAGAAAAACTATTCATATTAACATCGACATGATGTAAAACCAAAGAAATTAAAAAATAAAAAGTAATATTAAACTGTGAGTTGTTTTCATTTGGTCCATAATGCCCTTTTGAGAGGAATTAAAGAAAATGGCTCCTAAGTTACTATTTTCTTCCCCACATTCTTTCGTTTTGCTGGTTTTTACGTTGTTTTCTTTATTAACTCTTTTTTTTTTTTTTTTTTTTTTTGCACAATCTGTTGTTGATTGAAAGCAAATTTCTTAACTTCAATCATTGATACCGACGTTGATCTATGTGGTTCATTGAAAGATCTTAGGATCCATATCAAGATCTTAACAACCATATTCATAACTAATCAAATCCGAAAAAACAAATGGTTCATGAATTGCTGAAAATACCCGCAAAACAAACTTCTGTTGAGGCTCATTCAAGACGCACGACACCAAATCAGTTAAACTAAATTTATTCATCAAAATTGAAAGGACCAAGAGGCGCATGAAAGTGGTTATCATTAGCGTAATTCAATACGCATCACCGAATGCCCATCATTCTTTTTAGTGATTACATTTTCGAGTGGCAACAATTTTCCACCCAAAAACGCTCTAAACACAGCAAGTGATCGCCCCGGTTGGGTAAACGGAGCTTCGTGTGCTGCCCCTCTTATCGTTGCATAAGATAAAACATCACCATAAACTTGTGTCCATCCACCAACCTACAAGAAACTTAACTTACGCATTCTTCTTTCTTTTTTCAATGTACAAAAAAATCAAGAAAAATAATCACGTAGAAAATGAAAAAAAAAATGAAAGCAAATTTTTAAAAAGTTAGGACTCGATCCGTGACTTTCTATAGTAAATATTCTTTCTATGGCCATTTCGTCCCATTCAGACTTTATTCAGTATAGAAAATGAAACAAACCTTATGTGTACAACACTTTATCCAAATAGACATCATTACTTATTCAACCACTTTACCAATACAGGACTTGATAAGAGAAAAAACAACCCCGAAGTCATGTCCCCGATAGATCCATTAATTTAAAAAAAAAAAGGAAAAGAAGTGAACGAACCTGGTTGTCATTGAACCAAGCGCTGTATGGCTGAGTTGTTTTTAACCCTAATTCCTTAGCCAAGCGATTGATAATCACTCGTGTCCCGGTTAAAGGTAGGACCGAATCTTGATCGCCACTGAAAAATTTTAATTAGAGATTAACGTTTCCACACACATTACACAAAAGAAAATTCCCACATGCTATAAATGAAAAAGCAACTCAATTATAGTGTCATACCACCAACTTCTTTCTTATTACGACATTATACTTTGAAAAATCTACAGATCTCAGCAGTGAAAATCGCTTTGTATTTGAATGACGTTGTTATAACAGAGTATATTTTTCAAAATGTAATAATTTATCTAGAAAATAATAAAATTACGATGCTATGGAAAATAAATCAATGAAAGTGCATTGTTATTTCTTGCGTACTACTCACCTGTATATAAAAACCCTAATGCCAGACTTGAGAAGGAAAGCCAACAAAGGAGACATTGGTACCTCCAACCCGTACAAATCATATTTAATCATGCTGTTGTGAACAAAAATAAGCAGATTGTTATTTATATATTAACCCGAGATCGAATAAACTCAAACAAGATCCTGAATTCGTATATTACTCGGTACATGGGGCCCACTTATCGACATCCTCGAGCCGAGCATGTAGAGCGGTTTGCACGTCTTTTCGGTTCAAGTACTCAATTGTTTCATCCTCCACACATACATCTATCTTTGTTTCGTTACCTTGCTGTCAAGTGAAAATATTCGTTAGGAACGATGAGGAGGGCATTTACGTCTTTTGCACATACAAATGTCGAGAGTGATGTCAAACACAGTCTCAGTCCCACCTTTTTTGGGACAAAACTCGTTGACATCAGTCTCAGTCCAATGCAAGTCAAACGCAGTACAATCTGTTTTGTGTAACAAATATTATAAAAATAAAAAGTAAGTGGGAAGTTGGATAGCTCACAGTTGGATCGAGAACTTGTGACTGTGCGAAAACATTTGACAAACAAATGTCGAGAGTGATGTCATAAGCATTAACGAATTTACCAACTTCTCTTGAAGCTTGATTTGCAATTTGAGAGCACTTATCAGTGGTACAATTGTAATTTTCTTGTCTCATGATGGTTGAGTAGTTACAGACTTTATTAAGTAAGTCATACGTATCATCTGATATCAAACCATGAGACCAAAGATATTCCCCCTTTGAATTAAAGTCCGTTTCCAACTCCAATAGTGGATTACCGATCTACACAACAAATGCTAATTCCATTAAAGAAACAAACCTTGATACTAAAAAGAAAACATGGATCAAATTCACTCACGGCAATTCCCTTGAGATTGATCTTGGCTTTTGATTGGACTATGAGATTTGCGAGTGTAGGTACATAGTGTCCTGTAGTAAAAGATAACTTTCTTTATTAGACAACTATTCTTATTTCAAAAGTTTTTTGAGGTTCTTACGTATATTACCTGCATAACTTTCGCCTGTGATGTAAAAGTCTCTATTCTTGTAATCCGGAAAATATTCTAACCATTTCTCAAGAAAAGCAAGATTGTCGCCAGCTGAAATGATGATCAATAACTGGAAACAGTTTGTTTATAGTCATATACAACCTTTATTGATAAGAAGTAACGAACCTGTAATGGCATCATTTACATATGTATAAAAGGCCTTTTCATCAGAATAAGAGAATCCAACTCCTGCTGGTGTATCCAGGTACAACATATTTGCCTCTACAATAACAACAACGAATTCCTAAAATTATGTGACGTTCATGAAACATAAACACCTTGTCAAATGAAAGCAATACTCCATCCATTCTCCAACATTCATGATATAGTTTTTTGCAGGCATTTGGCGATCATATTATTGCAATCATGATGAGTATATAATGATTTAGGGCAAAACTATAGCGTCACCTTGATAATTTAATGCTGCAATTAATACTCTCAACATTAAATAAACAGTTATTGCAGAAATTTCTCAATGTAAATGCAGATTCGGTATACCTTTATTCCAGCTATAATCGTTTTTAACCAATTCACCACGACTTGGTTTAAAGGGACCGTGCTCAACAAAAGCCCCTTCTCCTACAGAAGAACAACCAGGTCCTGCAAAAATTAAAATCAAATGCTTCACTCGTTATGCATGAAATCAAACAGGTTTGGAGTGAAGAAATATAGCGAGAATTACCTCCATTTAACCAAAGGACAAGAGGTTTGGAAGGTGAGTCGGATTCAGCTTCAACAAAGTAGTAAAACAAAGATCTCGGTTTGGCTTCATCAATGGAGATGTAGCCTGCAAATTGCTTGAATGTGGCCGGCGGTTGGCCTGGTAATTTCCATACCTCATCGGCGACTACAATGAGATCAACGCTGTTGAGACATGTATGAATTAAAATTATCCCAAACAGTAACTTTGCAGAGAGTATACATGGCTCAGACATGATTGGGAAAGAGAGGATTATAGCTGCTTTATAGAAGGTAACTTAAATCCATAGCGTACAACCATGAACGCATGCTTTACAAGTATTGGTTTCACCCTTTCTAACACCTAAACGCTGTTTATCTCGTCTGAATCGTTTTGAGGCCCAATCTGCATGAATATCATTTGTTACGAACAATACAGGATTGATTAGATGATCAATGAAGGAGATAAATATGCATGAGCCAAAGGTTTAATTCCATTGAAGAACGCAAACGATTACAGATTTATAATACGATCTAAATGAAAAAGTGAGAGAATTAAAACATAAGGGTAACCATTTTTGCATTTGTTGGTAAATTTTTTTTTTTACTATGACCAATAAATTTTTTTGGAGTGTTCACGTATGATCATTATTAGGCTATGGGTGT
The DNA here is from genome assembly GCA_023525715.1 of Cichorium intybus. Taxonomy (NCBI): domain Eukaryota; kingdom Viridiplantae; phylum Streptophyta; class Magnoliopsida; order Asterales; family Asteraceae; genus Cichorium; species Cichorium intybus. The sequence continues at coordinate 20,585,389 of CM042009.1, forward strand.
ACAAGATTTTCAGGACTTTCCAAAACAGCCGCCACGTCACCAAAACAACCACATAACACACCCCAGGAAATGCAAGACAGCATGACATCCGTTTTATTTTCCACGTCATATTTTTATTTTACGTTTTTTATAATTAAAATCTAACATTAAAAATTAATTAAAAACCATAATATTCAAATTAAAATAAAACGAAATTACATCAAATTAAAAAAAACATTAAAAAAATTAAACATTTCCTAAATTAAAAAAAAACTACTTATTTAAATTTTTTTTGCGAATTTTTTCGCTCATCGCTTTGATTGCTACGAGGTCTTCTTCGGTCCCCGATTTGCTCATCACTTGAAAATCCAACCGCGTTTCTTGAATTTCGTTGTGGCCATAGAATTGTTCAACGGGAGCATCGACCTTCTCGACGACTTCGTCTATCGAAGACGAGCCTGAGGCATCTTGTTTTGCGGCTCGTTTCACTCGGTCGCGACCAATTGGGCGGGTAGGCGGAGGCATCTCGTTTTGAGGTGAAGCGTCGTCATTGAGGTCGATCACGTCTCGAGCGTCGGAAAGGTCGTCGTTGGATTCCGGAACCCTCCCACGTTTGGATCCCGAGCTCGAGCGGGGGGAATCGGGAGTTAGTAGCCATTTTGGACCGTTTCGCATCATCTCCCAAGATTTCAAATGCGTAAACGATTTTCCAACTACTCGAGCGTATTGTTCGATAGTCGTGTTGAAAAGTTGGAACTCGTTTTCGCCGATTCTGCGAATGTTGACCAAGTTGTTTAATATTTAGTTGAACTTGGTACAATCACGACGAAGTTTCCGCCATTTCCCAGTAATCTCGTCGTTGTTACGGTACGCCCCACGACCCATCGCTTCGTGATAATGGTCTAAAATACGTTCACACGACCCTTTGGAACTTTGGTTATTTCCTTGTGCGGAATCCGTGGAAATAGCGAGCCATGATTTGACCAATTGAACCTCTTCGTCTTGCATCTACGGAACCTTTGAGTCTTGGGCGTTCCGTGTCTTGTTTCGCGAACTATTATTCTTTTTCTTTTTTGATGAAGACGCGGGCGGTTGTGTTTCCATCACGACCTCGTCGGGGGGATGCTTGTCGCGGTGGTGATGGAATCGGCGGTGAAAACGGTTGTGACGATTATTGGAAAAGTGGGTATTTGTAAGGTTGTGGCTGGTATGGATATTGGTTTGGTGGTGGAGGTTACGGATACGGGTATTGAGGTTGAGACGAACCCGTAAGCAAGCTCGTAAAAGTGCAATTCGGCGAATAATTTATGTTATATTCGCCAACACGAAACGGGTTTAGGTTTGACGGCGAGGTGTTGGGATCGTTTTCCTTCTTGAATAATAATTATTGTTGATATTTGGATGAATTGTGTGTAGTTTTGTTGTGTAAAATTTGGTTGTGTAAATATAATATTTATAGTGTAAATCTTAGTTGGGAAAAAAAATTTCTTTGCCAACGGTCAAAATTTGAAATGGAAACGGTCATATGCTGTATTGACGTGTGATACCCAGGGAGTCCCAGGACTCGAAGTCGTAGAACGCGGGGGGGGGGTGTTTGCCGCGTCCTCCTTGCTGAAGTGGCACCACGCGGGACACCCGCGTTCGGCACACCCCATGGTCTTACCGGTTGGTGTAGGTTACTGCTGACGTGGCATACATGTACGATTATGTAATAACACAGAAGGGTAATGAATTATTGGTTTTGTTCATATTTGGGTAATTTTTTTTTATACACATATGACCAACAAATTTATTCAAACTGTTCAAATGTTACCATTATTATACTTAAAAAATGTATATATATACACTTCTAAAACGTGTGTGCGTGTGTGTGTGTGTGTGTGTGTATATATATATATATATATATATATATATATATATATATATATATATATATATATATATATATATATATATATATATACACACACACACACACACACACATACACACACACGAAATCAAATTTCAATTTGTTAGTTGGTTTAATGGTTATAACTTTAATAGAATAAATATTAATCATTTAACCACATTAGCCAATAGTTATTACGATATTAAGTTTAAAAATTAAAAGTTACTACAATGTTATCTTTTTAAACTTATTTAATAAAGTAAAATAATTACTTAACTAATTTGTTGGTATATATCTTTACCAATTTGTACCGATAAAAAATGTTGGTAACCAAACAAATTGGTACCAAATATAATCAGTACGGAGTAGCCAAACAAATTGGTACCAAATATATCTTTTGACTTTTTTTACACATATGACCAACGAACTTGTTTCGAGTGTTCACATATGACAATTATTACCGGTTTGGTGTAGCTTACTGCTGACGTGGCCATGATTACTAATTGGTACGGTATTACCAACCAAAAATATCGGTTACCAATTTTATTGGTTCGGTTGGTAACATGTTGGTTGGTTTTCCGTGGTACGGTACCATGATTACTAATTGGTATGGAACCCTTAAAACATCGTTTGATAAATAGAATTGTACATGATAGAACAAAACAAAGTCATTTACAGAAACATTTGATATCGATGGGACACAAATAAATTAGGATATTGACCAAGTCAAAAGTAACTATTTTATTATAATTTAGTTCCACCAAAAAAATGGAACTCTCTATTTTTGTTATCACCTTTTCCTCATTCATCATTACCAATTTTCTCTTCTATTTTTCTTCTTCATCATATTGATCCCACTCCAAGGATTTCACTCCTTGTATTCCTAAACCAAACACCCTTATGCTTTGCCCTTCTTTATATGGCCAGTTCTCCCCTACTAGGGTTTAAACACAATCCTTTCGTTGTTCACTTTAAACCATGACATGGCGTCATCTGGTTTTTGATCAATTCTTAACTTAACACCTCATCATCTATGATCTCCACATCTCGAGAATCATCTAGAATTGCTTCCGGTACTATCCAGATTTCCTTAGTATAAATCTGGGAAATTTCCAAAGTTATCGGGTCGTTGTCCCCCTTTACTGCTCCGCCTACTCGTTTCTGTGCTGAGAGCTATATGTGTTCCCTCTTTCCTACACGTGGTCTGTTTATTTTTCGGCTACACATTCTGGTTTCTGCACCACAGGTAACTGTATCTTCAATAAACGACTCGTGTAACTTTCCCCGTATCGGCAACCTAGCATGTTAGTGAACTGCTGGGGATAGGGTAAATCCACATCCGGCTAGTTCTGCTACATTCAACTATATTGTTTTATCTATACTTTCATAAGTACTTACTATTAATAAGCACTGAAACATTAAACATGCTAGTACTACATCATAGGTAGGACACGATGGTCACTATTAAGCATCTTATTTCTTCTAGCATGTTTTACTTCTACGTGTTACCCTTGGCTTGATTCACGCAAAATCTTGTGATTCTGCGAAGTCACAGTGGTACCATGTTTCAGTAGTGATACACGCGCACTGCTTACACAGTATACGCACATAGTCTTAGTTTCATCACCAGCTCCCGATTCACAAGTTTAGCTCCCGATTCACAAGTTTGGGTAGGTATATACTGAAGGATTTTATGCAATCTATGAACTAATAACCTAAGTTCACATGCAACCTATAAGGATCTATGTTTTCTTCTAATTGAACATATAATAAATTCCTAAAGGCCACAATAAAATAACTAAAAGAATAAAATCAGAAAAACTAACCTTTTAGGATTTCTTCGAAGCAAAGCAGCACAAGTGTCCTGCCTCAAATGAGATCACACCCAAAACTAGGGTTTTCGAAAGTTCCAGAGAGAGGGAAGAGAGGAAAAAGTCGTGGCTTTTATGGTGCCTAGGGATCTCTATTTATAGTTTCCAAGTGGCCACCAGATAAGCCTTTAGAGATAAACCTTTTTGAATTCAAATAAGATAAACCTTTATCTATCAATTCAAATCTATTTATCCTAACATATAATAATCGAAATTATGGATAATCCCTCCATAATTTCGTTGCCCACTTAAACTACCATAATTGTCACTTACTCAACTATTGAATAATTACAATTCAGCCCCTGCACCTTTAATTAATCAAATTGATCACCAAATTAATTCCAATTAATTCCAGATTGATTTCTAATTAATTAATATAGTTTCTAATTAATATATTATCACCAAAAAATATATATTAATAAACTATTTATTTTATTTCTATTGATTTATTAATCATATAATAAATCAATCTTTCTCTCTCATGGATTTTCTGCTAAACCTCTAGCCATGAGGGCAACCCAAATGGACTTTGCTACTATCAATTAGGTAAATACAAATTATTAGTCATGGCTTAGACACCTAATCCAACAGTCTCCCACTTAGATAAGTCTATGACTATAATTACTAATGTATCCTCTAATTGATCAGCAAACTGCAGCTTCCTAGAAACTATTGCCGAACTCTGACCTAGTCAGTTCTGTCCATAGATAAGTGATCATATGATCCTTCGTCCAACAAGATATTTTCATGCACGAGACATGGATTGAGATCAATCTCTGTCCGATACTCTGTTTCCCGATTTTTCGATTCTACTTATGACTTTAGAACGTCTAATTGAACACATCAATTTAGTCCAGGCTGGCCAGCACTTTAGTCAACTTCAAAATCATCGAGAGGCCTACAGATATCAGTTTCTCATCAGGGTCAAGGAACGAATAAGTTTCGACTCATATGCTTATATCTTTTACCAGTCAAATCATTCACAACAACACGTTTTATAACATCGAGTTACCGATGCGTTTTCGTACTATCAATGAACAACTACTGCCTTTGTAAATTATAACTCATATCTCTCCACTTCAAGATCATAAGATATTATCGTCTCAACATTGCCTGTGATATAATCCATGAAGCAATCTATTGAGCGTGGGTTTATCCAATACTCAAATCTCTATTTCTAAGTACTCATGAATGTTTTAGCAATCCTATTGCTATGTCTAACTCCTTAGACAGTCCACAAACCAATTCATGATAGTCTTGATTCAATACTTACTTTCCAGAGCATGAGCGACTGTGGACCTATCTGAATAATTAAATTATTCGGGAAGTAAAACATGCGAAAGTGAAACATAAAGATCTGACTGGCAGCTACTCCTGCTTATTACCAAGTCTCCACAAGGTAATCACCAAGTCGCACCTTGTCATAAACTATTATCGGTTTCATGATTTCTTTTAAACTTTCAATTCTAATTTTACATCTATGTCTTTATGAACCTTACACTCTTTCTATGTATCCAAAGTATCTTATACTTATACACTTTATTGCAGATGATCCAATCGGATGCTCATCCGATAACATCTCAATATGTTATCTTGTCAATTTCTCTTCTAACTCCATTCTGGTAATGTGTACTGTGACTTCCTATGGTTCTGGGGTCTTTAGTCTACTTGACTGCACTCTAAGACTTTTTCGAGGTGTTATGATGTGCCGGTGAACCACACGCGCTCCATCAGAATACCAACGAGATTCCTTAACCATGAAGTCCTTTAACATCATGACTTGACGTTAATAATTACCACTTTGAAAAATCTTTCAAATTAACCCTATCACTTTCACCCCAATTATTTCCCAATGAATTCTCACTTGAGTTCAAACAATCCATCCAGTATTCCCAGCCAGATAATGTCCTGAATCCAACTTACTATGCCTTAAACATCAAGTCATCAGGACATGTTCATGACATTATGATCGATCCAAGAAACTTGTTGTGACACCCCATTTTCACTGTTTGCAAATACCATGGTTTTTCGTATAAATACATGAATACAAAAATACGGTTTGTCAAAAATCGATAATTTACATGCTTAAAAACAGTGGGTGTTACAAATCCATATCAAAACTACCATAGTAAGCAAGAAAGGATTAAACCTTGAGTCCAAGACGGGAGCTAACTCGGGCTCCACTCCAGCTTTACTCCAACCGATTATACTTTAGAACTTTAACCTGGAATACATGGCAAAACATAAAATACGTAAGACAATAATGTCTCGTGAGTTACATGAGTTTTAGACTCAAACCATTAACTTATTTCTTCCAACTTTTTATAAAATTTGTAACATAAAACTTCTGTCAAAACTTTATAGTAATAACATACTATAACTTTTTACTTCTCGAAATCATTTCATAACATGCTTTACAAAATAATATCTTTCAAAATTTATAGTAGTAACATACTATAACTCTTTTACTTTCCAAAATCATTTCATAGCATACTTTACAAAAATAACTTCTTTCTTACTTTCTTTGACTGGTTTTATAAGCTTGCTGGATTTTTATACTTAGGGCTTTAATCACCATAAGTGATACCCCAAGTCTCTATGGCTAGAAAGAACGGATCAATCCTCACCATAGAAGTGCTGAGGCAATCTACTTCGCGATGGGGCTTTTTCCCCAGTAGACCCCTTACCTAACCCGGGAAGGTTGGAACATAGTTCCCTTACTAACGCTGCTTGCTACAATTACCAGTCATACAAAACATTTTCTGCTTGCTTGAACATTACTTACATACATATAACTTGTGGCTAAGTGCCAAACTTCATTATTTTCTGTCTTTATGGCTAGATGCCAAATTTATAACTTTCATCACATATGTAAAATATGTTTTTATAACATTCTAAGCTTTATACCAAATCATACTTTCCAACATCTTATGACTATATGCCATTCATACTTGAAAACATATACAGTTTGTAACCAAAACATACTTCTTAATCATCTTGTGGCTATATGCCATTCATATTTGGAAACATATATAACTTGTAATCGAAATATACTTTCACATAATTGGTTCATAGATCAACATACTTTCACTCAATTGACTCATAGGCCAATATATACTTTCACTTAATTTGACTTATAGTTCAAAACATAGCTTCAATTATAGCATTATTCTTTCACAAACAAGTTAGAAATAAAACTCTTGCATATAATTTCACATATAAGATTTTATAATAAATCTTGAAAATACTTACTTGCCATGTACCCCAGAATGGGTAAAAATACTGCATGTACTCACCTCGTGCATTGCTAGTAGATTGACTACACGTTCTTTGCATTTATAATCTTTTGTGATCCAATAATCACTTGGCGTGAACCTATAATTAACATGTTATACATTAACATTCATTCTAACTGACTCTTTAACTCATTAGAGTCCTTATTATACCAATACGGGTCATAACAAGTCTATAACTTTTGAATGACCGACTTTAAATAAATCGTATATTATACGTATTTTACTACAGTACCCTCAGGAGGTCGTATTTTCATTTCGACAATTTTCCTTGTGTTTTCACACCATTTTAGACTTATGGTATAAATCATAGACCAATCAGACAAGTCTAGCACCAAGTTCCAAACTCACAAATGACATTTTCTTAACAGAAGGGATGCACGACTCGTGCATAATTTACTCTATGAAGAGCACGACTCGTGCACTTTGCTATAGCTTTATATTTTCACTCTACAGGGGGAGCACGACCCGTGCTCTTGCTGCAGACCCCAGTTCAGTCCGATTTTTGTACTGTAGCTTTCTGTTTTCGCGTATTAAGTTCTCATTTCAGTTCTTAATCAATTGGGTACCATTATATGGCAAAACCCTTTCATTTTCATGAGTTTTGGACCATTGGAATCAATGATTCCAGCCATTTTTAAACTATTCACGTTTTTCACATTTTTGCACAAAAACTGAAATTTCTTGAAACTATCTATTACAACTGATTTCTTCCATCTTTTATAGTATATTGAACTTCATAAAAACCATTAACACCATCTTTGGTCACAAGGACCCGTGAACTAGGGTTCTTGAGCCAAAAATTGGGTTTTTCCACGATTTCAACAACACCTCTTAAATTAGGTGTGTTTACTTTATATTTTTAGTATTCTTAGATGGAAACAAACCTCTGGAATCATTTCATAACTTCATAAATCAAATGTCCAGATTCCATCCCAAGAAGACGATGAATAGTAGGTGTTCAAACTTTGATTCCTTACCTCAAATGTTTAGAAACCTTCAATTCCAGCTCAAATTTCTCGTAATCCTTCCAGAAATCACGACCTCCAAGTCTCTCCCGAAGCCTCCAGAATTCTCTGATATCTTCTGGGAATTTTAGAAGATATTTTCTCAATTATACTCCCAATATTTACAGTTTCCACCCCTCAAGTTCCAACTCTTTCATTTTGACACTAAAATTAAGTTTTATTACCTAAAGTTCCATTCTTTACATTTTTAGTCCAAACTAGAATTATACTTTCATAATAACTCCTGCATGTGGTCAAATGACCAAATTACCCTTTTATGGTAAAATGACCAAATTACCCTTACAATCATAATTTCTCACTTATATATATATATATATATATATATATATATATATATATATATATATATATATATATATATATATATATATATATATATATATATATTCAACTTTTATTACACCAAGTTCTATTTCTCACACTTTTACTCCAAACTCTTGGAATTTTACTACATCTCTTACTACATTATTTTAAAACTTTCAAAATTTTTGGTCTTTACCTTAAGCGTTATCTCGAATATAAATTCAAGATTTTTGGGTCGTTACAACTACCTCCCCCTTATTGGGATTCCGTCCTCGGAATCACCACGCAACTATTAATTTAAGGGATCACGTCTCCCTCTGATAACGCGTTAATTTTGCATATATTTCGGGCGTTATCATAGTGTTTTTATTGATAAAATTAAGTTAAAAAGGGCTAAAATACTCACTACACTTGGAAAATGACTTTTTACAGGAGTTTTGGACATTTGGGAGAAAACTGTCAAAAGTTGGAACAAAGAGGGGCCAAAAATGAAAAATGCTGGAAAATGGAGATAGCGCCTCTATCTCTAGATAGCGCCTCTATCTGAGATAGCGCCTCTATCTTTAAAGATAGCGGCGCTATCTACTGAAATCGCAAAAAATCCGGAATTTGTTGCTGACCAAGACCTATTCTTTGGGGAATTCAAAATTAGCGACGCTATCTCTAAAGATAGCGCCGCTAATTGTCCTGAGGCCTATAAATAGCAGCTCATTTCCAGCCAGAAAGGGAGTTCAGTCCCTGCGTTTTAACCACGACCCCGAGCCATTTCCAAGCAGTTTTTAGAAGGTTTTTGAAGGCCGAATCACGACTTTCGAGATTCGGTTTACATTTATTTGTTTGTAAGCAACGTTTGATTTATATTTCTGTATTTTGATTCAATTCTAGCCATGTCTGGCTAGAACCGTACTCTAGTTCCGAGTTCAGACATGTTTATTGTGTAGTTTGAAACATTCGGCTCGATGAATGCTTTTGAATAATTCTAATGATCATTTTCTCGTTTCAATTTTAGTCTTGAATCTGATTTGTTTTTGACTGATCACCCTAAATAGATCTTTTTCATGCACTGTTAATCGACTGTGTGAGGCACCTAATCGCTTAGCACAGTCGATATTTGGTAACAAAAACAAGCGCCCAATTCCTTGTTTAGAATTTGGTCATATGTCCACACACTTCCCAGCGGACGCGAAGAATTGGACATTGATTGGTACTTGCACACCTTATGCGGTTCCTGCATTTTGGCCTATAAGCGGACCTTAGGTCGGGTAAAATGGAACCAGGTTTAGGTAATAAGCGGACCTTTATCTAAACATTTTAGCAAGTTATTTTCATAAAGATTATATTTTATGAATTTCAAAAGCCAACTTAGAATTGTATTACAAAACACATCAGTCGTATTCATTCTATTACGATGAACATCGAAGACTCGGGACTAGGCCTTTAATTATTGTTTTTCTCTTAATTACTCGTATGCTTTCTTCATTTTTTATTATTTTCACAACAAAACCCCCCCCCCCCATTACATCATACTAAGTATTTTATACTAAGTAGGCATAAATTTTATATCCCGTGTCCTTGTGGTTCGACCCTGCTTGCCCTGTACTCTAATCCAGTGCATAACAGCAATGATTGGTCGGATTCATTTCCGATCATATTTGTTAGGGATTGACACCCTTAACAAATTGGCGCCGTTGCCGGGGACACGGCAATACTAACGTTTATGCCAAGATCTCTTCGCACAGGTACACCAGTTGCACTTGACAAGGAGATTGAAAGGAAGCAAACTACACTTTGCAGGAAGCAAACTACACTTCCCAAACTTCTACATTTCTTTCCATCACAGACACTCAATCAACCGAAGCTACATCCAACGAAACCTACACAGAAACCACATCACCACCATCTCCAACTCCTATTCAACCACCTATCATCATGGCAGCGCCCGAACAAACCCTTCGCCAATGGGCAACACAAGATGTTTCCCAACAACCCCTTTGCATCACATATCCTGCCATGACCAATTTCGAACTTCGATCTGGTGTAATCCATCTCTTGCCAACCTTTAGAGGGGTCGAGAACGATGACCCTCACAAATTTTTGAAGGATTTCCATGTGGTATGCACCGGCATGAAACCACATGACGTCACCGAAGACCAGATCAAGCTAAGGGCATTCCCCTTTGCAGTCCAAGATTCCGCAAGAGACTGGCTCTACTACCTTCCACCTGGATCCGTCACCACATGGAATGAGCTAGCTCGAATGTTTCTTGATAAATACTTCCCCGAGATGAAAGCCTCTGCTTTACGCAGAGAGATTATTGGAATCAGACAACAGAAGAGTGAAGCGTTGCACAATTATTGGGAACGATTCAAAAGGCTGTGCGCTCGATGTCCCAAACATGGCATCACTGATCATCAACTCCTTCAATATTTTTGTGAAGGACTATCATCCTGGAATCGTCGGTTACTCAATGCTTCAAGTGGAGGCTCTATCACTGATAAGACTCCAACTCAAATTCGAGCATTAATAAACACCATGGCTGAGGACTCCAAGCATACAATTCAAGAAGATGAATGGTACACGGATGTGCCGCGACGGGAAAAAGAAGTAAATACGCCTCAAATCGAAAAGCAAATATCTGAGCTGACGAAAGAAGTTTTACTTCTCACACAAGAAAGAAATGCACAACCACCAGTTCGACCTTGTGGGGTCTGTTTGCAAGTTGGACACCCTACTGATATGTGCCCTTTATTACAAGAAGATATTGGAGATGCACAAGTTGCAGGGACATATCATCAAAACTGGAATCAAAGTCCTCCTGCGATTTATCAACAAAGGCCTCCACAAGAATATCAAACGAGACAACCTCATCAACATCAACAATTTCAACCTCGTCAGCCACAAGTTCCACCTCAACAAGGCAATAGCTCTGGGATGTCGTTAGAAGATATAGTTAAGAGTTTGGCCATGAGCACTCAAGTTTTTCAAAATGAAACAAAAGCCTTTCAACAAGAAACAAAGGCAAGCATAAAGAACTTAGAGAAACATGTTGCCCAACTTGCTAACTCGGTGAGCAAGTTAGAAGCTCAAGGAAAATTACCAGCCCAAACGGAGACAAATCCAAAGCACACCGTGTGCGCTATCACCTTGAGCAATGAGAAAGAGTATGAAGGGCCACAGATGCCCAAAGAAGAGGAACTGAAGATTGAAAAGAAAGATGAGGTGGAAAAAGAAAGCATAAAGAAACCAAAGCAAGAACCAACCAGAGAGGAATTGATAGCCCGTGCTCCATTCCCTTCTAGGTTGATAAAGCGTGAGAGGGAAGACGAAGAAATCATGGAGACGTTTAGAAAAACTGAGGTAAACGTTCCACTTCTAGACACCATAAAGCATGTCCCTAAGTATGCAAAATTCCTGGAGGAACGTTGCATTTCTAATAAAAAGTTAGAAGGGAATTATTTCATGAAAGCTGGTGAAAACGTCTCTGCTATCTTGCAAAAGCGTTTGCCTGAAAAGTGCAAGGATCCAGGTGTTTTTACGGTTCCTTGCAAGTTAGGAGACCTTTCTTTTCCAAGTGCTATGCTAGACCTTGGTGCCTCTATCAATGTTCTGCCATATTCAACTTTCAAAGCATTAAAATTAGAAACCTTGAAAGAGACCAGCATCATTATTCAACTGGCCGATAGATCAAGAGTCCACCCAAAAGGCGTTCTAGAGGATGTTTTGGTACAAGTCGATCAAATCCTTTTCCCAGCTGATTTTTATGTGCTTGATATGGGAGATGACAACACCGCGAACCCAAATTCCATAATCCTAGGTAGACCGTTCATGAAGACCGCGAGAACAAAAATCGATGTTCACGCTGGCACTCTTTCTATGGAGTTTCATGGGGAAGTTTTTAGCTTTAATACTTGTAAAGCCATTCGTTACCCAAGAAAAACCTCATCAGTGAATCTTCTGAATACAACTGAACCACGGACGAATAAATATGTTGAGTTATCCAATCGTGATGTTCAGGCTTTACCACTAGAAGGAAAGAGTGATGAAGATACGACAAAAGAACTTACTGAGAAGTTCAAGCTTGAGGAAGAGTTGAGGAATTCATCCACTTTGAAACATACAAGAAAAAAAGCAAGGTACGAAACATTGGAAAGAAAATTTCATGACGCTTACTGTAAGATGTTTCAGGTGCAGGTACCAGAATTGCAACAAAAGACCTACTATGAAGGATCAGGGGTGAAAAACAAAGGAGTGGAGGTGTGGAAGTGCCCAAGTTATATCACTTAAAATTCTGAACCGGGCGAGGTCAGGCCGACGACACTAAACAGAGGCGCTAACCGGGAGGCAACCCGGGCATTTGTTTATTTCTTTTTAGTTTTATTTTTATTTTCTTTTCTTCGTTATTTTTTCTTTTAAAACTGCTATGACAGGGTCATTTGGAAAAGATGAAGAACCCAACTGTATAAGCTTCAAATGCAGCAAACATGATCTACCAACGAGACTGAGCTCGTAATAAGTGTGGGGTCGTTCCCACTATTATTTTTATCTCTTGGTTGTGATAAAAAGCGGTTAAGAAGCGCAAATTGCTCAACACAAAACCTGAAAAGCTTGTCCTATACAAGTGAAAGCTGCAACTCACCCAGGGGAGTCTGTTCCTTTTTTCTCCCTCTTTAATTTAATGCAATATATATACAATGGGGACATTGTATAATTTAAGTGTGGGGTGAGGCGTTACACTTAAGCAATTTAGGTTTATTTGGCCAAATTTTAAAATTTTTGCCTTAATAAATTCCCGAAATTGAACGAATAAATATAAATACATCTGGAATAATGGATAGGAATAGAAATTTGAGTTGTATTTAGCTTTCATAAGTAGTATATGTGGCTGTTTATTTTTCTAAATTGAATTTTTGACTTGAAAGTTGGTAGATGATTAGTGTGTCCCTACAACATGGTTTTGCATTGTTGACTAAATAGACCCCTCTAAAAACTTTTTAGCACATGATATCTTTCAAAAGGTGTCATTTTAGTCGTAAACATAGCTAAGCCCTAGTCAAAACAGATTGAGTTAGGTTCCCTTTGTTACAAATGTACAGATCCTATGTTGTTGCCAAACTGAGGAAAGAAAAAGCCTCGTATAAATAAAAGCAAACTCGAGAAAATCTCGATAAGACACCATAAGATCGAGACTCAGGAAGGAAAATCCAATCTGTGGCCTATGGTACTCGAACTGGTAGACATGAAAAGGGTGGTCTTTCTCACCTCATTACCTAAGACCGTCTGGTTTGGGATAATGTTGTCGAAAGTTCGCTACACGGGTGCTATAGAAAGTCATGGGATTTCCTTAACGGCCCTTGGAATTTGAATGAGTAGACCCCGTACAATCTAGGGTCGAAAATTTGTAATCAAGAGTTCCATGGAAAGTCGTGAGTCTCGAAGGTACAAATAATAAGCAAATTGGTAATAATCGGTGCAGCTTAGGTGACATTCCACACAAAAGATTTAACGATATCGAAATCTAAGAAACCAATACCGAAATAGCAATTGGAATAAATTAATGATCATTTAATTGTGTGACTACAAAAAAGTGACCTTGGAAACTTAGCAATAAGTCTTGAGCCTAGGCGGTTTTTGAAGGGTATATTTCTAGGGGATGCAAAAATGAGTAGTGGGCACACTAGGGATTTATTGCTTACAGGAATAAAGTTCAAAAGGGAATTTAATTAGTTAAAAAGGACAAACACACATATATGCTGATGATTCTGGTATGATTTAAATATTTTTGTGTTTATTATTTTGGATGTTGGTAATTGGTGCGTGAATTGTTATTGCAATTGTTTTGAATGGCCGAAAAACTTTATTTTGCTTGGGGACAAGCAAAGTCTAAGTGTGGGGTGTTATGATAACGCGTTAATTTTGCATATATTTCGGGCGTTATCATAGTGTTTTTATTGATAAAATTAAGTTAAAAAGGGCTAAAATACTCACTACACTTGGAAAATGACTTTTTACAGGAGTTTTGGACATTTGGGAGAAAACTGTCAAAAGTTGGAACAAAGAGGGGCCAAAAATGAAAAATGCTGGAAAATGGAGATAGCGACTCTCTCTCTCTAGATAGCGCCTTTATCTGAGATAGCGCCTCTATCTTTAAAGATAGCGGCGCTATCTACTGAAATCGCAAAAAATCCGGAATTTGTTGCTGACCAAGACCTATTCTTTGGGGAATTCAAAATTAGCGACGCTATCTCTAAAGATAGCGCCGCTAATTGTCCTGAGGCCTATAAATAGCAGCTCATTTCCAGCCAGAAAGGGAGTTCAGTCCCTGCGTTTTAACCACGACCCCGAGCCATTTCCAAGCAGTTTTTAGAAGGTTTTTGAAGGCCGAATCACAACTTTCGAGATTCGGTTTACATTTATTTGTTTGTAAGCAACGTTTGATTTACATTTCTGTATTTTGATTAAATTCTAGCCATGTCTGGCTAGAACCGTACTCTAGTTCCGAGTTCAGACATGTTTATTGTGTAGTTTGAAACATTCGGCTCGATGAATGCTTTTGAATAATTGTAATGATCATTTTCTCGTTTCAATTTTAGTCTTGAATCTGATTTGTTTTTGACTGATCACCCTAAATAGATCTTTTTCATGCACTGTTAATCGACTGTGTGAGGCACCTAATCGCTTAGCACAGTCGATGTTTGGTAACAAAAACAAGCGCCCAATTCCTTGTTTAGAATTTGGTCATATGTCCACACACTTCCCAGCGGACGCGAAGAATTGGACATTGATTGGTACTTGCACACCTTATGCGGTTCCTGCATTTTGGCCTATAAGCGGACCTTAGGTCGGGTAAAATGGAACCAGGTTTAGGTAATAAGCGGACCTTTATCTAAACATTTTAGAAAGTTATTTTCATAAAGATTATATTTTATGAATTTCAAAAGCCAACTTAGAATTGTATTACAAAACACATCAGTCGGATTCATTCTATTACGATGAACATCGAAGACTCGGGACTAGGCCTTTAATTATTGTTTTTCTCTTAATTACTCGTATGCTTTCTTCATTTTTTATTATTTTCACAACAAACCCCCCCCCCCCCCCCATTACATCATACTAAGTATTTTATACTAAGTAGGCATAAATTTTATATCCCGTGTCCTTGTGGTTCGACCCTGCTTGCCCTGTACTCTAATCCAGTGCATAACAGCAGTGATTGGTCGGATTCATTTCCGATCATATTTGTTAGGGATTGACACCCTTAACACCCTCCTCTTCAAAGGCTCTCAGCCAAAGTTTGGTTACTAGTAGATACTTCTTTTTATCAACACATAATCATATTCTTTATTCTTTTATCTTTGTAGTATTTCCCTCTAAGGTTATTATTATTATTATTTTTTTTTGTTCTTAATCAACTTTTGGAGATTTCTACTTTCAATTTCTCATAAGATGTCTCATAGTTCAGATTCGTTTCCTCAAGAATCCATTTATCTCATGTTCTAATTATATCTCTTTTTACCTCATTTCATTCATACATAAAGCTTTTAGTAAAGCTTATTTTACAAAGTGATTTCATACTTTCATATTCTTATCAAAAATAGCAGCTTACTTGGTAATTCTTTTCATATGTTTACCAAAACTTCATGAGATTACATTAATCATATTCTTTACTTATAAAACTTTTTCCCAAATACAATTTGGTAAAGTTTTGTATTTATACAAATTTATAAATATTCAATATCTTTCTTTTAGAACAATATTTCGTCCTTTGCTGGACATTTCACTTAAGTATAACTTCATTACTTATTCATTCTTACTTTTCTCTTTTCTTATATCTTTGCTCATGCGTTATTACATAGGTAGTTTCTTTCTTTATCTCTATTAGTGGCTCTCGGTTTATTACCATTTTTAAGGATTACATTCTCTTTCTTTCATTACACTTTTTTTCCTCACTTTTCTGTTTGGGACAAAATATGTCGAATCAGCTTATCTTTCACGAGAATCTGCATATCTCGTTCTAGAAGTGTTGAAACGACGTACCGCTTTTTATTTTAACAATTAGACATCATTAGTTTTCTTTCTGTGTATAATACACAATATTTGTCCTTGTAAACTTTTACAGTTTTACTATTGAAGTTGATCTATTATTTCAGTCAACTTCCTTCTTCTCTACTCTTGTCATTTATATGACTAATTATATACTTCTTTTTACTCCCCATTAGATTATATACGTTCGCAATCCATTACTATATTTCCACCTTCCTTCTTAATTCACATTTTTCAGAAAAATCATTTTTCACATACTTCTTACTCATTTTCCGTACATTATATGTATTTCCTTCTTTAATACTTGTCTTATATCATTCCTTACTTGTATTACTTTCACATTCAATATATATTAACAACTTAGATATCTCTTTCATCTTCCCTTATTATTTTTGAGATTTCACCCTCATTTACTCATCATACTTATTAGATTTATCTCTATTACATTTCTCATCTTCTTGTGTACTCCGTGTACCATTCTCATATTATTACACTTTTTACGATATTATCATCTCGTGGTGTAATTAGGTTTCACAAATCATATTTATTGACTTCTTGATCACAAATATCAACTCTCAAACTCTTGTCCCACTTTAGACTTTTACAAATAAACTGTGTTGCTCTCTTTTATCTCTTGATTACTACTTGGTAATCCTACTCTTTTATCAAATATGTTATTTTATAACCCCAATCTCAACTTACCAATATCACTTGTGGATAAATTTTCATCCTTTCGATCTTCTTACTAACATGTATCTGAAGATTTTTAATCTGATGTTAAATTTCTTACTTTTATCTTGTATTCTTCTTTTCTTTTATTTTTATCTCACATACTTTTACTTATAACTTTCTAGGCTTTAGGCCCAACTTTTCTTCCATTATATCTTTTACTATCTTTTCTATGTGTTTTAAGGCTACAAGCCTAACACCTTACATTGTTATTTCATTTAATCTCCACTTTTTTTTTACACTCTATATTTTATATGAGACTTACTTCTTATGTATCTTTAGGTGATACACAACTGTCATTTATTTTCTCATCATCTTTCATTCTTTTGTATTTCGAGGCAATATGCCCAATACCTTATTTTACTCTTTTGCTTCATACCTTGTAGTATCCTAATTAGAATACTTATTTCATAACCACCTTTATACTTTTTATACATTATATATACATATATCTCAAAACTTTCTCATGCTTTTATATTTATAAGCACGTATAAACAAATATACACTTCTTTGTATTTCATGGTTACTAGCCATGTACTAAACCTTTCTCACAATCTTTGGATACTTTTATCCATCATTCACATTCGGAAGTAGTAACTTCCTGTCTGTTTATTTTAGTTTTTTATCTTATCTTTGATTCTTCGTCTAATACTTATTTAGACATTTACTCTTGTTCTTTACTTCATATTAATTATGACCTTTAGTCATTTTCCTTACATGCTTTTGGTTTTTCTTCAGTTAACATACTTCATTATACTCTTTTATTATTGGTATTTATTCTTATACTTTCTTCATTTGGTTACGGAATTTAAATTCCTAATAACCAACATCTTCTCATTATTTTTTTCCAAATTCTCATCACCAGGTACTAAACCTGGTACCACTTATCTTAATATTTTATTTGTCCTGGGACAACTTTAATATTCTTCTTTTAAGAATAAATTAACATTTTATAACTCGAACTGCTTTCTTTACTTGTCGGGTAAGCGTACTCTACCTTCAATCTTCAGGCTTATTAGCTCTTGGCTTTGACTAAGTTCTAGTTTCTATTATGAAAAAGTTCATTGGAGACAACCAAGAATCTTCATAATCGCCTTTCACGTTGCGACACCTGTCATAACCTTCAAATGGTTATAATCTGCCACTACTTTATATTAAGTAATATTCTTTGCGGATATCGACCCGCATTTACTTATTGTGACATTACTTCTGTTCGGGTACATCATAGTACGTGCATCTTCATTTATATACTGCTTCTTTTACAGGCCAATCCGTGACAACGACTTCCAAATCTATATATGTAAATATAGCATTCAACTTACCACCTTTATTTACTTCTCACTTAATTTACTGATTGTCATTTTACTTGGCTCACCATTATTCTTATGCATTAATCAATTGTCCATCTTTGGACACTTTCATTTATCTTCTTTGTTCAACCCCGGCAGTTAGTCTTCCACTCTCTGCTACCATTGTCATCTTCTATCTTTAGCTTTTCTCATAGTTTTAATCTTATCATCTTACAACGATATTCTGCTTCCTTTATATATTTACTATTCATACATCTTTTAAAGAAAATTTGAAATTTAATGGTCATGCCCAAGGCACACCACCTGCTTGCATTAAACTCTTCTTTACCACTCTTTTTATTTTTACAAATTTATGTACTATCAATATAATCTGCTTAAAATTTCATTCTTCATGTAAGAGTCTTACAACTCTTATATAGGTAATCAATACCCATAATTCCTCTTTAAATTGCTCTTATTCATACTTTCTCTCGCCTCGACAGGCATATACTTTAATATCTTTCAATCTGTCTAAAAAATATTAATTATCACATTATTTCTTTTACTTTACCATACTAAGTGGTATATATCCACTGCATTAACTTTTATTATTTATAATCTTACTTGTTCTTGTTACATAGGTATATAATTCCTATGTTATTCTTACTACTCTCTTCACAAACCTTACCCACCAGAATGTCATAATTCCTTTGCGATTTCACCAGTCTCAATACATATCCTGTGATTATGATAATACGGGCCCATATTACCATAATCACCTATACATATTGGTTCTGCTGTTACCACAAGGTCTCATGGGACACTGGTTCCCTTAACATATAACACCATTATAAGTACATGGTGATCACTACTAGAAATCTTACTACTTTATAAACATAGCCTTTAATAAATTTAGACGGTTATGGAAAATATTATATAATATTCCTAACGGTCAGATTTTTGCTCACTTTAAACGTTAACTTAACACTTCTTAGTGTTATATATCTACATATTTTTAAAATACATAATGTCTTAATCATTTAAGATATCATATAGCATACTTTCATAAACTAACATTTCTATAACATGAGTTTAAGCCTAGGAGTGGAACAAGCCAATCCTAATTCACTTAAACTATGGCTCTGATACCAACTTGTGACACCCCATTTTCACTGTTTGCAAATACCATGGTTTTTCGTATAAATACATGAATACAAAAATACGGTTTGTCAAAAATCGATAATTTACCTGCTTAAAAACAGTGGGTGTTACAAATCCATATCAAAACTACCATAGTAAGCAAGAAATGATTAAACCTTGAGTCCAAGACGGGAGCTAACTCGGGCTCCACTCCAGCTTTACTCCAACCAATTATACTTTAGAACTTTAACCTGGAATACATGACAAAACATAAAATACGTAAGACAATAATGTCTCGTGAGTTACATGAGTTTTAGACTCAAACCATTAACTTATTTCTTCTAACTTTTTATAAAATTTGTAACATAAAACTTCTGTCAAAACTTTATAGTAATAACATACTATAACTTTTTACTTCTCAAAATCATTTCATAACA
Source organism: Cichorium intybus (assembly GCA_023525715.1). Taxonomy (NCBI): domain Eukaryota; kingdom Viridiplantae; phylum Streptophyta; class Magnoliopsida; order Asterales; family Asteraceae; genus Cichorium; species Cichorium intybus. Next base: position 20,605,389 of record CM042009.1, read on the forward strand.
TGCTTTACAAAATAATATCTTTCAAAATTTATAGTAGTAACATACTATAACTCTTTTACTTTCCAAAACCATTTCATAGCATACTTTACAAAAATAACTTCTTTCTTACTTTCTTTGACTGGTTTTATAAGCTTGCTGGATTTTTATACTTAGGGCTTTAATCACCATAAGTGATACCCCAAGTCTCTATGGCTAGAAAGAACGGATCAATCCTCACCATAGAAGTGCTGAGGCAATCTACTTCGCGATGGGGCTTTTTCCCCAGTAGACCCCTTACCTAACCCGGGAAGGTTGGAACATAGTTCCCTTACTAACGCTGCTTGCTACAATTACCAGTCATACAAAACATTTTCTGCTTGCTTGAACATTACTTACATACATATAACTTGTGGCTAAGTGCCAAACTTCATTATTTTCTGTCTTTATGGCTAGATGCCAAATTTATAACTTTCATCACATATGTAAAATATGTTTTTATAACATTCTAAGCTTTATACCAAATCATACTTTCCAACATCTTATGACTATATGCCATTCATACTTGAAAACATATACAGTTTGTAACCAAAACATACTTCTTAATCATCTTGTGGCTATATACCATTCATATTTGGAAACATATATAACTTGTAATCGAAATATACTTTTACATAATTGGTTCATAGATCAACATACTTTCACTCAATTGACTCATAGGCTTCAATTATAGGCCAACATATACTTTCACTTAATTTGACTTATAGTTCAAAACATAGCTTCAATTATAGCATTATTCTTTCACAAACAAGTTAGAAATAAAACTCTTGCATATAATTTCACATATAAGATTTTATAAGAAATCTTGAAAATACTTACTTGCCATGTACCCCAGAATGGGTAAAAATACTGCATGTACTCACCTCGTGCATTGCTAGTAGATTGACTACACGTTCTTTGCATTTATAATCTTTTGTGATCCAATAATCACTTGGCGTGAACCTATAATTAACATGTTATACATTAACATTCATTCTAACTGACTCTTTAACTCATTAGAGTCCTTATTATACCAATACGGGTCATAACAAGTCTATAACTTTTGAATGACCGACTTTAAATAAATCGTATATTATACGTATTTTACTACAGTACCCTCAGGAGGTCGTATTTTCATTTCGACAATTTTCCTTGTGTTTTCACACCATTTTAGACTTATGGTATAAATCATAGACCAATCGGACAAGTCTATCACCAAGTTCCAAACTCACAAATGACATTTTCTTAACAGAAGGGATGCACGACTCGTGCATAATTTACTCTATGAAGAGCACGACTCGTGCACTTTGCTATAGCTTTATATTTTCACTCTGCAGGGGGAGCACGAACATTCCAAGAAGACGATGAATAGTAGGTGTTCAAACTTTGATTCCTTACCTCAAATGTTTAGAAACCTTCAATTCCAGCTCAAATTTCTCGTAATCCTTCCAGAAATCACGACCTCCAAGTCTCTCCCGAAGCCTCCAGAATTCTCTGATATCTTCTAGGAATTTTAGAAGATATTTTCTCAATTATACTCCCAATATTTACAGTTTCCACCCCTCAAGTTCCAACTCTTTCATTTTGACACTAAAATTAAGTTTTATTACCTAAAGTTCCATTCTTTACATTTTTAGTCCAAACTAGAATTATACTTTCATAATAACTCCTGCATGTGGTCAAATGACCAAATTACCCTTTTATGGTAAAATGACCAAATTACCCTTTTATGGTAAAATGACCAAATTACCCTTACAATCATAATTTCTCACATATATATATATATTTTCAACTTTTATTACACCAAGTTCTATTTCTCACACTTTTACTCCAAACTCTTGGAATTTTACTACATCTCTTACTACATTATTTTAAAACTTTCAAAATTTTTGGTCTTTACCTTAAGCGTTATCTCGAATATAAATTCAATATTTTTAGGTCGTTACACTTGTGGAACCCGATCCAATCTTATTCCAAACCCTTTCGGAATCCAAAGATTATTTATAATCCTTGTGTCATGATTTTCGAAAAACTATTTCCTTTTGGAGACTCTTCTCATGCATCTTGAATCTTATCAAGATCATGCTTACAATGGCTAGGTCTATGCTGGCGATTTCATCTATCCAATAGATGACTTTGAATTACGTGAGTATGTTGCACCTTCTTAATTTCTTTCATGCCAAGTCATCACACTTTGCAATGATAAAAAAACCCTTTCCTGAGTCTATGCATATTGAATCTCATCAAGATCATCTTGGCAGAGTCTGGATCTATCTCAGAGACGTTTACAACCACCTGAGTATGCCGTATTTCTATTAAGTCTTTCATAGCGATCCGTCTCTTAATACTAAGTCATTACACTTTGTAATGAAAGGAGACGTTTCCTAGAAACGGTATGTAACCCACATACGGAGATAGTAGATAACAGCGACAGTCCCACTGGCTTTGACACGGTTATGGACTATTCACAAAATCCATGACTTTTGGCACATTTTGGGAATCCAAACCTTTCTGACATTTTAATGGAAATCTTTCAGTCTTTTCTCAAAATCCAATCATTTGGCATATTTTTGAGAATCTGAATATCCTTTCTTGCGAGATGCCCGTGGGGAAATCCCGGGCCCATGTACCTTTGTATTGGGAAACTCTTTGTGAGTCCCTATTAGTGTGCCAGTGATCCACACGCGCTCCACTAACGATTCACAATGTGCCATACAGTATCCTTTCGGATTTCATCTTCTATTGAGAGCGCTTCTCCCAGAATCAATTACTTGACTCTAAGTATCGCCTCACTCAACCAGATGTTTTGAAGGTATGTATCTGTCCATGTTGCTTTCTTTTGATGATTCAGTTACTCCCACTGGTTTTTAGACCAGGTGTAAAATCAATCAAAATTTCACATAGACTGTATCTCGCCCTAAGGTTCTCTTGTTTGGCAGCAACCGGGCTCACCAATGCTTCCAAGTAGTCAGATTATAAATCCGTACCAACTATAGTGTTTTACTACCAATCGGTATGTCACCCTGATCATAACTACTTATGATGGTGATCAATACTACTGGCCAAGAGGAGATTATGTCAGTTGTAAAAGAGAAATCTGATTCCTGCTCCAAGCCTAGTGATGACTAAAGGTTCTTTCATTTGGCTAATCCTAAACTCATTTAGGACTGTCCCAACTCCACTGTTTCCTTAGACCATGAGATTTTCTAAAAGAGCTCTTCTTTTACAGTTACATTGGGATAGCAAATGAAATGACAATGCTGATCATGTTCAGGCTGGTCATGAGGTTCGGATGAACACTACAAGACCCTGGACTTTCTATGTACAAGTGGGATAATCCCAGCTTTTGTAACACCCGGCTTTTTAAACAAAAACACCCCTGAAAAATTTTTCATTTATAACACGGTTTTAATACATAAAACCATAACAAGGGGTATATTTTAATAAAAACGGGTACAAGTGTATCAAGGAGAGTATAAATACCGTAGTCTCCTTTAAAGCCGGGCTGCTACTACAGCATCTAAGAGTCCTACTTCACGAGTCACGGACTCTATCTTGTCCCCTACCAGTATCATGCTAACCTGCAGGGACAGTAACAAACGGTATGAGCTACAAAGCTCAGTGAGTAATCAATTCTACAATAACACGTATTAAATACACTCATGTATTTATCTGGATATCTAATCCAAATTCCTAGCCTTACTGGCTGATCGAATATATCTTTAGGATTTCACATCCTAAATTATAGTCTTACAGACTATATCATGATAACCTGCAATTATCAAACCAAGTCAGTTATTTACACAATTAACTATACACAACTATTTCTGTCCCATCTCTCTCAGTCATATCGGACTGCACCGTATATCATGGCTAACAGCCGCACCCTGTGTCATAGCTATATAAGCTGCATCAAAACATTATAAATGTACAATTCATAGCCCGCAGGCCGCACCAGCTGGGTTTAACAACCCGATATCATGGCCAAAAAGGCCGCATCATGTACCTGTAACAAAAGCATAGCCCAAAGGCCGCATCGGAGACATAGCCCGAAGGCCGCACCGGTTAGATATGGCTCACGGGTTAGCCCGCTGTTGCCGTGGCTCACAGGAAGATCCCGCTGTTGCCTAGACTCACGGGTTAGCCCGCTGTTGTCTATATAAGTTTGGCTCATCAAAGTAAACCATGGCTCACGGGTTAACCCGCTGTTGCCTAGACTCACGAGTTAGCCCGCTGTTGTCTATATATTGGTTTGACTTATCAGAATAAATTATGGCTCACAGGAAAATCCCGCTGTTGCCTAGACTCACGGCTGGTTCCGGTCTTGTCTATATAAGTTTTATTGACTCACGGCTGGTTCCGGTCTTGTCATTTTATTTTATTGACTCACAGCTCCGTTCTTGTCTATTATAGACTCACGGCTTATCTGGTATTGTCGTATCATAGTGTATAAATACATGTATTGACTCACAGCTCCGTTCTTGTCATCGCAATGACTCACGGCTTATCTGGTATTGTCTTTTACATATATTTTTACACTTGTCATTTTCGTCCCTCGAAGTCGTTTCAACCTGTATCAATACAATCATCATATATCACATATGATATCAGTGAGATTACTCACCTGGATACTAGCTGCGTCAAGTTTCTAGTTGTTTCTTGCCTTCCGATACGATCCGTAGAATTTTGTCCCGCACCTATAATATAATCATTTTCAACATGATTATCGGTTAATACCCATTGCAAGTAACTCTAATACACTAGAGTTCAATAAAACATTGTTACAAACAATGTCCAATTAATAAACTTCCAGTTTACTATCTTTATGTGAATTTTACTATTCACCGGGACACTCGGATCGGTCTACAGTGCCCCCGAGGGGTCGGAAACTCAATCTAAAAATTTTCCCAAACTTTTCAGACCATAACGGTCCTATGTTTCAAATTTGGGCTTAATCGGACAAGCAACGCAAAATATAGCGTTTCAAAGTTCCTGCCCAGGGCCTGTCCACAGGCGCACTGCGCCCAGAAGGAGGCGCACCGCGCCCAGCGCCTGTGCAGGTTCCTGTCCAGTCGCGATTTTCACTGTAGCATGCAGTTTTCTTATCTTAAGTGATTATTTTCGTTCTTAATCACTTGGGGTTTGTTCCTAGGCTAAAACCTTACATTTTGACAATGTTTTTAACCATCAAAACACCCTCAATCATCCAAACTAAGAATTAGGGTTCTTAGTTTTAACAACCCCAATTCTTCAATTTTATCTTTTATAGCATCTTACTTTCATTAGATTGAGTTAAGTCTTTGTTTAAGTGAAGAAATCATACACAAACACTCCAAACTTCACTGGAATTGCAGTGTTTTCGAGTTCTACATCACTCACCAATAACAACTAGTCAAGGGCTTGGAAACTTACCTCAAATTCTTCCAATTATGCCCTTTTAAGTCAAGGATCACAATCCAAGCTTCAAACCTTCAAGAAGTCTTCCAATTTCTGCAGAATCGCACATGCAATTGCTTCTCCCGTTGCTGCACATTTGGTTGGTCAATGAGAGAGTCAAACTCTCTATTTATACCAAAATTTCTTACAATTTGGTCCCTAAGTTCATTTTCTTGAACTTTGACCACAACAATCAAGTTTTATTACAATAAAACTTCCATTTCTTACATTTTGGCCACAACCAACAATATTTTTACTTAATTGGTCGTTGACTTGGTCAAATGACCAAAATACCCTTTTTCGGTAAAACGACCAAAAATCAGTTTTTATAACATTTTAAGTCCAAAACTTAAAATATTATTTCAAACCAAATACTTTTCTGTCCAAAAGACCATTTTACCCTTACATGGTAAAATGACCAATTTACCCTTTTATTATAATTATATAATAAAGTATCTTGGCGTTACAAATTCTCCCCTCCTTCAAAAGATTTCGTCCCCGAAATCATACTATCACGCGAGGGTATTTCTTTCTCGTTACAATTTCGGTTTCTCATATCATATGGAAACCTTCATGGTTTTTGCTACAGCTCTTTAACCATACTAAACTTCGTATCTCGTGGTTATATCACCACGCGCATATCACTCATCCGGTTGTCCCGGGCACTATAATCACTTATCCTCCTCATTTCAACATGAGGAATTCTTTAGTATTTATCAATCTATGTTCTCAGAACCCTGAGACCCATAGAAAACTTTACAATCATCTTGAAGTTCATCAAGGATATTCGATCAATACATCGTAATTCTTGCGTTTGGGATATACGGAAAAGTCCAATCAACAAGGACTCAACTTCCCTTTCTGTCCCACATCAATCTCTAGTCCTTCCGGAAGGTCACTTTGAGTTCCACTATCTTCCCTTACTTGGGGTTTAAATGGCTTTACTCAACAATCCACATACTACTCTTGTCGATCTTGGTCTATTTCTAAGCTTCCTCGACCTTGCCAAATCCTTTCTTCTGTTTGAGATACAATCTCAGGTTTAGTCAACAGCTTCTCATCAACTCCTGTCTAGCAAATCGGCGTGCAACACGGTAGTCTAAAAATACTTCCTACGAGTCAATAAAATACTAGTATAATACCTATACTAATCTTACAACTTCTATCAAGGATAGACGGTCGTCTAGTTTTCCGCTAGGGTCTGTTATGCAAATTTCGGGCATAACTCCTAAGGTCTGCATCATTTTCTCACCTCGTCAATCCATCTGCGATCCGCACACAGTACTTACTAGTACTTTTGAACTAATTATTCTTGAAATTTATGCCAAATTCAAAGAATAATTCTATTATCCCTGTTCGATACAATTCGTACCGATAACTTTCGTCGACAATTTTCTTTTTTTTTTTTTTTTTATGTAGTTTTTCACTACTTTTCCACTCTTAATTCCTTCTTAGCCAGTATAAATCTATACTGATTTCATCAAGCAAACTGCAATTCACCCACATGGTGTCATACCCATACGGTACTTGCAAAGACTTTACTACAAAGTCTATGATATTTTTCGTCCCATTTCTTCTTTGGGACCGACAGTCCGCATACTTCTAATGATTTGACTGTAGTTACACACAAGTCAAACATTTTTCACATGTCTTTCTTCAGCCCCGGCCACCAACACATAGGTTTTATCGACCTATACAGTTTGGTATTGCCCCGGGTATGCTGCATATCTGATACAAAATACATCTTTTCAAGATGATTTTTATATTTCGTTTGACTTTGGAATTCACATTTACAACCGCCAAGGGTGTTAAATCACTGTGATATTCCAATTAACTTCCGCTACTTTTCAATCATTTATTCACTTTTCACGTTTCCAGACTTGCACACATCTTTCTGTGCTACCCGAATCAACTCAGGTAATCAATTTGCCACGTTCATACACGTGGATGTAACCTACAAATGTTACTCTTTCTAATTCAAGGCACCTGTAACCACATACGCCTTTCTGAAATGGTACAAGATTTCATACTCGAAATCTCTAAGTAACCCATCTATCTTTACTATCTCATCTTCAGCTTCTTTTGATCAATCAAGTATTTCAACTTCTATGATCTTATCGCAATAAGCTTTACATCATACAAGTAGTGTTTCCAAAGCTTAAACGCCACGTTCATAATTGCTACTGCAATGTCATGCATCCACAGTCAACGTTGGATACATTTCAATGATCCAATCTATCTTCTCTACTTAGCATCATTGCTAATGTTAGAGGTTTATACAAGGTTTATTCCAAACCTTTACAACATATCTGTGGTCTTTCTACCACTCAGACTTTACACTTTTCTTGGTCAACTTTAGTCAGCTAACCAGCAATCAAGGAGCAGTTTTCTACAACTCTCTTATAATAACCCGCCAAATCCAAGGAACTACAATGTCAGTCAGATTCCTCGGGCGATTCCAGTTTATCACATCATCTATCCCACTGGATTTATTTTATCATCTTTGGCAGTATTATCATGCCCAAAGGGTTGAAACTTCTTTTAGCCAAATTTTTATACTTGGAGAATCTTACATATCACTGAACTCAGTGAAGTAACTCCAGTATCTGGTACAATGTACCTCATATTCAATCTGGTTTCAAGAATATCATATTCTCAGTAGTCAATGTACATACACATTAACTTATCTTTCTTCTTTTCAAACAGATAGGGCTCCCTCTGATGACACTTACAGTCATATGAGATCCCAATTCAAAACAATTTCTTCCAATTGTTTTACCACTCTGTCATCTCTACAGAGGCCAATCAACACAGAGCCTAGATAACAGGAACGGCTCCCAATACCAGCTTAATCATAAGCTCTTATTGCCAATCTGGCAGAAATCTTGGAAGTTCTTTTCAGAAGAATCATCCGAAAATTTATTTAAAGTAGTACACTACTATCACCACTTTATTAAGCTTGGCCCATACCACGTATGCCGACTACAACATCATTCCTTTACTAACTCTTTTCCGAGTTTAAGCAAAGAAGCTAACCAGTATTCTCAACATCTGTCATTTACCATGGATTTTCATCCGTTCATATTTCTACAATTCATGTTAGCATAATGTATTGCTAACCAATTCATAAGCACAATTGCTTCAGATTTACTGGTAGTCATCGGCTTCAGATTCATAGGGAAAATGGTCCCGTAAATCCTAGGCAGACTACTTTCCAGGTGTTCAATATCTTGAACATACTTGCTATCTACTACAGCTATTTCAAATATTTCATCCAAAATCATTGATGAAAAATTCAAACAAGACACCGAGTCATCGATCCAAAGCATAGCTTCATGGATCAAATATAACATACACGAGTTATATTCAGAACGATGATATCTGCGACCGTATCAGTCTCCTCACGAGCTTCTTCCACAACTTACTGGAATGCTCATGGTACCACGGGTCCTTTTTGACCATTCGTTCCTTCTGTCTTTCCTGGGTTCATCACCCGTTACTCCACATTTCACATGTGAGTATTTCATAAAGAAGTGATCTATAGTTCCACGCTGGAACCACTTCCGTCCCATACGACAAGCTCGAGCAATCTGCTCCTATCTTCTGCAATTTCAGCATGTCAATGGTAGAGTCTCAACTCTACAATCTTCCTTAGTGCCTTTCCTGCACTGATCACTATACATAGTGACTCTGTTTTGGTCCTTTCCCTTCAAGGTTGGACCCAGTCTGTGGTAGCTTCTCCCGAAGCGTTCTGACCACATCAGCTAACATTGCTCGTCATGTGGATTTTCTGCTATTCATCTCATTGCCCCTCGTTCAATGGAGCTTTGAGAAACAGGGCTGGTTCACTTCTTAAAGCTGCACGCCCTAAATTTCTCCAAATACGATTCGCTGCTCATACTTCTTATACGTTAGAAGTCAGCAATAGTTAGGTTATATATGTTTAACAACAACTATATACACCTAACAGTTCATCATGTCTACTGTTTCAGGGTTTAAGTCCAGGAATCTACTCTATAGACACCTAGTTCACTTAAACCACGGCTCTGATACCAACTTGTAACACCCGGCTTTTTAAACAAAAACACCCCTGAAAAATTTTTCATTTATAACACGGTTTTAATACATAAAACCATAACAAGGGGTATATTTTAATAAAAACGGGTACAAGTGTATCAAGGAGAGTATAAATACCGTAGTCTCCTTTAAAGCCGGGCTGCTACTACAGCATCTAAGAGTCCTACTTCACGAGTCACGGACTCTATCTTGTCCCCTACCAGTATCATGCTAACCTGCAGGGACAGTAACAAACGGTATGAGCTACAAAGCTCAGTGAGTAATCAATTCTACAATAACACGTATTAAATACACTCATGTATTTATCTGGATATCTAATCCAAATTCCTAGCCTTACTGGCTGATCGAATATATCTTTAGGATTTCACATCCTAAATTATAGTCTTACAGACTATATCATGATAACCTGCAATTATCAAACCAAGTCAGTTATTTACACAATTAACTATACACAACTATTTCTGTCCCATCTCTCTCAGTCATATCGGACTGCACCGTATATCATGGCTAACAGCCGCACCCTGTGTCATAGCTATATAAGCTGCATCAAAACATTATAAATGTACAATTCATAGCCCGCAGGCCGCACCAGCTGGGTTTAACAACCCGATATCATGGCCAAAAAGGCCGCATCATGTACCTGTAACAAAAGCATAGCCCAAAGGCCGCATCGGAGACATAGCCCGAAGGCCGCACCGGTTAGATATGGCTCACGGGTTAGCCCGCTGTTGCCGTGGCTCACAGGAAGATCCCGCTGTTGCCTAGACTCACGGGTTAGCCCGCTGTTGTCTATATAAGTTTGGCTCATCAAAGTAAACCATGGCTCACGGGTTAACCCGCTGTTGCCTAGACTCACGAGTTAGCCCGCTGTTGTCTATATATTGGTTTGACTTATCAGAATAAATTATGGCTCACAGGAAAATCCCGCTGTTGCCTAGACTCACGGCTGGTTCCGGTCTTGTCTATATAAGTTTTATTGACTCACGGCTGGTTCCGGTCTTGTCATTTTATTTTATTGACTCACAGCTCCGTTCTTGTCTATTATAGACTCACGGCTTATCTGGTATTGTCGTATCATAGTGTATAAATACATGTATTGACTCACAGCTCCGTTCTTGTCATCGCAATGACTCACGGCTTATCTGGTATTGTCTTTTACATATATTTTTACACTTGTCATTTTCGTCCCTCGAAGTCGTTTCAACCTGTATCAATACAATCATCATATATCACATATGATATCAGTGAGATTACTCACCTGGATACTAGCTGCGTCAAGTTTCTAGTTGTTTCTTGCCTTCCGATACGATCCGTAGAATTTTGTCCCGCACCTATAATATAATCATTTTCAACATGATTATCGGTTAATACCCATTGCAAGTAACTCTAATACACTAGAGTTCAATAAAACATTGTTACAAACAATGTCCAATTAATAAACTTCCAGTTTACTATCTTTATGTGAATTTTACTATTCACCGGGACACTCGGATCGGTCTACAGTGCCCCCGAGGGGTCGGAAACTCAATCTAAAAATTTTCCCAAACTTTTCAGACCATAACGGTCCTATGTTTCAAATTTGGGCTTAATCGGACAAGCAACGCAAAATATAGCGTTTCAAAGTTCCTGCCCAGGGCCTGTCCACAGGCGCACTGCGCCCAGAAGGAGGCGCACCGCGCCCAGCGCCTGTGCAGGTTCCTGTCCAGTCGCGATTTTCACTGTAGCATGCAGTTTTCTTATCTTAAGTGATTATTTTCGTTCTTAATCACTTGGGGTTTGTTCCTAGGCTAAAACCTTACATTTTGACAATGTTTTTAACCATCAAAACACCCTCAATCATCCAAACTAAGAATTAGGGTTCTTAGTTTTAACAACCCCAATTCTTCAATTTTATCTTTTATAGCATCTTACTTTCATTAGATTGAGTTAAGTCTTTGTTTAAGTGAAGAAATCATACACAAACACTCCAAACTTCACTGGAATTGCAGTGTTTTCGAGTTCTACATCACTCACCAATAACAACTAGTCAAGGGCTTGGAAACTTACCTCAAATTCTTCCAATTATGCCCTTTTAAGTCAAGGATCACAATCCAAGCTTCAAACCTTCAAGAAGTCTTCCAATTTCTGCAGAATCGCACATGCAATTGCTTCTCCCGTTGCTGCACATTTGGTTGGTCAATGAGAGAGTCAAACTCTCTATTTATACCAAAATTTCTTACAATTTGGTCCCTAAGTTCATTTTCTTGAACTTTGACCACAACAATCAAGTTTTATTACAATAAAACTTCCATTTCTTACATTTTGGCCACAACCAACAATATTTTTACTTAATTGGTCGTTGACTTGGTCAAATGACCAAAATACCCTTTTTCGGTAAAACGACCAAAAATCAGTTTTTATAACATTTTAAGTCCAAAACTTAAAATATTATTTCAAACCAAATACTTTTCTGTCCAAAAGACCATTTTACCCTTACATGGTAAAATGACCAATTTACCCTTTTATTATAATTATATAATAAAGTATCTTGGCGTTACAGCTTTACATTTCAGACAGTGTCTGCAAGACCTACTTTGTCTAGGATGTGGTCGGAATATGGTTTATATGGACTGACTGGTATAGTATTCATCTTATTGGAAACTAATTGGCAATGTATCTCATACATCGAGGATCGAACTATTTCGACTAATGCTCCATTATCTTCCCTAAGACACATTATAACTATTAATGTTCTTGGAAGAGAATGAACAGTGAAACCTTTTTCTCAGTTTATGTTATCGCTCAGGTTTTGTGGAACTTGTACTTCCTTTGAAGTCCTTGAACTGTTCAAGGTTTCAGTTCAATCGCTTATCCCGATAAGCGAAGTCATATTTGTCATACCGAATGATAAATATCGTGAAGTACAAACAATTGTGTTCTTTATCAAGATTCGAGCAATACACAGCAACAGGTGTGTTCGTTGCTCTTAATCTCAATGTCCTTTACATATTTATGTAGACTTATGACTTTGTTAACTTTGCTCAAGACTTGCAATCTTCAGCTGACTCTAAGTCAACCGATTCCAAAATCCTATCCTCTGGATTTTTGGGTGATTCATTTCTTGCACATGTGCTTTATAAAGAACTTAATCATCATCTGACTCTAAGTCAGATGATTCCAAAGTCCTGTCCAACTGGACCTTTGGTTGATTCATTTCTTGACACATTAAGAACTCAATTCATCAAGTGACTCTAAGTCAAATGATTCCAAGGTCCTATCCAACTGGACCTTTGGTTGAATTGATTCTTATAATATTTGTATTAACAATCATAAATGACACAATTCTTGAATCTAAACACTTTGGATGCATCAATATTCAGGTTATTACTAATCATACATAACATTTCAAGGACAATTTCAGACAACAGGTGTTAAAAGAAAATTGACAATTTTATTAAAAACAAAAATCCTTGAACAATGTAATATATGATAGACAATGTCAAAACGCATCTAAAGACTAATAACAGTATTTTAATATCTATCTAAACTTCAAAACTGCACGAGCTGGAGATCCAATCCATATGTGCTCCTATGTGCCAGAGTCTCGTGCCTAATTGATTCCCTGTATACAAACCAAAATGTGACTATCACATTATGTATCAAGAAATCTTGGAACAAGAGTTTTGAGGTTTTTAGATATACCAGAGCTTTCAAAAGATTTGGAGCGTCTTCCAATCTTTCCGTGACTATATCCGATTTAGTGGATTCCCATTTTGAGACATGTCCAAGTGGTCTCGACCGTTTATTGTTACGTCTCTTCACTAGACTTAATCCAGAAGTAGTTGGGTCATTAGAGCTATGCCTGTCCAAGAGTGACTCATATAAAGTCAACAGTGGACGCATTTCCATGAGGGCCTTTTTCTGGTCTTCCTTTCTATACGTCTGAATGAACAGATCGTACTCACTAGTCAGCGAAGCGAGTAGAATGTTAACACTCTTTTCCTGACTCATGGAATAACCAAGTTTGTACAATTTGCCTATGTACGCTTCAATCTGAAGAACATGCGAATTGATGCTACTTCCTGCTTTTAGCTTGCACTCTGCAAGTCTTTTGAAGATCCTAGCTCGTTCCTCTTCAACTGGTTTTTGGAACCTTTCCTCAACCAGTTGCATTAACTCATATGGCCCCAAGGATTCAAAATCCTTGCGGAACTCGGGGTCAATGGTTAATAGCATGAGGTCACGAATCTCTTCGGATTCATCAACTAAGAGGTTATGCTTATCATAAGAACCTTTTATGATGACTTGTTCTGGTGGGACCGGGATCGAATACTCGGTGAGATGTAGCTTGTCAGCAATGCTGAGAACCAGTCTCCAATTACGAAGCCATTCCTTACAGTTGAGGCCAGTCAGCCTTTCCATATTTGGCAGGTGCATTCTGATGCTTTCAGAAATGGGTGAAGGAGGAGAAGGAGGAGAATTGACACTTGACATCTATAAAATAAACAAAATTGACTAGTTTAATTGATCCTTTTAAATAATTACCCAATATGTTATTTAATAAGGCTAGGATCCAAAATACCCAAACTATGGTGTGAAGAGGGATGCCGTAATCACAACATAATGGTCATTGATGTAGATAAACACTTATCAATTTCATCTTATGAAATTCCTAGATCTGTTGAGATTCATTGAACTTTTCAATGGCATGTTTAATCTCAGATGTGCTCCATTGTTTGTGACTGGGATGCCGAGGATCACAAACTAGATGTGAATAACCATGCAAATTAGCTTGGTACTCTCGGGTTAATTATCATCTCTAATTGATGTGCCGGTAAACCACACACGCTCCATCAATAATGATAACACCCGGGTAACCCATTGCAACTCTTTATAAACCCCTATTGGTGTGTCGGTAAACCACACACGCTCCACCAATGTTTAATAAAGTGCAATGTACAATTTCATGGATTAGCACCAATTCATATTTTTCCTAAAGTAACTAGATTTGGGTTTTATTAAGCTGTTCCAGTACTTTGAATAATATCATTATACTTTTAATGAGATTAAGTTAGTCCTATCAAACCTGTTCGGCTAACGACCCGCCACTAATCAGGCGAGCGGTGGGTGAGAGTGGACACCCATTAGGCTGCCATTTTATAGGCAGTCTCCTTATACCCACTTTATAAATCAGCTTCGTGAAGGAGGCCTACTATTGATTTGACTAACCATTAAATCTTATACATATAATATTAACTTTTAATTATAATATATATAAGATGAATTTTAAACCTTTTAAAATGTTTTTGGTTTATCTTTTAATTTATTGGAATTTAAACTATTAAATTTAAAATTAAATTAAACCTTTTAAAATCGATTTAATTATCTTTTAATTAAACCATTAATTAAATTAATTAAATTTTGATATTTTAAACCTTTTAAAATATTTTAGGATTTATCTTTTAATTTTCACCAATTTAAAATAAAATTAAATAAAATTAAATTAAATCCTTGAATTATCTTTTAATTACCAATTAATTAAATTAATTCAAATGTAGATAGATTTTACCAAATTAATCAAATTAATTTAAACCTATCTTAAACCCCCTAATTTTCGATTTCAAATAATGGGTTTAAGGTTATCCATTTAATTAATCAAATTAAAGTTACCAAAAATAGAATACCTTCTAAAACCCTAATCAAATTTTCGAAAATCAAAAGGGGGGAGGGGCTAGGGTTTTCAAAACCCTAACCCTAAATCGATTTCAATATAATTAGGGTTTATAAGCTTTAAACCCTAAAATTTAGGAAAACTATTATAGCAATTCAACAAGAAAACAGCCAAAATGCTCTGATACCACTGAAGGATTTTATGCAATCTATGAACTAATAACCTAAGTTCACATGCAACCTATAAGGATCTATGTTTTCTTCTAATTGAACATATAATAAATTCCTAAAGGCCAAAATAAAATAACTAAAAGAATAAAATCAGAAAAACTAACCTTTTAGGATTTCTTCGAAGCAAAGCAGCACAAGTGTCCTGCCTCAAATGAGATCACACCCAAAACTAGGGTTTTCGAAAGTTCCAGAGAGAGGGAAGAGAGGAAAAAGTCGTGGCTTTTATGGTGCCTAGGGGTCTCTATTTATAGTTTCCAAGTGGCCACCAGATAAGCCTTTAGAGATAAACCTTTTTGAATTCAAATAAGATAAACCTTTATCTATCAATTCAAATCTATTTATCCTAACATATAATAATCGAAATTATGGATAATCCCACCATAATTTCGTTGCCCACTTAAACTACCATAATTGTCACTTACTCAACTATTGAATAATTACAATTCAGCCCCTGCACCTTTAATTAATCAAATTGATCACCAAATTAATTCCAATTAATTCCAGATTAATTTCTAATTAATTAATATAGTTTATAATTAATATATTATCACCAAAAAAATATATTAAAAACTATTTATTTTATTTCTATTGATTTATTAATCATATAATAAATCAATCTTTCTCTCTCCTGGATTTTCTGCTAAACCTCTAGCCATGAGGACAACCCAAATGGACTTTGCTACTATTAATTTGGTAAATACAAATTATTAGTCATGGTTTAGACACCTAATCCAACATATACTACATACTTACACATATTACTAGTATTCTTAAGTCGTCCTAAGAGTACAATTATAAGCACACAGAGTTTCGTGTTATTCACCAATGATGGCAAAATGCATCATGCATGCTTAACCATGCATAACACCCAACACCAAACCAGATAGGCTTTCGAATAGTTGACTCTACCCTGAAGCAACAATCAAATAAGAACATGCAATAAGGCTAAACCAAAAATTCTAAGCCTATGTGATTCTAATTATGCATAGCTAAGACATTCATGTTGTAAGTTGCTAAAATGGATCCTAAGAGTACAAGCAAACTCATAAACTGATAACATACATTTCACACAATAATTCACATACTTTGCACACTTGTACTACAACATGTAAGCTACAGACAACTAGATCATACATCACATGACATTACTACTTAACATCATCATATAGAATCACTACGCAACTTTCATAACATTCATATTTCATGTCATTATCAGACTTATCACATACTACTTTAACTTTCCATCATACATATAGCATACTATCGAATACAAAGTGTACTCACCCCCGTTGAACTTCGGCTGATTACTCATCTTGTATCATATTTCTTGCTAACATTTGACTTTTCTTTAAAATATTTTACTTGTCAAACATCCTTTGTGCCTTGGTTTGAGTTTAGACACAGAATAATGTATGTCTAAATCCCTCAAACCATGCTCTGATATCAACTTGTAACACCCTAACTTTTTTAAATATTAATAATAAAACTTATATGTAAATATATATTAGAACTTTCATAAAAATTTAAATAATAATTTATCAGAGTTCATGTGTTGAAACTTTTCACAAAAACCATTTGGACTTAGTAGTTCATAACTTAACAAAATTTTATATAAATAGCATTATTCTTTCGTAAAATAGATTTCCTAACATTGTCTAACTTTGAATGAAAAACTTAAACTTAAGCGGAAGACTTAATATAGCATTTTACTCATAAGGTCCCTTCATTTGCTTTGATATGAGGTCGAAACGATCACGTCATGTCCTTTTCAAAAATACCCTTAAACCTGAAATGTTAGAATTCAACGGGTAAGCAATGCTTAGTGAGAAACACATTACTCACATATTATATCAATCACATGCATTCACGTATCATTTTCATACAATCACATAAATCTAACATAAAGTACTTAAGCATAACATAAACATCATCACATTTCACTAACACATATTGTTGGTACCAACTCTTTCATGCGGGCCGGTTCCTCGAAGGGCTATCCCCAGTACCTCCGCCGGTGGCCCTTCTCCAAAAGGTTCGTTGCGATCAGCCAACAGAACCAATTCTCCCCTAGGAACCTTCATGGTCAATTACATTACATACAATATACATTTACATAACTCGTATCATCGTTCTATTAAAAGGACATAAATATACATTCACATAAACATACACATTACATGCACGGCTGACATAATAAGCAAGTTAGTGTAACTCACTTGATACCACTATGTTGCTGGCAGCGATCCAAGTGTCAACTATCAAATATAACACGTAATTTCCTACAATATTATCAATAACCATTACTTAGATCATGATCGATTTGTTATTTAATACTTTTTACATACTATTCATTTTAACTTCTCTATTACTTGTAAATTAAGTCTTTATCAAAGACTTTAACCCGTTAAGTCCTTTAAACATGAACCTTTATTAGGACCATTCACATATTCATTAAAATTGTCAAAGTTCACTTAATACTCGACTTTCCCTATTAACTTATTTCCCGTATACTTTTAGCCTTAAAGCATTTAGGCATTAGGTTCTTTATGAATTAAGCTCATAGTTGTGAAGCCAACAAATGACTTTATAAAATTCTTAAAACCGGTTACATAGGTCCAAGCATCTTATTCCTAAGCTCTTGATGCATTAAGGATCCAATAAGGCACTTTTATGTATTTTTCCAATTAAGCCCTTTTTGACCCCTGTCCAGTGTTTTGACGTTAACTCACAAACCATAAGTCCAAATGACAAGTGTCATACCTTTCTAGAAACTAGACTCAATTTCGAACAACTCTTGTGTCACGGGTTTTTCTCAGATTCTTCCCCGATTTTCTGCAAAACGATCTGCAAGTTCGGGGACAGAATCTGTTACGAACTTTATGCATCTTTTACAACCCCTAACATGTTTACCTTGCTAAAACACTACATACCACTTCCATTAAGTTCTTAATTACATTATTACAGATTACTAGCATTATGATACATATAAAGACCTTTACAAATTGTTAAGACCAAGGTTTGCACAATTGGTTGTCATAACTAAATTTTACATGAATTCATATCTTTTACTAGAGTTTTAACTTTGCAATACATTCAACAAGCCTCAAACAATCAACCCCAAGGCTGGAAAAACACCCCAACAACAGCCACCATTCGGTGGTGGTGACCCGGTGGAGGTATGGCGGCTTTACGGTGGTGAAACAACACACTAATAAAACCAAGTACAATAAAACATAATTGTGCTTCTTGACTCAAACATTGACATAGCACTTAAACGAAACACTAACTATAACCACCACTCATTGGGTGGTCCGATGGTAGTGGTACAATGGTGAGTTGGCGGCCGGCCGGAGGCTTGCTGCTGCCAGCGAGGGTTTGCTTATTCAGAAGAAAAGAAACAGAAAACACGATGCTACCCACTGCATAGGAGCGAAAATAGCGATCATTGATGGCTGTAGCAATCACAACCACCCACACACACGATAGTTCTAAGGCGGCGACAGTGGGAAATCCGGCAGCCAAGGTATGCCGATGGCGGCAGACAGAAAACGAAGACAGAACGGAAAAGGAAAAGAAATGGTCGGGAGAGATTTACCAATGACTAGGACTCGCAGTCACTTACCCGCTGCCCTACGTACACCACCTCCTTCTCCGACTTGACAAAACCGATCACCACCATTCGCCGTTCTCTCGTCGATCTCTCTTTGTCCACAATCCCTCTCGTTGCACTCGATCCGCTCGTTCACGAGAAGTAGAAGACGACTGATGGGTTTGGAGCGTAGGGCTTGGTGTGCGTAGACGAGAAGGCAAGAAACGGGTGAAAGTTGGGCTAAAGGAAAAAACGATGCCAACATCAAAAATATTCTCGTCGACAAGGGGGTACTCGGGCCATAGTGTTTAATTACATGTATTCTCAAGGATCGTCTATAATG
This sequence comes from Cichorium intybus, assembly GCA_023525715.1. Lineage (NCBI taxonomy): Eukaryota > Viridiplantae > Streptophyta > Magnoliopsida > Asterales > Asteraceae > Cichorium > Cichorium intybus. The sequence continues at coordinate 20,624,729 of CM042009.1, forward strand.
GCCCCTATTCTTTGTAGATTAATTTTTTATTCCACCGGCCATACCAGTATTTCTCTTCAATTTGAGTTTCCTTTAATGACAAATCACCCTCTCCACATGTAACTAAAATACTAGACATTATTTTATCCTTATTATTATTATTAATATGTTGTTATTATTATTGTTTAATCTTAAAATCATATTTAAAATAAAAATATAATTAATTAAATACCTAAATGAAAATGGGGCGTTACAAATGTTGTGGTAAAAAAAACTAAGTCTTCCACTCTGTGGCACTAGAGACTTGGAGACATGCGTGAGAAGGGGATGAACATATTGGCATCCAAAGGTAAGATTCCAGATGTGAAGAATATCACATTGGAATTATGTGAACCTTGTGTCCTTTTTCAAACACCGAGGTCGAGTATATGGCTTTGGAAGAAGCTAGTAATGAGCTTTTTTGGTTGAAGAACTTTTTATCATAGTTATGCTTTAATCAAAAGGATTGTGCGTTGTATTGTTATAATGAAAGTGTCATACATCTTGCAAAGAATCTGATATTTCATAGCAGGACGAAACACATCAAGATGAGATACCATTTCATTGGGGAGTTGAAAACTGAAGGTATCCTCAACTTGAAGAAACTCCTTGGTGCAAAGAATTTTGTAGATATGTTCACCAATGTGGTCCCAGTAGAGAAGTTTAAGTTGTGTATAACGTCAACTGGTTTTTCGTAGAGTAGGCGCGTACGAGGGCTAGAGAGAAAGATTTTGGTTACGCTTCAGATGGTAATGTTGATTACCTCAAAGTGGGAGATTGTTAAGGCGTGGAGTCTAACTGGAACCAAATAAGATCAGCAACCTGGAGTGAATCGACGAACCAAATCAGACCAGAAGTTATGGGCGAATTCCTCTAGAGCTGACATGTATGCACCTCGGTTGGATCAGCAGCTCAGATAGATCAATTCTTCTATCAAGAGCTCGGATGGATCAGTTATTTAGTTTGGGTGGCAAGCCGGTTTGATCAGCGAACCAAAGTGTACAAGTGTTGAGGCTAATTCAGCCATAGTTGTCATGTTAACACTTTGAGTGGATCAACATTCTGATAGGAGCCGGGGCAAACAATGATAAGCAGAACCAAGGCAAGTTACCTTCGGTTCAGATCAGGATTGGCAGCCATCAATTGAGAAACCAATGTGGTTATACACTTATTGATTTGTAATCATGAGAATCTCAAGAGTGTGAGATGAGCAAATTGAGAGCATAGTAAATACTTTTATATAACATTCTGTATTAAAGAAAAGAACTCTAGTTCTCTAGTAGACGTAACTTGATTAGTTTAGATCGAGTAACCACTTAAATCATTGTGTTCTTCTTGTTGTCCTTAGTAGTCGTGGTTAAGTCGTGAAGAAAGTACATATGTCGCACTGATTAGTTCTAACATTCTAAGACCTTTCATGTGTATGAAAATGGTGATATTCTAGATGAAAAGAATGGCGATGGTGGTGGATATTAATGAGACGAAGTTAACGGACTAACGGAAAATATAAACTTACAGGGGTTAACATTGAACGCTTGTATTTGTGTATAAGTATGTGCATATATTAAAAAGATTGTATACCAATTTTTTTTTATAAAACTATTTAAATGTGTGACATGTCTTATATAGTAAAAGAAATATTAGAAAAAAAGATACAGACAAATTGGTAATTATTAAGGACAAACAGTAAATTTAACAATTCATTTGGTCTTGTTCTAGTCTTGTCAAACTCTACATACATAATTTGCTCAGTCGGATCCGGTCTTATTATGTCTATTCAGTCTCATATTCATATGTTGCTCAAAGGGCCAATGAAGGCCCTAGCCTCACCAGTTTATCAAGCCCAAAAAGTATACAACATTACAACATAAACTACCAAAAAAAAAAAAAAAACCAGACTTGTTTGTGGAAGCCTCAAAGGCAAATTTTTAACCTGAATATTGTGTTTTTATAAATTATTTACCCAATAATAAGACTTTCAAACGTATTTATCTAATAATTGTACTTATTTTATTTAGAATTTTAAACCCCCTCAACCGTTTCCCATATTGATCGCCTTTGCCGCCATCATCTCACGTTTCCCTCATTGGTCTCTGTGACTCTCCGTTTTTCGTCATTCTCTTGTCGACGTTCTCATCTTCCTTCTACTTCGTCTATGTAAGGGTTTCTTTATGCATTTATTTTCTTATAATCTAAGCTTCATGTATACTTCAAGTAGAAATTGCAATTGAACTATGTCAAGAGAGAGAAAAGAGTAACTAGTCATCGACTTTGTGAGTTCTTTGAAAATGTAGGTTTATCTTGTTAACAGTTTAGGGCTTGAGAGTATGCATTATGCTTCGTCAAGGTTTTCTTTATAGTTTGGACATCGTTCCTTCCTGTTGGTGTACCACCATTCTCGAGCTTCTTTCCGAGACTTCACCGGGCAATCCTTGAACCTACGTTTTCGTTGAGATAGTGATGTGGAAATCAAAACTCAAATGATGAATTACAAAAAAAAAAACTCGCAATTCTTCAAACAAATTTTGCAAATCGTTTCAGCATCACATAATTCCCAAATCGTTATCAAACTCTAGAACAATGCGCTTCATCTTCTAAGACCAAACCCAAAGATAGAAGATTCCATCAAGAAATGCTTCGAATCGAAACTTTGAATCCCCCTCACCAAAAGACGAACACAATTTGGATTTCTTCTTCTTGCGATGGCTTGTTATGAATTCTACGAACATTGATCTTGTTATTATCTTCTTGATCTTGCTATTCTGAAAAATATATACATATATATATATATATATATATATATATATATATATATATATATATATATATATATATATATATATATATATATATATATATATATATATATATATATATATATATATATATATATATATATATATATATATATATATATATATATATATATATATATATATATATATATATATATATATATATATATATAGGAAATGCCTCTAAAACAATGTAATCAATATCACATTATATTCTTTTTTTTAATCAATACTTTGCCCAGAATTTCAATTAGAAACGCCTTTGTCCAATCATTCTGCTTTCACCCTTTTCGCACATGAATTCCATTTCATTCATTGCCAACTAATTACATACATGTCAAAATTCAGTTTCTTTGAATCCCAATTCCTTTGACAGATTCTTATATATTGTATTGGTATTAATTCAGTCGGATAATGAAAACCTACATTCCATTGTCGTCTATAACAAGGGCTACTTAGTTTGAAAAGTTGTGAATGGAAAAATATCAAATTAAATTTTATTTGGTGGGCATAATTAGTTTCTTACATCATCCGGTAGACTAAAAGGAAATCGGTAACATATTATCCATATATAGAACTAAAAGGGTAATACCTCCTCCTCGCCCTCCTGTTTTATGGTGTTAGATTATTTAAAACTTGGTGATGATGAATGAACAACGTAACCATCATCAAAGTTAACGTGGATGTCTAGCTTTTTCACGACTCCATTTTTCAAATCATAATAGCACATACCCTTAAAATATTTACATTCCAGGATGATATATCTATTACTCATCAGGCCACAGACGGGAGATCTTCTGTAATACCACTTCTCGAGAGTAATCGACTGCAACTTCTCCCACTTTTTCCTCTTGAAATCTTTAAGAATCCAAATCTCAGATTTGTGTGCAGTATCTCCAGCCAAGAGAGCCAGGGAACCACCCATCTCAAAAATAGTACCAGATAAAGGTAGACTCATGTCCACAATTTCCTCTTTCACCAAATCCATGGAAAGCAGGCGCTTATCACAATCAACATCCCAATGAAAGTACCTGCCTTGAACTGAAACCGGATTGGAAGAATAGAACCACTCTCCGTCCATACAAGGAACTTGGATCTTTTTCCACTTTGAAGAACCAATATCTTCTTTCAAGATAAGAATATGGCATTCGATCGGTGGCCCCATGAACAAGTGAACCAACTTGTATATTCTCTTGAACCCATCGAAAGAAAGTGCAATTCCACATTTGATCGTACAATATCCTCCACAAGATACATTGCATTCGGGAAGATATGATCCTTCCTTTGTAATGAGATTATAAACATACAAAGATTGTTTTAAATCTTTGTAATCTGATATCAGAAGAAATTCGTTACACCAAGACTTTATGATGCCTATGCGAGGTATGTTAAGATCCTGCACTTTCACATGTAGCCCTTGTTCGTCTTCCCTTATACCCACATGACGCGCTGTCAAGTTTCCTGTCTTCTGAAGGATAAAAGAAGCATGGTCTAGCAAGATCATGTTAGTGATTATATTGAACCATCGTCTACATACATGCTTAGCCTTATAACAAAGAAAGACATCAGGGAGCTTTTTGAGGATATAAATAATGACGTCATCTGGAAGAAAGACAAACTGGTCAACCTCCTTACTCTTTCTTTTTCTCGTCGTCTGTTCATCTTCAGATTCTTTCTCGCATATGCTCATTGCCAACTCCATCGACTTCAATTTGACCAAAATAGTATATTACATTTTCTTATAACCAGTAACACAAGGAACATGCATTTTTTTTAGAACAGCAAGCAACGATACAGGACCAAAACAGTCTGTCAATCTCATTGGCACAGATTGCTTTGTCTACTTAGACCATCGATTTCTAAAACGGAATCCAACTGTTGTAAAGTAGTAGTTATATCACATCTAGATTCTATAATCACTTACCCTTGAACTAGCATCCAGAAACGGCTAAATACGAGACAAAACTGCAGACTCTAAATTATGATTTTTGCTTCCAATTGCAAGAACGTAAAAGACACAATTCATATAAAGAGTTCGATGACATAAAAGAACGAAATAAGTACGTAAGAATCCAGATCGACGAGATTGAGACAATAATGCGATGATAAACGGAGATAGGTTTCCGGTGAGTAATCGGTAGAAAAAGATGGGTTTCTAGGGTTTAATCGAGCGGAAGCAAATGCAACCGTAGCGGTGGACTTTTTTCAGAAAGCTTTTACGAAACAATCTTCACTACTGACATGCTGTGTTTATGTATATAGCCATAGGTTAGTTGGTTTGAAGAGGGAGATTTTATACTTCCCCTATCCGTGAATGCTCCCCTGTTAAATAAGATATTCATTCACGCTATTTCGGATCATAATAAGTTCCAAGATATACTATCATTTATGCCTAATATAAGTTACAGTGGCGTTACACACACACATATATATATATATATATATATATATATATATACTCCACACCTTTTTGAAGTTATAATCATTTCTATTCCTCCAAATAGATACAAAAGTAGCATAGGAAACCACTTCCAACACCTTTTTTTGAATTTGGTTTTTGCCTAGATCACAAAGAATATCAGCCACTTGCTCTAAAGAAGTCCGGATGCCCTGTGTAGTCAAATTCAAAAGGAAACTTTATTATGGTTAGATGTGAGGGCTAAAAAAGTTAAAATAGATAGGAATTTGTGGCTTTTAGCCCCTTTTCTAGCTGTTTCATCGATGTAAAGTTCTTGTTTAGGGCTGCCTAGTGCATTGCTGGTGCAGCCGTGTTCTATAAAATTTATTGTTGCTTTTCAAAAAAAAAAAAAAAAAAAAAAAAAAAAAATATATATATATATATATATATATATATATATATATATATATATATATATATATATATATATCCTATCCTAATAAATAAGTAACTCAAAGCCACATGTCATCTCCTCATTGATTTTGACACATGTCATTTTCTCATAATTTTGAATTTCTTAAAAAAATTGTTTGAATTGAATGTATTTAATTCCAATAATTTATAACTTAAGCAATAAATTAGGAACCTAGCAATTTAATTAATGGATTCTAACAATTTAATTATCACTTAAATGAAATGACAAGAAAATGCATCATATTGTCATTTTCTTCTCATCGATGATACATATGTCAATAATTTCGGAAAGGTAGCATGATGATTAATGGATTTTTTTTTCGAATGTCATAGATCTTTAATGCAGGTCCAAAAACAAACATAAAACTACATTTACGTTTAAAAATTTTATTATACTAATTTTATAATTAATATATCTTATATAGTTTACTAAGTTTGGATAACCTTTGATTTATTATCTCTATTAAAAATATAATAACTAATTTCCTTAATAGAATTAAAATATTTAACATAATAAAAAAAACACGGCACACACACGCATGCACGCACGCACCAGGGTCGGCCTTAAGGGTATTCAAAATGCATGAACGTAAAAAATTTACGTTTAATATATTAGTGATGGAAAATCCATCGGTAAACCTTTACAAATTCCGTCGTTAAAAAGTTTTATTGATGACTCATTTTTTACTATTCACTATTATTGATCAGTTTCGTATAAATATATATTCTAAAATGAAACATGTTATATTCATAAATGAATACAAAAATTCATAAAATATTTTATGAAACGATATATTATAATAAGTACACAATATATTCTAATTGAAAACTACATACTTTAATTTTAATTGAAAACATCAACATACTAATGTCGTCGTCGCATTGCGCGGGTACACACCTAGCAGTGAAACAATATTATTGGGTAATCGTGTTATAGAAATGGAGATTATATCTTGAAATAATATTGGAAATCGTGCGTTTATTCCAAAAATGTCTTTGACGCCTTCAGATAGAAGAATTTCTTTCAAATTTCAAAGAAAACAATTTTCATTGACTGCATGTTTTGCAATGACAATAAATAATAGTCAACGACAATCGCTATCAAAGGTGTGTTTGTTTCTGAGACAACCAGTCTTCACACACGACAAGTTGTATGTTATATTTTCAAGAGTTAAAAGTAAAGATAGATTAAAAATGTTAATTTTGGGCGACGGTAAACTTAGCAATAGAACAACAAATGTTGTATTCAAAGAAGTTTTTCAAAATTTGTAATTTGTTATAATTGTTCAAAGTTTATCAACATTATGTTGTAGTGTTTAATTTAATAATGTATATATCCAAAAATTTCATTATATATTGTCGAGAATTTGTTATACATAATTATTAGTGTTTAGGTTTTTTATTTAATAATTATTTTGTATTATCCCGTGTAATACACGGGTCTTACAACTAGTATATATATATATATATATATATATATATATATATATATATATATATATATATATATATATATAGGGATAGAAACAAATATATCCATACAAGTATTGTGTAACCTTGAAACTTAATCTGGACCACTCATTTAAAACACATTCTTTTAAGAATGTACAAAATTTAGTTCATTCTTTTAAGGATGGTTAGAACTCATTATGTCAAAAACTTATTCTGTTAAGAATGTGTTTTTTTCATTGTTACGAGAATGAAATCTAATGGCCTGGATTTGGTTACAAGGTAACACAATAATTGTCATTCTTATTATAACCTATATAGGGCTAGGATCAACTATATCCATACAAGTATTGTGTAACCTTGAAACTCAATCTAGACCACTCATTTAAAACACATTCTTTTAAGAATGTACAAAATTTAGTTCATTCTTTTAAAAAAGGTAAGAACTCATTCTGTCAAGAACTTATTCTGTCAAGAATGTGTTTTTTTCATTGTTACGAGAATGAAATCTGATGGCCAGGATTTGGTTACAGGATAACATAATAATTGTTATTCTTATTATAACCTAGCGCCCATATATATATATATATATATATATATATATATATATATATATATATATATATATATATATATATATATATATATATATATATGTTCAAATGAGAATCATTAAAAGATTGAGAACCAAAACAACCAATCCAAGTCACACATTATTTTGATCTAATGGTTATGGGGTTTGATCGTCTACAACGGGTTCACACTTGTCAAACTTCATATATATACAACCCTCCGATGAATTGCATCAAGGGACGAGATTAGTTCTCACGGTTCTTAACTTTTTAATGGTTCTCATTTGAACCATTCCATATATATATATATATATATATATATATATATATATATATATATATATATATATATATATATATATATATATATATATATATATATATATATATATATATATATATATATATATATATATATATATATATAGAAGGAGGATCGTATAGGAACCCAAAATCCGGTAAGAACCGTAAGGACAAATCTGGACATTTAATCATGAAAAATGGGTGGATAAGATTGAATGTGAATAAAATGTCATATCTTAAAAGTTTGGGGGGCTACATGTATAAAAATCAAAACTATTGGGTGGATAATACAAATTAATAAGGGTAATATGGTAATTGCAACGAGACCTTCCACCAGATTGCGACATTTGTCGTTATATGGTTTACTGGGTTTTTTTATTTTCCCCAATCTTAGTTTTTGGGCCATAATTTTTTTTTTCTTTGTAAAAAAAATTCTAAAAAAACCAAAGTTCTTAAAATTTAATTCTCTACAAAACAAGCACAATCATGAAAATTTGAAAAAAAAATATTTTTTTTATTTATTATTATTATAAAATATCAAGAATTCTAAAAATTATGAAAATTTAATAGATAATTATAGATATTATATAGTAAGTTTGCAAAAAAAAAACAATTTGAAAAAAAGCTTTTTTTCATGTTCATTTTTATATTTTAAGTAAAAAAACACATCAAAATAGCAAAAAAAAATACATAATATCCAAAAATATTAAAACCAAAATATGTTTTATGATTCAAAGCTTATGATCAAAGATGCAATATTTGTTATGATTCAAGATCCAAAAGTCATTATGATCCAAAACGAGTTAAAACAAAACATATAACGACAAAATCATTCAAACTTATGATTCAAGATGCAAAAAAACTATTATCCAAAATGTTATGATCCAAAAATACATGATCCAAAATGTTATTATTAAAAATATCATGATCCAAAATGATTAGATTAAAGATACGAAAAAAAACATATAATAGAAAACGTATCAAATTAAAAAAACGTATAATAGAAAACGTATAAAATTAAAAAACGTATAAAATTATAAAAAAACGTATAAAATTAAAAAAATAACGTATAATAGAAAACGTATAAAATCAAAAATACATGATCCAAAACGTTATTATCAAAAAAACGTATAAAATTAAAAAAGATACATAAAAAATGAAAAAAAACAAAAATAAATAAAAATCGAGTACTGTAGCATTAAAAAAATAAAAAAATAAAAAAAATGAAAAAAAATGAAAAAAAAATAAAAACCTAAAAACCTAGTATAATAGAAAATAAAAAAAATTTGAAAAAAATAAATAAATAATAAAAAAACAAAAAAAAGAAAAAAAACGAGAAAAAAAACCCACTTAAATCACGTTGAAAAAAAACCCACTTAAATCCTCGAGTTCATATTTTGTTCCGTGGACGTGCGTTGCACGTGATTACGTCACGTCGAAGGAAGACGTTTTGACGTTTTTGCCATTATGAGAATGATTGGACGAGAATAGTCCTCGTGGTTCCTACCGGATTTTGGGTTCCTCCAGATCCTAACCCTATATATATATATATATATATATATATATATATATATATATATATATATATATATATATATATATATATATATATATATATATATATATATATATATATATATATATATATATATATAGGGTCCGGATCCGGTGATGACTTTTTTTTTCGGCGAGGACTCGCGAGGACACCTTAAAAAATTGAAAAAAATACAAAAAAATATAAATAATAAAATGGATCATAGTATTATATCGGAGAAAAAAAATCAAAAAAACATTTGGATCATTATTTTGTTTAGAATGAAATAATTATCCAAAATAAAAACAGAAAAATTGTATCATAGCGTTTTTCAATGATCCAAAAAAAAATTTCAAATTTTTTTTGATAATGATATAGTACTATTCTCGATTTATGATTTGTATTTTTTATATATTTTTTTTCAATTTTTTAAAAGTGTCCTCGCAAGTCCTTACTTTAAAAAGAGTCCGCACCCGATCCTGATTATATATATATATATATATATATATATATATATATATATATATATATATATATATATATATATATATATATATATATATATATATATATATATATATATATATATATATATATATATATATAGATGTAGGTTCATATGTGAACAACAAATATTGTGTGATTGTATGATTGATTCTGGTCCAATCAATTGTAAAGGGTATAATAGTAAATTAACCTAATTATTAATTAATTATTTATAACATCTATCCACTAATTTAGGTTAATATCTTTTGTTTCCTTAATTCACGTATGCTTAACTAATTTATAGGGCTTGCCTCCGCCTCCGCCCTACTTGATTCAAGAAACGACTTCGACCTCCTCCGCCCTCTCAAATTGACTCCGACCTCCACTCTCCACCATTTTTCCTACCGTCGGCATTGCCTACCTCAACCCTACTTGGAAGTCGCTACCCCCTCTGCCCTCGCATAGTATCGTCGCCGCATCGCACATCTTCGCCCCCATCACCGGTTGACTTCATCGCCTCGGCGCAGATTCCGGCCATTCCTTCTCTGGCCACACAGACCGGCAACCCCTCCTTCGGCCACGCAAACGCAGACGAATCCGTGACCACTCCTCGCCTTCTTCACTGCAACTCATCGCTCCAATTACCCTACGACTCCCTCTCTCAAAAAATCTATATCTCGATGTCTCTCCTGATCGATACATATAGAGGGTTGTCCAAAAGAAACCGACACCGTAGCACCATCGCCGACAACAAGTAGTGTCGGTAGCGTTGTTGTCCATGCCAGCACAAGCATAGACTACAGTAGCAATTTCCGCTGCCTTGCTTCGTTTTCTATTCCAACATTCACGCAAGTATACATCGCCGACGACAAGTAGTGCCGGTACCACTTGGATGTTTTATTCCCTAACGAACCCACCCCTGATATCGCTGAATTTGGTTAGTGAAAATCAGGCTAAAAATCGGTGCCGAGAAGACCATCCTTGATCTGTTTACCAACGAGTTCAAAGGTCGAATTTGGTATTACAATGTAAGAACACATAACTTTTCAGTTATGATGCTTATTTTATTTCTTTAAAATCCAAAATTGATTGACAGTATAAGTTATTTGTTTGGACGCCTTAAAATATATTTTATGCCTTCTAGGTTGCTGCTGTGAAGTCCGGTCACATACAGGAAGAAGGAATAACTTTTTTGTAGACAAGAACATCCTCCAGGTATCTTTTAGCCTTGATCACAGGTAACTTAATGCGAATGACATGTGCATTTTTTACATGTTGAAGGAAATCACAAAAAGCCTATTAAATTGTTGGATTAGGTGTCTAAGCCATGACTTATAATTGTATTTATCTTATGAATAAAAACAAAGTCCATTTGGGTTGCCCTCATAGATGGAGGATAGATGTATAGTTCAGTAGAGAAAATAGTTGATTTATTAATTGTATAATAAATCAATAGAAAATAAATATATGGTTTATTAATATATTTAAGTGTTAATATATTAATTAGAAACTATATTAATTAATTGAGATTTAATCCAGAATTAATTGGATTTAATTTAATGATTAAATTAATTAATTAAAAGGTGTAGGGACTGGTTTGGTATTTATTCAATAGTTGAATAACTGGCCAGGTAAAACCAGGGACCAAAATGGCGCCACCCTGGAGGCTCCTCCATGGTTTGGCGAAACCCTAATTAGGGTTTTGGTAAGCCTGGTCCGAGTGGTCAAAAGCCTTGTCCAGTTGGAGGCTCCTTAGGGTTTCAGGTGTAACCCTAGGAGGCTATAAAAGGAACCCCCTGACACCTCATTATTTACGCCTCCCTCTCTCTGGAGTTACTCTGCTGGACTGATTCTTCCATCACTTGGGTGTGACTTGCATTTGAGGCAGGATTCTTTTGCTGCTGCTTGAAGGATCATAAGATCAAAGGTTGGTTTTCCTAATTCATCTTTAGAATTGAACTGTATCCTTTAGGTTTTTAGTTCTAATCTTCATAGAAGAAAACATATATCAATATTAGGGTTGCATGTGAACCATAGGAATTTTTGTGTTCATTGTTTGCATAGAATCCCTTCATAAATCATGTAAGAAAAGACATAACAAAAGGAAATAAAAGTGTGTGTTGAGTGGTGGGTCTAATTAAGAAAAAGTAGACTTACAACATAATTAGCAATGGGATAATTGGAGTGATGAAACGCAGACGAATCCGTTTTTGAGAGAGGGACAACCCTCTGTTATTTCCTGCATTTTTAACCTGGTAAGTTGGTTTCAGGAACAACTGCATACATAGAACAATCACTTCCATTTCCAGGGGATGGTTTCTACTTTGCTATGTTGAGTTCCATAATTCCATTTCTTTTTATTACTTTCAGTTTTTTTTCTTCTTAAGACAATGTACTTAAAAAATTTACCTAATTACAACATTGTACTTTGAATTTTTTTTTTCTTATCAGGACCACCAGCCAACGTTTCTTCTTCGCAAAGACCACCACCACATACCACCAACCTCCACCGCCCACTCGATTCTTTCAGAATCAAGTTTTTTTTGCATATTCTTTCAGAATGAATATTTCTTTCAAGATAGATACTTTTCAGAGTTCATATTCTTTCGGAATGAGGCTTACTCTTCAAGAATATCTACTATTTCTGTCAATAATGTCTTTTTTTCTTTCAATTGTATTATTAACGTCGATTCTTTTTTCATCATTATAGTATGTACTTGTAACAACTTGAGAATGAATGTATTTCGGCTTTATTCTTTAAGAATGTTTATTATTTTAAAATGCTTATTCTTTAAAAATGTCTATTCTTTTGAGAATGAATGTAATTCGGCATTTTCATTCTTATAGAATGTACTTGTAAAATGCTTATTCTTTAAGAATCCGAAAATTTACCTGAAATTTTAAATTTTAAAATTTGAATTTAATTGTAAAATGTTAATTTTAAATTTTAAAATTTGATCTGAAAATTTTCCAGAAATTTTAGTTTATACATCCTAAAATACGAAATTTCCTTAAATATTTTTTCAACAAAATGTCTAATTTACCCTTTTTGATTTTATTTAATTAAAAATGATAACTTTTTTCAATTAATTACGATCATGCCATCATCATCTTAACCCTTCATTTTTTTCATCTGATGGTCTAAAATTTGTTGTCACACAATCACACAATATTTGTGATCCACATTTGATCCTAACTATATATATATATATATATATATATATATATATATATATATATATATATATATATATATATATATATATATATATATATATATATATATATATATACATATATACATACATACATACATACATACATACATACATACATACATACATACATACATACATACATACATACATACATACATATATATATATATATATATATATATATATATATATATATATATATATATATATATATATATATATATATATATATATCAATTTCAATTCTCATATATTTATGTTTTAAATAGGAGTAATAACTAACAAGTCACACTCATAAATAAATTACTAATACAACTCTTTATATTAACTTTTTTTAAACAATACTAGATATTAAAATCAAACTAATAACACAAGCGACGATAAGTTAAGGAAAACAATACTAAACGAAAAGTTTTTGGTATATATCAATACCAATATGTACCAACCAAACTTGTTGGTAGCCAAATAAGTTGGTATCAGGTATCTTTGGTACGGTACTAGTAATTAAAATTTTGTACCAATTATAATTGGTACGGTACACGGTATAGAATAAAAAAGTCTGGTACCGTACCAATTCCACTCCTAATTATAATAGATAAATAGATTCTTTTGTGCTTTTATTTATAGTTTCCTAAATTTGGATGATCCCTCCTCCCAACCCCATCCCCACTCACCCTTAAACCTACGATGTAGCCTCCTCCCCTTCCCGTCCAACACAGCCATGTTCGGCAACCCCGTCATCTTTTCCGGCGATGATGCAACAATTAGTATAGGAACCACAATATTATGGAGTTCACCGGCATGACCACCTAAATCTTCGATTCTAGCTACAAACTACAAAGAAGCATACATCAGCCAACATAGGTTCCGAAAGGGTGGCAATGGTTTATGTGGGAATAAAAATGCTTCCAAAATCAGAAATCTAAACTAGAGATCAAACACGTCATTGATGAATAAATGAAGCCCAAATCAGAACGTGATGCATATTTGACATTTCTGATTTCTCCTTCTAAAAGTTTGCATTACTCGATCTTGGGTTCAAAGTTTTTAACCGGGACAATCCTTGAACCTTCGTTTTGGTTGTATCGTGATTCGTGATGTGGAAATCAATCAAAACTCAACTGATGAACAAAAAACTCGCTAATTTTGAAACAAATTTTGCAAATCTTTTCGGCATATCACATAATCCCAAAATCTGGAACGATGTGCTTCAACTTCTAAGACCAAACCCAAATATCGTCGATTCCACCATCAAGTGCTTCGAATCGAAGCTTTGAATCCCCCTCCCCAGAAGACGAACATAGTTTTTGATATTGGATAAACTACATTAGACGACAACAAATTGGATTTCTTAGTGTTTATAAAACTCAATACCCAATTAACCCTAAAATTTCGTAGGTAAACATTCGCCTCTCAATTCATTATTCGCCAACCAAAAGCATGTCAAGATTCAATTTCTTTGAATCCCAATTCTTTTCACAAATTCCTATTCATTCCAAAACATTGCATGAATCAACCCCCCCCCCCCCCCCCCCCCTAACTTTAGTTTGAAATTTTCTGAATCATAAAAATCTCCCTTCTCAAGCCACAGAAGGGCAATGGTCTTGTTTTGTGCTGTTGGATTATTTAAAACTTGGTAGTAATGGATGAACCACGTAACCATCATCATATTCAATGTTGAAGTCTAGCTTTTTCACGACTCCATTTTTCAGATCATAATAACACATACCGTTAGAGTATTTACATTCCAAGATGATATATCTGTTACTCATCAGGCCACAAACGGGAAATCTTCTGTAATACCACTTCTCAAGAGTAACCGACTGCAACTTCTCCCACTTCTTCCTCTTAAAATCTTTAAGAATCCATATCTCAGCCTTTTGTGCAGTATCTCCAGCAAAGAGAGCAAGCGAACCACCCATCTCAAAAATAATACCACGTAAAGGTAGACTCATGTTTACAATTTCCTCTTTCACCATATCTATGGAAACCAGGAGCGTATCACAAGGAAACTCCCAATGAAAGTACCTGCCCTCAACTGAAACCGGGACAGAAGAATGCAACCGCCCTCCATCCATAAAAGGAACTTGGATCTTTTTCCACTTTGAAGAAACAATATCTTCTCTCAAGATAAGAATATGACATTCGGTTGGTGGCCCCATGAACAAGTGAACCACCTTGTATATTCCCTTGAATCCATCGAAAGAAATCGCTACACCACATTTGATAGTACAAAATCCTCCACAAGATACATTGCATTCGGGAAGATATGATCCTTCCTCGGTAAAGAGATTATAAACATACAAAGATTGTTTTGTATCTTTGTAATTTGATATAAGAATCAACTCGTTACACCAAGACCTTATGATGCCTATGCGAGGTATGTCAAGATTCTCCACTTTCACTTGTAGCCCTTGTTCTTTTTCCCCTATACGTACATGACGCGCTGTCAAGTTTCCCGTTTTTTGGAGGATAAAAGATGCGGAATCTAGCAAGATCCTGTTACTGATTATATCCAACCATCGTCTACAGACGAACTTAGCCTTATAACAAAGGAAACCACGAGGGAGTCTTTTAAGGATATCTAAAAGCATGTCATCTGGAAGAAAGACAAACTGGTCAACCTCTTTGCTTTTTCTTTTTCTCGTCACCTGTTCATCTTCAAATTCTATCTTGCAGATGCTCATTGTCATCTCCATCGACTTCTGTTTCAAAATAGACATTATATATCTTGTAATCAGTGATATAATGAAGAAACAGCTATGCACAAGGGAACATACCTAAAAGCCATATTAACGAAATTAAGACAAGAAGGCAATGAGAAAAAACCTGTTGGGCGGTTGCTTCCATATGCGAAGAGATCGATGATAATGGAGATAGGTTACAGATGAGTAATTGGTAGAAAAGCGGGTTTTCTAGGGCTTAATCGAGCAGAATCGAATGCAACCGTACACAAAACAACCCTAATGATTATCTATTAACCATTGTAACGATACCATAAAAACAACCCGACGTTTTCTTCGATATATTTGGTTTATATTTGATTACAAAACAACCCTAATAATTATCTATTGTAACGATACCATAAAAACAACCCGACGTTTTCTTCGATATATTTGGTTAACTATTTGATTACAATTTTAAGATATCCCCGTCGAAGATAGGGTACCGAGACTTTAGATGGTATCTATTTGTTTTCATCCCGAATTTCCTTTCATTTTTTAAATCTCAAAACCACGCCTCATCGCCTTCTCACAGTCGCCAGTATCCACCCCTGCTTTTCTCTACAGTGCAACTGAAATCATTAAAAAAACACCGCCTACGGCATTGCTGTCGCGGCGGAGGAGATCGCGGTTATTATTGGCTCTACCTAAACCAATTCATATTCATCTTAATAAAAACGCCTCGATTGCTTTTAGAAATCGAAAACATTCAAATCCCCATTTTCCTTCATTTAACAGCTTCTTATAGCAGTGGTATGCCTGTAAGTCCTCTTATCTCACTAAACATCTTTTACTTCTGTTTAATGAAATCTGATCGTAATGCACATGAGTCATGCCACTTCTGTTGGAGGTGGAACCAGGGAGATAGTTGTTAATCGGAGCAAGATTATGATGGCGTTGTTTTTCTATCAGATATATTACGCTTTTGTAAACCTGGGAAGTCCATTTTTCATATTCCTGCCCAGGTAATTAACAGTTCGGTTTAGCTTTTTTAGAGTGATGTATATGAATTTTCTTTTTCAATTTTTGTTATTCAATAAGGAAATATGTTTGTGGCATTTTGGGATGTATCTCTCTAATGCATGCACATATGCTTCTATGGAAGAACATTGGGCACGTGTTCTATTGCAGCGCTGACCATTTGTTTTGTGTAGGGATGCAAACGGGGGCGGATATTGGCAGGGACTGCAATCCCCGTACCCGTCCCCGACCTCCTAACCCCACACCCGTCCCCATCCCCGCCCCGCCAAATCCCCATCGGGTTCGGGTGAAAAAATCTCCGTCGAGTTCAGGGAACCCGATGGATACCCATTTAGTAAATAAAATCCAAAATTTTATAAATCTAAAAATATAAATAATCACAGATTCACAATAATTAAAAAGTTTGAATGTTCATACACTAATACTTCATTCTCAACCATGACAAATAAAAAAAATTGATTATAACATAGTGTTTTAGAACTATCGATCACAGTTTTTTAGAACTACATTTTATTGTAAATCATGATTGTATTGATCACTAACATACAGGGAAGCCATGTGTTCTATTGTAAATCATCATGTTATGAATTCCGGAAATGAAAGTGAAATATTTTAAATATCGGCTCATTGAAAATTTCAAAGTGTTCATCTTTATTATAGATGAGATGATATTCAATTGAAGAGAGACACACACAGGGTTCAATATTCCATGCCACGGGCCAATTATTCCTTGTAAATCGGAAATTTCATTAATTATCATTCCATAAAAATTATATATATATATATATATATATATATATATATATATATATATATATATATATATATATATATATATATATATATATATATATATATATATATATATATATATATATATATATATATATATATATATATATATATATATATATATATATATATACTAGTTGTAAGACCCGTGTATTACACGGGTTGCTTAAAAGATCAAAAGTGTTGGTTTTTCTAAAAATAACTTTAGTGAACTTTTTTGCAATGCTCAATGCTAATTTTCCTAAAAGAGGTCCTATGAACAAACATTAATGTAAAAGAATGAATTTTTTTTCAGAATATCTAAAAATATTATAAATTTGCAAATTGGTATTTGATGAATCATTTGTAATTTGATCATTACATGATTAAGAGGATGCTAAACTAGCCCAATCCACTACATAGGGTAGGCAAAACATTGGCACAACCAGTTGGATGTGTTATTTGTGTAGCCTATAGAAAATATTATACAAAGTATCATAAAAGGGTAATATAGTCATTTTATATGAAAAGGTGACCAAAAGGGTTAAAAGAACCACAAATAAAATACCAAAATCGCGAGAGAAAACTGTTCGGGGCCAAATTTGAAAAAAAACAGCTAAACTTGGTAGTCGGTACCAAAAGTTCAATTTACTCATAATTATATAATCGAGTAAATTGCATTCTCGAGTAAATTGCATTATGGTCCCAGAGTATAGCTGAATTTTTCAATTTTGGTCTCAAAAAGTTCTTTTGAAAATTTGGTCACCAAATGTTTTCGCTTGCATTTTTGGACCTCATTTGAGATTCTTCTATCGCCTTTTGTCCTTGGTCACCAAATGTGCCTATTGGTGGTAGCTTGAATCCATCTTGCTTCAGTCTCTTCAATGCGAATTATCGTTACCTTCTTCCTAAACACAACATTATAATATAAATACACATACTTATTAAAAAGAATATTTAAAAATACTTACTTGAAATGCCTTTAAAAGAGAATATCAAGGCCTTTCTCCAAATTTTGCTACAACATGCTTGCTTTTCGGTTAAAATTTGAAAGTCAAATTTTTCCATAACAGAGTAAGATATCCTTGCTTTTTCAGATTGTATTTTCCTAGAGTTTTAAAGACCTATCACAAATTAGAAGTGGAATGTGATGAATTCAAGTGAAAATGGAATAAATGTAACTTACCAAGCGAGCGTCGGTATCTGTACATCTGTGTAATCAACTTGATGACCAGAACATAGTCTCAATGTTCAAATCCTTCAAGGCTATTCACAAGCACATGCAAATGTTAGAGATAAGGAAACACGAATTTGATATCGGTGAAACATGTTGCTATTATCTAATTCCAGCAATTTGCCTTATTAATATAATCAAATAGATTTCATTTATACAATCATACCAGATAATAGTTTTCATATGTACAACACAACCAATCTATGCGTTCTAACACAACTGATGATGAGACCAAGTGTTCTCAAAACCATCAAAACACAAGCAAGACCACAATCCCATGAGCTTAATTGTTGTATATGTGGGACCTAAACAACATACAGAAAAATATGGTTCCTTTTAGAAAGATGACAACGCATCTTGACATGTCAAATAATATGATATACATGAGTAAATGGACTTACTTCAATGAAGTGTGAGTGGCCCAATACTGCCTTGTTAACGTTCCTATATTTCAGTGATGGTTTGAAATCGTATGGTTCAGCAAAACTCATAGTGTCTTCTTCATCATGAACTTTATGTCCTTCAGCTTTTAGGAGCTTGTTTAAAAGGATATGGAGAGGCCACCAGTTTGTTGCAACTCCAGATATCGACTTTGAATTATTTCGAAGTTGAATAACCTTTTCACAACAAATTGTTTTTAGGGATACGGTGTTCAATATGTACAGCATGGCAGTGGCAGATACTCAATTATCTGTTTGTGATTCAATCTCAAGTTGTCGTATGGTTACGATTAGAACAAATATCACCAGTAACAAAAGGCCCAAATCAAATTCGAAACCCTAAATTTCCCAAACAAGATGTTGTAGAGAAGGCTTCGAACTTAAAAATAACGGAAGATAAGGAGCCTAATCAGCGATTTGACATTCAAAAGGCTAGATAAACTACTATGAGTATAGGGATTAAATATGAAAAGGAAATAGAATCGAAGAGATAGGGAGAGGGTCAGTTACCTTTGGGGTCAATCCGATCAGGTTCTGAAAAAGCTTTGTCGTTGAAGATACAGTAAAGGAAAGAAATGAGAGTATGATGATATTCCACTCGAATTTCCATTACTTACAGCTTTTTAACAGCAAAAATGTAGAAGATCGATTGGACAGAGGAAAAATCTTGACGCAAGCTTTGTTAAAGAGCAGAGCGCGAACA
Organism: Cichorium intybus; assembly: GCA_023525715.1. NCBI lineage: Eukaryota > Viridiplantae > Streptophyta > Magnoliopsida > Asterales > Asteraceae > Cichorium > Cichorium intybus. The sequence goes on from CM042009.1 coordinate 20,644,828, forward strand.
CGTAGTTGAAGTTGAATTTGAGCCCTAGACTTGCTCTCGTCGGTTCTCATGAACGATTCCCATGAAGACGGCGACGATAAGTAGGGAACAAAAGTGGCGTGCAGAGAATCATCTCCAATACATGATCGCCATACGCCTTGAGATTCAAGTTTCCGGGCAAGCTCGAACCCTCGGCCGGCGTCGCCAAGCAACACCATTCAGAGTGCTCTTTGGGAGATCGATTACTACCAAAACCAAGCAAAGATTGATCGATCAACACGATGCCCAGTCACTTGAGAATGTGGTGGTCGATGGAAAGGGGATTAAATGACGGTCAATGATAGTGTATTTCAAATAAACCGATTCCTAATTTTTTGCTTCAGAATTATTGAGATTAAATACATCCAATTTTAATTTTTGATTTTAAAAAAAATCAGGAAAATGAGAAAATGACATGTGGCGAATTGGCTGAGGAGATGACAAGTGTCCTATAGTTACTTATTTATTAGGATAGGATATATATATATATATATATATATATATATATATATATATATATATATATATATATATATATATATATATATATATATATATATATATATATATATATATATATATATATATATATATATATCGGGTATTAAACGGGGCGGATAGTACTATACCCGTCCCCGCCCCATCCCCGCTTCGGGTGAAAAATCTAATCCCCATCCCCGACCCGTTACCCGTTAAGGTGGGGAATCCCCGATCCATTCGGGTCGGATACCCGCGGGTAGCGGGGAATCCCCAACCCGTTTGCATCCCTAGTTTTGTGAAGCATAGCATACGTGGAGAGTAGCGCCCCCCAAGTATTGAGATTGATTTTTTTGAGGAATTGTATTTGTTTCGACCTTTTATTTCTATCCATATTTCTACTCACGATAAATTGTGGCATATGTCCTAAAATATTATTAGTTTTATTAAATATGATATTTGTCATTATTTTAAATGAATAGGAATATGAGTAGGAATAAAAAGTAGGAATCAATACAATTTCTCTACTTTTTTTTCCTTCCTTTTATTTTCATCTTGTTCAACACATAAACTCATCTTTCTCAATTCATTTTTGATATACATATATTAAAATCTATTGTACAAATTGAGAAAGCAATAGTTGAGTGGTTTAAAATTTATGGTGAAAATGCTCGACCTTTTAAGTCGAACCAACAAAGCACGAAACAAATAATAGGATAAATTATCATTTTAAGAGGGTCTTTGGTTCATAGATTCTTCTCGAATGAATAGGAATTTTATCAGATAATAGGAATTTTATTAAATTGGAATTCAAAAGAATTAAAATCCTATATTACGTTTGGTTGAAAAATAAAATGGAGTTCATTTTTAACAATTTTGTAAATATAAGATAAATTACCATTTTATCTTTTATCTTTATATTCTAAATCTATTGATTACCACCATTTGATGCAAATAATATCGCAATACCTTTAGCGATCAATCAAATGAATCTAAATTGTATCTTTCAAAAGCTTTTGTATTTGTCAGTATTATTAAATTCATCAAAGTTGCCAAAAATTATCTTTTAAGAGATTTAAAATTTTCAATGATAATATTTTTCCTTCAAAGTGCAACAAATGAATCCAAATTGGCTACGTTGGAACATTGATAAATCAAACCATACGAGTTCTCTTGTTTTTGATCATTCCGAAGGCGAATATATCTTTTTTACCAAACTATTGACTGATTCAACACATCCCTTATGAGAAATTTTATACTTTTATATGACTTGGGGAACTGTGTTTAGAAACATATTGCATTGCTTTCTATTTAAATTGTTGTTTTGAAGTTTCTTTTGGAATTTTGTTAATGTTGTTAACAATTTATTTGTCTTTGAAATGCTTCATCCCCTAAATATTGAATTATTGCTCTATCTAGTGAGTTTTGAAAACCTTTTTAGGGGTTACATTATGTACGGAATGTGCAAGTTTCCTTACACTTAACAATATCAAAACCCGGTATCCTCAATAGACTTCCCAAGCTTAAGCTACTTATTTTGATGCAATTATGATTATTATCACATTTTCTGAATTACATATTTTCTAACTAGTAATACTATATTTTATATATATACATAATATCATGGACTCACCATTATACAATTGATTATTAACATGTATCCCAAAGGTTTTTACAACATCGAGCATAAAAGACAAGGTGAAGGTCTAAGACATTTTTAAGTAATCTAGTTTGGTAGAATGTTTAAGTATTTTAAAGTTTAAGACTAAGACTATGTTGGTGATTAGCTTGAACTGGTTTAATTTAAAACTTTTGATTTTAGAATTTTATGATATGATGTTTAAATTTATTATTACATATGATATGATGTGGAATTAAGAATTTTGATGTATAAGTGTATCATGATATTCAGTATTCCTGGGCATTTTTATGGATTGTTTAAGTTTCACTTCCTTAATTGATATTTTGGCATGTATTAGGGCTTGGAAAAGTTATTGCATAATAATCTACAAGATAACACTTCAATTTTGTAGCACAAAATAGGAAATAACGTGTTAATTTGTGTATATAATGTTCAAATTAACAGGGGACCAAAAGTTTGGTATATCGAGAGTATATATACCCACATTACCCTTAAAATCGATAAGAGTTATAAAGTAAAGATTTTTCAAAAATTACGAATAGTTAGGATAGAACTTGTCAGCTTAATTTGATGTGTTTAGAAGGTGCATCACCTTCTAAAGTGTTCATAAGCTTACCCTAACATCATAAATTTAGAAGTCCATTTAGTACTCTTTTATTCTTATTGTTGTTGTTGCTTATGGTGTTCATGATAAAGAAATATAGAGGTTCAGTTGTATCTCTCCTTACTAATTTGGAAACTGATGATTATATGTTATCTAACTTGGATGGAATTGTATCGGAAGTGGTTCCATGTCTACGAATTTTGGGACTGAAGATTTTATGTCTATATTAACTTGTATTGAATTGCATACAAATGGTTCTATCAGCTAAATTTGAAAACTCGAGGTTCTACATTTGCTAATAAAGGTTCTGCATCTATTAATTTGAAAAATAATAATAATGTTATGCCTAGGGAATTCATGGACTCTTCTACTATTATTAATATGCCTATTAATCGAAAAAGATAGTGTCTTAAAGGAATCCAATAAGATTCTTATGGGCCAAATCAATTATATTTTAAAGGAATCCAATAAGATTCTTATGGGCCAAATCACTTATAGGTTGAAATTCTTTTAACTGAAAAAATATAAAAAAAATTTGAAAGCTGGAAATTAAGTTTCTAAACATAGAGTGGATTTTGGGAGTTGTCATTGTTGTTTGATTTTGAAACCAATCTAAGAGTTAAGCCAACAATAATTGGACCCAACATTGTTTATCTTTGTTCTGAAAACAATATGATGTTTTCTTAAAATTATGATTCAAAACCAAAAAGTTGATTTAAACAAAAATATTCAAATATGAGGGTTTTGTCAGAAAAAAATTGAGGGATTTTATGGAGAAAAAGTTGTCTATTATCGAAAGATTATCGGTAAACCTGCAAAAATACAAAATAGAAAACCAGATATGTGAGAGTGTTTTCTGGAAAAAAAAAATATTGTTGTGATTCAAACCCAAAAATCTCAAAATGTACCATATTTTATAATTAACCCTGATTGTTAAGTAGAAAAAATGAATGGTAAATGTCATAAAAGCCTCTACATTTGTCACAAATATTTAGATTTACCCTTTTATGTAAATTTTGTTCACTAAAACCTAGAATTTGGATTAATTTGTGCATTTATAACATTTAGCAGGTTAACAGGTTACTAGCAGGTTACCGTATTCCCCCACATTCATCTCCATCTTTACATTCTCTGTTACTTTTTATACGGCCCACCTCCCTCTATCCAAACCTCTTACCCTCTCCTCAAATTAGCAGTCGTCCACCTCAATCTTCTTCTCCATCGCACCAATCACCACTGCCACATCGCACCACTATGTACAGACCCCACTCACCTTTGCTCTTCCCCCTCCTCTTTCTTAACCCATCTCTCCTACACCTAACCCTGATCACTATGCATCTGCGACAGAACAACCGATCACCGCTGCCACATCGTATCACCCTACACAACCATCACACCGCCAACATCGACCACATTATCAGCGCGCACACACGCATGCCTCTTCATCGCCGAACCAGAGCTTGATTCAAAGGGGGTTGAACCTAGAACTTAAGTCCGATCGTATGGGTATTCTCCTCCACCCCCCCCCCCCCTTCTCTCTCTCTAGGGTTTATTAGGTTTTTTTAATCTGGGTCGGTACCATTGTTGAACCCTGTCTGTTCTTCACTATCGATCTGATTAAGGCTCTAAGATAATCTCTCTTTATAGCATTCTCTATTTATTTGATTTTCTGTTCTTTTAGTTTGATTGTCTATGTATTTAAAGTAGTATTCATCAAGAAGTTAAGGCAATTTATCACACACACCCACACAATGTGTTTGAACTCCACCGCCACCAACAACAATAAAACCCTAAAAGAACACATTGTGCTTCGTCTCCAAACTTCTATCTCTAGCAAACATCTCGATTTCATGGGTTGTGATTCAATTCAGAGAGAAGAAAAAATCAATTGTTTTTTTTTCATTTGTTGCATCTGTAAACGTTTGATTTCAAGAAGAACACGCTGACTTCCAAGGAGGCATTGATTGATAATTAGGTATGAGGAATACACAAACACAAAGTAAGGCTACATACACATTGGTCGTCGGCTGCAAGGTTGCTTACCTGCTAAAAGTTATACATGCAAAAACTAATCCAAATGTTAGTTTTTAATGAACCAAAATTTTATAAAAGGGTAAAACCAAATATTTGTGTCAAATTGGAAGGTTTATGGCATTATCCCAACGAATTCAAGCATTACACATAAAGTATTCACATTTGGGTTACATGATATGCTTTTAATTTTTAAATACCTTCAATCTTTGTGTCATCCGAAGATATATGAAATTATTCAATCTAAGCGGATCATTGCGTCTTCCGCTCTACATCTTCATGCGCACTTTGTCGGCTTCACTTATCCAAATCAGAACTTTACTCATCGCCAGCCCGAGTACGCCACCGGGTCGGGGTCGGGTGGATAAACTTCCCACCTCCTCTTGGAAAGCGTCTTCCAAAGTGGGTGCTCTTTTACGCTGTGTTCTTCAGTTTACTTAACGAATGGAAGGGAAGGGAGGGGAAGTAAATGTGTGTTCTTGAGTTTTTATTATGGAAGGGAAGAAAACCAGACGTGTTCTTGAGTTTTTTTAAAAGAGGGAAGGGAAGGGAGGGGAAGGAAAGGGTACATAAATTACATTGAAATCTTAACGCCCCAAATATGGGCTGCTTGGAAAGGATCCCTTCTATTCCATTCCATTCCATTCCATTCCTCCTCCCTTTACCTTCCCTCCATTCACTCTCCTTCCTTTTCCTTCTATTCCATTCCCTTTATAATTTAACTCGAGAACATAGCGTTAGAGCTTTAAGGCATCACGAGAAAAAATCATTCGTATTTAATCCTCTGAGGCTCTGACGATAATTAGGAACTATAATGAAATATCAGGATTCTACAATGGGTTTATGAGTTTTAGTTTATTTTTGCATGCTTAAATTTCAATTATATATAAATAAAATATGTTCTATTACGAAGCAAATTAAATATCATAGATTCATAGTTCACGTCTCTTGTCCTTCATCCACTTTCCAAACTATATATATATATACTAGGTACATTTTAAGGGCCGTGCTCAGCACGGCCCAGGACGGTTTACTTGGCTGTTCGAGAAACAAAGGTAAAATGCTAAAATTTGATAGATTTTTGAAGTACGATGTCTAAATAAGAAAAAATGTAAACGTACAATAAATGACGCTATTCTATGCAATTTTTCTTAAAGAAAAATATATACATATTAGCTTTTGAAACACTTTTTTTTTTTTTTTTTTTTTTTTTTTTTTTTTTTTTTTGCAAAATGTAGATTTCCCAACAATGACATGTTTTCTTGAATTACCCTTTTAAGCGGTAACGGGTTGTGAACGCCCAAAAACGACCTAAAGCTGTAATACATAGAAAAGTTATATGTTGAATAGTGCATATAATATTGGAATTACACTTGAAAGACAATTACTCACTTGTCATAGGGCATTTTTTCTTTTCCCTCGGAAGTTCAAACAAGTTAGCTTTCCTTTGTTTATTCCCTAATCCTCTTAATCGAGTAGCTCTCATCCTCTGGCTTTCTCCGGCAGGTTGCCTCTAGAGCAGTTAGTATAACATTTCCGATTGTTTATAAGAATGACAAATAACCAATAAACTGTAAAGTTGACCCCAAAACCAAGTATTCATTCATACTCTGAACAACAAACCTTTTTACCAAGCCAAGCAACTGTGTCTAGATTCGAATTAAGTTTTCCATTATAAGCTACAACTTATCGATGAAAAAGCACACTGTTCGTTGCACTTCAATTTCGTTTCTCATACATTTGCCCTACGGCTTTACAAAAACCCCATATTATACCTTTTATCTCTCCTCCACAACCCTCCGCCTAACCTTCAACATGACATCAATTCACACCGACGTCTATTCACAGCCCCTCTCTGAACCGCCTTTTTGTTATACGCGTTTACAAACACCACACGTAATCGGGTTGTCAATCTTCTATAACTCCCGCGACAATTCACCCTGAAATATTCCACATCGCCACCACCTCCCTGAACGTTCGATCGTCGCTTATTCTGCCTTCAATTCCTCCCCGAACGTCAAAACACTCCCGAGAAATCCAAAAAGATACAACTCCCGATTCCGACGATACTAAAAAACCATCCACAAACAACAACCAACCAACGTGATAGAACAATCGTTCACTGTTGGACTTCTTTGGGATTACTTAATCGTTTCTTCAATCTCCAACGTAGGTCAGGATTTTCTTCTAAAATTATTTTCCTTTCTTTTAGGTTTAGTGTTCAAAAAGCCTTTTTTTATATAATAATGATATATATGCTTAACAAAGCGAGAATCAGATATTACCTTTTAAACATCTTTTATGCTATATTATGTATTTACTAAGTGGTTTCACACTGCTCTTCGAAATAAACTCCACACAACATATTGCACAAATTGGTCAACTACAGTTAAAATGTAACCACAATGAATAATAACTTTGAAACTTTTTCACAGAGAATGACAGTTGCAATTTCGACCTTTTTTACCGGTGGCGATTTCAACCCAACATAAGACAACTACAACTAATGTGCTATATCAAAATTATAGATTAACAAGCCACCACTATTAGTTTAATCCTTTTTATCACAATATGGTTGATCCTGCAAATAAGTTCACAAAAGCCATAACTTAACAGTTGGAGGATTAACGGTTGACTCATGATATTATAAATGTGGTGTTATGATGGAACGTATTCATTGATGGCTAATCTGGTGGCTATTGCACTTAGCATTCTGAGTGCGGCAACAACCGTACATGGTGGCAAAAGATAAACTCACAAATATACTAATTGAAATTGCAAAATTGGGGTAATGACTATTTTGTATTCTAAAGCAAGGGCAAAAATGACATTTATTGAAACTCTGGTACGGCAAGAATCAGCAGTCTCTTGCACAGGGCTAAAAGATGGAATGGAGTTAAGTGGAATACAAGAATTGTGAATTCTATATAGATAGATAGAGATAAAAATATCTGTGAAACTATTGACAGAGATGGGGCATTTAGTAGCAACAATGCATCGATGTTTGAGAGCAAACGTTGCACAATGGAACCGTTAAATCCAAAAACCTGCAAAAACCAAAACTTAGTTGAAAATAGAACATGAAATCTACAGATTATCATCCAGTATTTTCAAAATCTAATTAAGATCGAAAGTGGATTTACTTGTACAGTGTTTTTTGTCCAGAAAAGAAACAACTTCAAATTTAACCAAAGACAACGATGATGGGGGGAAAAGATATGACCAAATACCAGGATTCACGTCTTCAATCCGTTCAAGAAGGCCTCATTTCTTAACAAGATAATATGATGAACTAAAAACATGGAGAAAAACCCAAGAGCGGTGACGTTTTGTTGTCGGTGGGTTGGGGTAAATGTAAATCAATTTGAAAAACAAAAGAGGTGTCCGTAGAAAAAAGAAGATACCATTAGAGAAATTGGAGAAATCATTGTCATAGGAAACCCAAGAACCTTATGAACGTAGCCAACACAATTCCAATGAGTCCAACCCCTCAATTAAAATATCAATAAACAAAACCTTTTACCCAAATTTCAAAATCAAGAATTCACAAGTTCACAACAAACCAAAATTTATAAACGAAAATCTAAAACCCAAATTTAATATGTCAAAGCGACTTGTAAAAAGATTCGTCACAATAGTTATTTGCAAAAAAGCCAAACTCAAACTAAATCATACATAACCCAATTACCTAAATAGAAAAAAAAATCGGCAAGGAACAGAGGATAGCGACAAAATTGGAATCGTTAAGCACAATAAGTAAATAACGTAGATGAAACATAACAATAAACATACGACAAGAACATGAAAATACAATTAGAAATACGTAAATTCTTACCTTTATTAGCGAATCCGGAGAAGATGAATAAATCCCCAAGAAAACATGATAAATAAGGATTATTTTAGGGAACAAGAGTGTACTGCAATTACGTGGGTAATTTACAACCAATAAAGCCGACGATCAGGATATCGTTTGCATTCAAACTATCTAGAAGATAAAGCGGATTTAGGAGGGTCGAAGTTGAAGCGGTAGGGATCCAAACTGAAATGCCATGGCGTCGTTCAAAGTAAAATTACGTGGCTTCTAAAAACCCTACATATAAGGAGACTGGAGGAAGGAGAAAACCGGTGACGGGAACCAAGAAAAGTAAGTGGAGAGTCGTCCTTACCGGACACCAATGTCTCACCGGAAAACTTAAAAAAAGCGAGAAAGAAATGAAAGAAAGTCTCCATACATCCAAACCCACATACGGACACACTATTAATTCCCGTCTCGCATGGAGAACACCTACTGCCTGAAGCGGAGGTATTGTGTTGGACGTCGTTCAAAGGGATTCAGAAGTTAAAGCGTGTCATTCCAATTGAATAGGAGATGATTTGATCGGAGGGTTTTTTTTTGCAGAGTATAAGAAGAAACGTAGGATGTTTGAAGAGATGGATCCATTCCGAAACGCAATGGCGTCGGTAGAAGAATGAATAGGTGCCGGAAGGAAAACCCTATATCAAGGAGAATAGCGAAATGAGAAAAAAAGGGTTTCTTTATATAGTAATGATATATATATATATATATATATATATATATATATATATATATATATATATATATATATATATATATATATATATATATATATATATATATAATCAGGATCAATTGAGGCCAAAGAAAAGGTTGAGATCGCGAGACCAGATCTCAACCGTCTAAAATATCAGATCTAAGGTTAAGATTAATGTGTCATTTATGTAAAATATAAAAGTAATGTGACCAATTGAAAATTTTTAAAAAGCTGTCAAGGGTATTAAGGGTATTTTATTTTTTTGGATTCCATGATTTTAGGCTTTTAATATAGAATTTTTCTCTCTCTTTCTTTATCTCTCTGATTAAATTAGGGTTTCCCACCCACTAGGTAGCCGATCACCACACATTCTCTTCATCTTTCTCCAATTAATTTTAATTCCTCCTTCGAGTTCTCCACCTCCCGTTCTTGCCGGCAACCCAACAATTTCCTCAATGAGTCTACTGTGCAAATCACTGGATGCTGAAAAATGAAGGCCACGATCAGCTTTCCATAGAAGAGGCTGAAAAATGGAGAAGGCTAGAGAAATTCCGAGCGAGAGTCCGACGATGCGATGACCAATTGATGTTCAGTTTTTGCTATTTCAAATCCTCGAATGATGCGATGAATTGAACTTTCTCGATTTTTAATAAATCCAGGTATGTTTTGTGTTTATACATCACTATTGAATAATCAAATATTCATGTGTTTATACATCACTATTGAATAATCAAATATTCATTACTTTAAGTCTGTACACCTCACAATGCGTGGTATGGTTCATATGATTAATATTACTTAATGTTAATCAACCATCAATAGTTTAATACATATAAGCTTAAAATTTATTGAGAGTGGTAAGATTAGGTTATTGATATTTTTCAATTTTGCAAAAAGACTCATATAAAATCATCGAGAGAATCTTATGGTTTTTTAATACATTCCATTATAACACAATATAATTTATTTCTTTGGCTATTGTTATATGCATCTTATTCTATCCACATGTATAAGCGAAATAAAAATTACTAGAAACAAAACGATGATATATGGATAAAGCTGCGTAGTGAATAAAACGCAACAATTATATTCATAAACAAATAGGTTTGACTTAATACACAACAGGAAAAACTAAATTATAAATAAGTTGTAATCATAAATGATTATACAACGTCGGTAATATTTTTACTAGATGTAATAACCACTTTCTATTAATCATTAAAACATGAAAATATAAACTATATTGTTAATCATCAATGATTATAACTTTTGTGCAACTTTAATATAGTTATAATCATTTATGATTAAATATATGACTGTACGTATAAATGATTAGAACAATTATAATAATTTCTAATCATTATTGAATATGTAATACACATTCTTTATGTGTTAATCATTGATGATTATAACTATAATCATTGACGATTATAACTAGATTATTGATGATTATAAATATAATTGCATAAATAATTAGAACATCGGTTATAAACTTATAATCATTTCTGATTATAACTTTAGATAGGTTTAATATGGCCATTAATAATTTATGTTTAATATGTTTATAATCATTTTTTGATATCCTTGGATTTGATTTTGCAGGTGTGTATCCAAGAATAACAATGATCATGAGTGTCTCATCTTTTTTCGTGTATGGTACAATAATAAAACACAACGATGTGTGGATTCATTTATTGTTACAATTATATTTATTAATAAATATAACTTGAAATGTATGAATTTAGATGTAACTTTTATTTTGTTAATGTTTATTAATTTATAGTTAGAGTGTAGTCATTTATGATTATAATTAGAGGTGTTTTTATTCATTTATGATTAATAATATTTTAAAATTTTTATCTTTATATCGTGTTCTATTCATTTTATATTTTACAATCGTATCTATTTTTATTTTTTAAAGATCTAATCATTTATGATTAGAAGTACATTGTGTTTTATAATCATTAATGATTAAAATTGTATAACTCAAATGATACGATTAAAAATATATTTTGACCGAAAAATGATAATTACTATATATTAATAAAATTAAAAAATTAAAAATAAGTAAAAAAATTGACGTTATATAATATGATATTATTAAAAAATAAAAATTAATTTATTAGTTTTTTGGTAACTAACAATCAGAATCCTAGATTTTAGTAATCAGAATCCAAGATTTTAGGAAACTATAATTTTGATATAATTTAATTGAAATACATAATTACTCATATGCCCTTATAATTTGATTGGTGCAGAACTGGCCTCGCGACCTCAACCTTTTCGTTGGCCTCGAAGGATCCTCCCCCTATATATATATATATATATATATATATATATATATATATATATATATATATATATATATATATATATATATATATATATATATATATATATATATATATATATATATATATATATATATATGTTAGGTGAGTTTTTTGGTTGGTGAAGATTTTTCTTCAAAGGTAGGTGAGAGCCATTTATCTAATTCAATGTTCACATTAATTTAAGAATATTATATACATTCTCAAATGTATATATGTAACATCCCAAAATTTTTGAGTAAATTTAAAAAATTTTAAACGAAAACTTCAATATAAGAAAAGTCACTTAATTAATTTTCATAAGATTCCATAACTTATAAGTTTAATGAAAACATCCCAGGATTAACAAAAGTTAATGAAATCACAACATAGCGGAACTTCCATTCAAAAACAGTCATCCAATGAAGCAGCACAGTGTATACACGTCACGCCTTGCCATCCATGGTACCTGATGTACCTGAAACAGTAGTTTATATAGGGAAAGGGTAAGCACGGAGCTTAGTGAGTTCCTCAAAATACCATACGATCCATCACATAACATACAACACACAATAACCATTCATATGTCTGTGAGACTCACGGGCTATCCCTGTTCCGCCTGAAGACTCACGGGCAGTTCCCGTTCTGTTTTATCGCTCGCAGGATTTTCCCGTTACGTCTAACGACTCGCAGGCTATTCCCGTTCCGCCTATTGGCTCGCGGGCTATTCCCGTTCCGCCTATTGGCTCGCGGGCTGTTCCCGTTCCGTCCACAAACAATCATTATCATAGCAATAATTCACACAATTATCATAACAGGTAAGACAACCTTAGTCTAACCTATCTTCCTTCCTATGCATGCAATATCACCCATAGTATAGTGAGAAGACTCACCTGATTATAGTTGACTATATCGTTTATCTTTCTCGGCTTTGTATTTCCTTCAACTTTAACTGTTAACATAATAAGAAATCTATCATTTCTTAATCCTTAACTATATTATAGTCGCATCATTAAACCCTTCAATAATTCCAATATGATACTCCATGATTTATCAAGTAAAGAACGGCCAGGTAGAAGATTAGATGGGGTGGCAGGATCCTTTCAGCATTTTAGCCTTTCGGAAAATCCAACAACCAGATCCCAAGTAATCGGCCTAGTCACCGTCCTCGTAAGTAAATCAATCGGTATTATTTTCGGAATTACGAATTGTTATAATAACGACATTTTAAGGTTTTTTGTTTACTATTGTTAGAAATGAGTATAATATAACATATGTTATACTTATTAAATATTCTACTTCTTAACACAAAAACTATTTTACAATACCTAATTAAGCTATAGAAAAGTTTGTAGTTACCTTATGACCAGTCGTCGGAACCTATAACTTCTTCGCTAGGCTTTTGAGCTTCCTTCCACTCACTTCTTACACTCTAGTGCTTAGAAACCTCTATATATTGGATTGAGATTTGTTGGTGTGGTTTATGAGATGTTTTGGGGGGTATTTATACTTGAATTCTTGAATAAAAAATGGCATGACACTTTTGACAAAAGATTTTAATAATATAATTTTGTTGAAATTAAAGGCCTTCTAGAATCAGTCTGTTCAAGACTGGTTTAGCCGATCTTAAACCCATTAAATTCACGTTTTTATTTGATATTCAGAAAATTCATCTCAATACCTTTCCAGGGATGTATTTTACGTATTTATACGATTTTTCTATGATTTGTTATGAATTTTTTGAAAACAGACTATCTAATCTGTCAATTCCGAACTAATCAGTAAAGATTGCATTTTTTACCATAGATAATGTCATTTTCAAGCTTACTATTATTTTTGGTAATTGTAGTAGACTCAATTTGTAAACTTTGTACACTGGTTTGAGGTCCAAACGATTTTTCTAGAATTAATTATGATTTTTCTAAAAACGACACAAAATGCCGATTTTCATATGAAATTGTAACTAAAGTTTTTATTAGCTTTATAATTACCAATGACCATATAATTCTTAACACTCTTATTTTAAGTATATATGTTATAATCAGGATACGGGTCTTACAAGTCTCCCCCACTTATTTGGATTTCGTCCCAAAATCCGCATTCTCGAACGCCTTTATGTATTTCCCATCGAGTCTTCAAAAATCCTCCTCGTCTTATTGTCGAACCTTTACAAGGTTTCATTATCTTTCCTTTCAACATTCATATATCTCTGTAATAATGCTTAAGGTCCTATTATTCTCATTCACTCCATTTTTTTTTTTGAGTACTGAACACTCTTTAAACTATTTCCATTATTAGGAAACATAAAATTTTGTTTTATTTCAAGAGTCTCTTCATTATCTCGTTCTCACCGGATTCAAGCAGCGAATTTTGAAAAAAATGTCACTTGGGGTAGTGAAAAGTCGCATCTACTGTAGTTAGTTTGAATTTCGGTAATTAAAACGTGAGGTGTCCTTTCAGTTCCGTGTGTCCTTTCAGTTCCAGCTGCAAGATACTATATATACAGGTATGTAGTATCATTCATTTCCACATTCATTTTCAGTCTCATCCTCTCTTACCACTAGTTTGTTCGTAAACAAACTCATATTTAAAGCCGAGTCATGGAAAACATATCTTCAATGGGCGATCTGTCGAACCCTGGACCTGGTTTTCCGCAAGGAGAGGGCACTTCAAACCAAGAATTCTTAATAGAGTTCGGTGACTCTAACATTCTAGACATCTATCATCCATACTTCGATTACCTTTATAATGTTTTGTTTGATTTTGAATTATGGTACAGTCTTCCAGATATACTACCAATAGAGCAACTCCACGGTGAGCCGGAAATTTTTCCTGAGTTGAACATTAACTCAGATGATCTGGTGCATGCATCTGACTTTGCACTTGATCAGACTCCATGCCTTCTACCAGGTTAAATTCTTTTGAATGATCCATTTATAAGTATTCTATTTTGTTTTATCATTTGACATGTGTTTTTTGTAGACCCATTTGTGGATGGTCTAACTGAGTACAATCCATTCATCGACGTACCCTCAATGAGCAGTGAGATCATCCCCATGAATCAAGGATTCATGGCTGACATTCAAAATGACAATCAATTACAGACGATTGATAACATCAATATTGATTTGAATCCCGAGTTTGGGGTTGGTTTTCAATACCAAAATCGCCTTCAGGTGATTCAAAGGAATCTAGAAGGATTTCAGAATCCTGAGATTTTAGTTGATAACCAACAATTATTACCGATAGAGGCCACTAATTTTGATGAATCAATGTCCATCTTTGGGTCAGAAAATCAGGATCATGTTCAAATGATCCAGCATGATAACAATACAATTGGATTTGAATCTTCTAGTTCAGAAAACATAGCAGGTGGCAGTGGAAGAGGTTTCAGACATTTATTAAGTAGGGAAATAATAGCTGAACACTTTAACGAACCAATTGAGAAAGCTGCGAAGGAACTCAACATTGGAACGACACAATTAAAAAAACGCTGTAGAGAATTAGGTATCAATCATTGGCCCCAACGACAACTTACGAGTTTGCAGACCCTTATTGATCGTGCTGAGGTAAAGAACTACATTTTTTTTAATTCCTTTATATCATAAGGTTGAAATTACTAAAGTTATTTGTGCCACAGGAACACAATCGGGCCTAACAGACGGCACAAAGAAGCTAATACAAGCTGCTCATAAGTTTGTATTTAGGAAAAGAAAAATTCAGGAAAAGGAGGAAACTTCATCAAGAACTCATACAGTATTAACCCTTGTTTACTCGAGTCTACGAGTGAGGAGAATTTTAGAGGCTTTGTAGGTAACCTAGCCTGGTTTCCTCCTTCTTATAACTACCCCCAACTGGTTCCGAATTGGAATCCTTCCTCATCATTACCCTACTTACACACGCCCCAAATGGGTCAATATTTAGCCCCTAATCACGGGGTTACGGGTTCCAACCCTATCGAGATCTCATACCTTGGAGCTCCTCCACCAATAACTGAAAGCATACCCCTTCCAAATCCTCAAGAAGGTACAAGTCAACCTAGTGATGACAAAGATTGGAGTGTAGAAGATCTTTTTTCGCTTCTTTCTGATTCTCTGGTTTAGGTTAGTAGTTCTATAAACTTTTCTTAATGTATTAATATAAAGTTGTAGTAATGAATTAACTATATTGACGTGTTACTATAATTTTAATAATTTCATCGATTCAATATAATATTCATGTTGTTCCCTTAATTTTGTATTCCTCCCCCACTTGGACTAAAGTCCAAGTCTGTTTATTCGATTTATAATTTTTTTTACGAGCCCTTACTGTGGAACAAAAACCAAGCCGACTCTGCTCAGCCAACAACTTGCATCAGGGGTAAACACCATCTCAATAAACATGTTTCGATAATGTAAAGACGTTTACATCAACCACCATATGTTACTCATCCGCTTGCGACCCTAGTCAACACCTCTATCGTCAGTTACCTCAATCACGAGCGAGTGATCCAGACTCTCAACCCACACTACTTGATCAATCACTCAAGCAAGATCAATACAAGGGTAGGTAGCCCCACTATTACACAGCATTAGGCATGTACAGAGTCGACTAAAAATACCCGCCATCATCTTAGGCGCCGCTTGCACCACTTTGACCGTGAGTTGGAAAACTCACCCTTGCATCCTCTAGTCCCTGTCTGACTTGTGCGCCCATTAGTTGCATGAAAAATAGCTACCACAATAGCATTTTGGCATTCCCCCTTTCAACAGTCTTTAAGCTCAGTAATCAACTTAAGCATGATCGGTCCAACCAAACTGGTATGATCGCATCTTAATTGTTCCTACTGAACCTCACAATCAACATTCAAAAATTGAATGGATAAAAGTTTACCACATTACACTAGCATTTAAGTTAATTATGCTAGACACTCACATACTCAGCTCCTTGGATCCTTCGTGACGAACTCCCGACTCGAACGTGGATCCTGTGCTTTCGATAGTAGGAGCTCTACTACTACCTTCCACACCTATCCATGTTCGTTCCAAGACCCGTCTCGAAATATCCAATTCGCTTCTCACCGATAATTTTAACACATATGCCCTTACAAGGCATATGTCAACCCTTCTAGGAATACTTGGAATCCCACACCACCCTGCTATTCTAACTAAGACGGAACTTCCTCCAGTGATGACAGGTTGTTTTGCGAATGTAGTTGTATACAATATCGAACTAAACAGTCTTTCAAATAAGAGAATCTTCCCTAAGGCAACAACCAAACAAGGAACATGCAATAAGGTCAACTCACACATTCTATGACTATTCAGTCCATATTGTATACAACCTAGTGGAATTCTCTAAGCAACCTATCGGCACTAGCATACAGTTCTATTAGCAAATAGCATATAATAATACAACAGTGTGTGATCTCTAC
The DNA here is from genome assembly GCA_023525715.1 of Cichorium intybus. Taxonomy (NCBI): domain Eukaryota; kingdom Viridiplantae; phylum Streptophyta; class Magnoliopsida; order Asterales; family Asteraceae; genus Cichorium; species Cichorium intybus. The sequence continues at coordinate 20,661,875 of CM042009.1, forward strand.
CAGGCATTTCAGCAAACATATACCATATGTTTTTTTTAACATCCACAATATTAAAAACTTAACACTTTTCTCATACTGGCGTCGGCTGGCGGTACACACTGTGTCTTCAGTTCACCCTTCATAAAACATCCTTCTTTCGTAAAAATGTTTTAAGAAAACTCTTAAGCCTCAACTTGAGTCCAGAACTCACTAAGTGAGCCTGATTCTCTCAAGCTGTGCTCTGATACCAACTTGTAACATCCCAAAATTTTTGAGTAAATTTAAAAAATTTTAAACGAAAACTTCAATATAAGAAAAGTCACTTAATTAATTTTCATAAGATTCCATAACTTATAAGTTTAATGAAAACATCCCAGGATTAACAAAAGTTAATGAAATCACAACATAGCGGAACTTCCATTCAAAAACAGTCATCCAATGAAGCAGCACAGTGTATACACGTCACGCCTTGCCATCCATGGTACCTGATGTACCTGAAACAGTAGTTTATATAGGGAAAGGGTAAGCACGGAGCTTAGTGAGTTCCTCAAAATACCATACGATCCATCACATAACATACAACACACAATAACCATTCATATGTCTGTGAGACTCACGGGCTATCCCTGTTCCGCCTGAAGACTCACGGGCAGTTCCCGTTCTGTTTTATCGCTCGCAGGATTTTCCCGTTACGTCTAACGACTCGCAGGCTATTCCCGTTCCGCCTATTGGCTCGCGGGCTATTCCCGTTCCGCCTATTGGCTCGCGGGCTGTTCCCGTTCCGTCCACAAACAATCATTATCATAGCAATAATTCACACAATTATCATAACAGGTAAGACAACCTTAGTCTAACCTATCTTCCTTCCTATGCATGCAATATCACCCATAGTATAGTGAGAAGACTCACCTGATTATAGTTGACTATATCGTTTATCTTTCTCGGCTTTGTATTTCCTTCAACTTTAACTGTTAACATAATAAGAAATCTATCATTTCTTAATCCTTAACTATATTATAGTCGCATCATTAAACCCTTCAATAATTCCAATATGATACTCCATGATTTATCAAGTAAAGAACGGCCAGGTAGAAGATTAGATGGGGTGGCAGGATCCTTTCAGCATTTTAGCCTTTCGGAAAATCCAACAACCAGATCCCAAGTAATCGGCCTAGTCACCGTCCTCGTAAGTAAATCAATCGGTATTATTTTCGGAATTACGAATTGTTATAATAACGACATTTTAAGGTTTTTTGTTTACTATTGTTAGAAATGAGTATAATATAACATATGTTATACTTATTAAATATTCTACTTCTTAACACAAAAACTATTTTACAATACCTAATTAAGCTATAGAAAAGTTTGTAGTTACCTTATGACCAGTCGTCGGAACCTATAACTTCTTCGCTAGGCTTTTGAGCTTCCTTCCACTCACTTCTTACACTCTAGTGCTTAGAAACCTCTATATATTGGATTGAGATTTGTTGGTGTGGTTTATGAGATGTTTTGGGGGGTATTTATACTTGAATTCTTGAATAAAAAATGGCATGACACTTTTGACAAAAGATTTTAATAATATAATTTTGTTGAAATTAAAGGTCTTCTAGAATCAGTCTGTTCAAGACTGGTTTAGCCAATCTTAAACCCATTAAATTCACGTTTTTATTTGATATTCAGAAAATTCATCTCAATACCTTTCCAGGGATGTATTTTACGTATTTATACGATTTTTCTATGATTTATTATGAATTTTTTGAAAACAGACTATCTAATCTGTCAATTCCGAACTAATCAGTAAAGATTGCATTTTTTTACCATAGATAATGTCATTTTCAAGCTTACTATTATTTTTGGTAATTGTAGTAGACTCAATTTGTAAACTTTGTACACTGGTTTGAGGTCCAAACGATTTTTCTAGAATTAATTATGATTTTTCTAAAAACGACACAAAATGCCGATTTTCATATGAAATTGTAACTAAAGTTTTTATTAGCTTTATAATTACCAATGACCATATAATTCTTAACACTCTTATTTTAAGTATATGTTATAATCAGGATACGGGTCTTACAATATAAATAGGTGATTTTAGTTGTAGAGAAATACACCACAACTCAATACCTATAAGAATTGAGTGTATCTCTTGTAATCTCCTTGTTAAATAAAATCTAGTTGTAGCCCGTGGACGTAGGATTTGCACCGAATCCGAACCACGTAAAAATCCTTGTGTTCTTCTTGCTTTATTTTCGTGAGCTTGTATGTGTGTGATAGTGTGTTTCCGCTGCGTGTACCCGGTCCGATTCCTAACAACTGGTATCAGAGCTTCAGGTTTCGGAGGAGGTCTCGGTTTTAGAAATTAGAGTATGCTCTGTGGTTGTAGTTTTGTCTGATCTTCCACATCAGAAACTAATTTCTATTAATCGTATTAAAGGTATCTCGGTACTTTTAAGGGTACTGTTCTGTCACACAAAAGTACCATAAAATATTTGTCTCTTGTTTGTCGTAATGGCTGAAGACAAGGTTATAATCGAGAAGTTCAACGGTTCTGACTTTAGCTGGTGGAAAATGCTATTAGAAGCATTGCTATGTCAGAAAGATTTGGACGTGGTACTTGGAGACAAACCGGAGAAAATGGAAAAAGCTGTTGAAGATACGTGGAACTCAAAGGACAAGAAAGCTAAGGCGATTATTACATTGTCATTGGAAAGGAGCGTCGCTTTCAACATCATGAAGGAAACCACGGCGCGTGGTATGATGGATGCTCTGACGAACATGTATGAGAAACCGTCGGCGGCTAACAAGGTGTTCTTGATGAGGGAGTTGTTCACTACAAGGATGAATGAGGAAAGTTCAGTTACAGTTCACATTAACAATCTAAATTCAATTCTGTCCGGATTGTCATCTGTGGAAATTAAATTTGATAACGAGACTCAAGCTTCACTGCTACTAGCTTCACTACCTGATAGCTGGTCTGGAACAGTAACCGCTGTTACAAGTTCAGTGGGGACCAGTGGTATGACGTTTGAAGGGGTTCGAGATTTGATTCTATGCGAGGATACCAGACGCAAGAATCAAGGTGGCTCGTCTTCTTCTGAGTTATTAAATATCAGAAGAGGTAGAGGGAATAGCAGGAATAGTGGGAGCAGTGGGAGTCGGGGAAGAAGTTCATCTAGAACTTGGAAGAATGTGAAATGCTAGAACTGCCAAGAGGTGGGACATGATGCACTGATACTAAGTATGGAAAGTTTTGTAGACTCTTGGGTCATGGATTCAGGGGGTTCGTTTCACGCTATGGACAACGGAGAAACGATGGTGAATCTAAAAGAAGGAGATTTTGGGAAGGTACGGTTAGCAAATGACGAGATGCTTCAAGTAACGGGCATAGGAGATATTGATCTGGTTACTTCATTGGGAACTACATGGAACCTGAAGAATGTCAGGGTGATTCCGGAGCTGAAGAAGAAATTGATTTCTGTTGGTCAGCTGGATAAACAAGGACTGGAAGTAAGGTTTGGTGGTGGTAAATGGAGGGTGGTCAATGGTAATTCGGTGATTGCTCAAGGTATGAAGCGTGGGTCATTGTATATGGTTGAGGTTCCTGCTGAGGGAAGTATGACCGTCCCCGTTAAGCATGACAAAATCTGGTTTGCTAAATCTAGTGCTAAGAGAGTTCATTTTGCAAACATGAATTCTGGAGCCAAGGGGATGTTAGCTGAACGAGTCGGAAAGTCTAAACCATTCAGGGGATTTTGTGACAATGGGAGCACGGGGTGTGTTCCGGGTACAGTTACAAAGAGCCGTTGGGTTTTGAAGACTAAGACTGAAAAATTCTCTCCTGTTGAAAGTTTGCAAAGTTTGGAGAGTGTTAGTGGTCCTCGGTGTATCTCTGGAGATGGTGGAGTGTCCAAACCGGTTGAGACAGAGGATGAGTCGGTGGTGGGATTAGCCACGGCTGAGTTGGAGCTAGTGGGAGCTTCAACTGGCCCTTCTAGTACTTGAAGATGAGGGGCGGCTACAACTAAGGGAAAATTTGACTAAGTTTTAGCTTGTTCTTGGGAACTGGAAGCTTGGAAGACTTGTTATGTTAGGAAATTAATGAGAGATGTTAAAAATCTTCAAGTGGGAGATTGTTAGGTGAGTTTTTTGGTTGGTGAAGATTTTTCTTCAAAGGTAGGTGAGAGTCTGATTTCTAATTCTATGTTCACATTAATTTAAGAATATTATATACATTCTCAAATGTATATAAATAGGTGATTTTAGTTGTAGAGAAATGCACCACAACTCAATACCTATAAGAATTGAGTGTATCTCTTGTAATCTCCTTGTTAAATAAAATCTAGTTGTAGCCCGTGGACGTAGGATTTGCACCGAATCCGAACCACGTAAAAATCATTGTGTTCTTCTTGCTTTATTTTTGTGAGCTTGTGTGTGTGATAGTGTGTTTCCGCTGCGTGTACCCGGTCCGATTCCTAACTATATATATATATATATATATATATATATATATATATATATATATATATATATATATATATATATATATATATATATATATATATATATATATATATATATATATATATATATATATATATATATATATATATATATATATATATATAAAATCAACTAAAATACTTTTAAAGGTAGAATATAAACCATATAGTGGGAGAAAGATGGCAGAAGCTCTTATTACATAAGCACACACGCTCTGAATATTGCGACACCTTGCGATGTTCACACTAATTTATGTGAAAAAGCAGTTGCAACCAAACCACTTTCTAAAACATTATCGCACACTCAAATGATACGTACTGATTCAACCGAGAGTTAGACGGCAAAAAATATCTATAATAACAAGTGGCAAAGAAGTTCTCAAAATATATCATAGTTTTCTTATTTTCTACGGACCAAATTACCAAATAAATTAGGTATTTACAATGGGAGGAAGAGTGAACACACAAGTTCAACCAACGAACATGCGAACCCCGAAGTTATACTACCGTTTTAGTAATAAAAATGATTGTTTGTAGATAGTCTCAGGTTACTCGTAGAAAACTTTGAGGCTAATGATGGAGCAACTATAAACCAGACAGGAAATAACGACCAATAAAATGTTCAAGAAATCCTGATGAGAGAGTGTTTTTTTATTAACTTTGAGATAATATTAAAAGAATAATATCTTACATTCAACTCCTTGTAAATGGTGGAACTAAATTTGGCACCTTTCAGAAAAATTCAATTGACACCCAAATCATCAAATGAACTCTCTAAAAAATCACGTAATTAAGGGAAATCAAGGAAACCGCTTGATTTTACAATTAAACTTGAATAACTTAACATGGGAAATAAACGAAAATTGGAGAAAATCCAAAATTGAAGTCAAAACATCAAAATTTCAGCCTATTGAAAGCTTTCCGTGCATATATGATCTCAAAAATCCTAACAAATCAAAAGTTATGATTCTTTAAAGTTATTTCTCTTTTCGCCTATTTGATCTTTCATCTATTTATGAATGAAAGACCCTGCTAATTCCTTGATATGTGGCGCATCAAACAATTTGTGGCGGTGCATGTCTTCTTTTTCTTTTCAAACCAAAAATTGAATAAAAATTGATTTTCTACCAATTACATGCATGTGGTTTCATTTTATCTAAATCTTTTTTGAAATCTTTTTTGAAATCTTTTAACAAATCTTAATTTCTTTCAAAATATTTTCTTAACCGAATATCCCTTTCTACTTATATAGAAAGTGATTACCCGAAACATTAGGGGGGTGTCGAGAGAATTTCACTTGAAAACCATGTGCTCTCATCCTGTTTTCTATGCGACTTCTTGTATTTGACTCTTTATTGAATAAGTTAATATTATCCGGTGAAAATAAATCTAAACTTAATTTTAAAATATTTTGATTTCCTTAATAATAAACGACTCGGCGAGTTACGTTGACCATACGAAACTATTAACTACTAAAAGCTGTAAAGGCGCATGTGCTGTCCCACACGTAAACGTAATTCGTAGACACTAGTTGACCAAATGTTTTGTCAACACGGAACGCTCGTTTGACCAAAACCAATGTCAGCACCTCATTAGGCAAACTAGATGATTAACACTATCAACTAAACTACCAAAATTTAGGTCAGATGTTGATAGACTACAATACCACTTACGTGTTTCATTTTAATCTCTTTTACAAGGAATTTAATTAGTAATATTTTAAATAATACGAATTTTAACTTTGGTGGAATCATAGTTTGTCGTCAAAAATATTTTTTTATAGGAAGTTAACGTTAAGAGTTTAAATATCGGTCAAGCAAAACAAATTCGAATACACAAAACAAAAAACAGGTTACATTTAATTCAATTTTTAATTCTTGAGTTTTTGGAAGCTGATTTGGTAAAATGACATCCGGAAGTCCGGCGCCATAACAAACCTAAATTGACGCTGATCGTAAAATTTAACAAAGAGCATTTACAAAGGTACTTCTTATGACATCAAAATATCATATATTGTTGGTTGTTTTTTTTTTATGAAAAGAATTGTCGTTTCTTATATATAATAAATGCAAGAAGAAACAAAAACTTCGAAGTAAATAAATACCACATCCCAAGTAACAAAATTATTAACTTTTCCATAATATATATTAACGTTTAATTTCACACATTAAAATGCACTTAGTAATGTATTGACTACTAAAATGCACCAATTATGTGTGCTCTCAAGCATATCATGAGGATATGCTTTATGTTATGTGAGTATGGGGTAGGTAGGTGGGGGATAGGGTAAGGCTGGGCCCCTACCCCAGCCAGCCATTTTAGAAGTGACCAAAAGGGGTGGTTGTAGTCGATGTGTCTCTATACAACAAAGTCAATAATGAACAGTTGATAAACAACACCAACCCCTTTCCCACTTTGTACTAAACTAATAAATATCCCAAAAAAAGCTCAACACCGCCCATGCGCAGCCCAGTGTCTGTTATGGTTGTTACCATGCCTCATCTGTTGGTTTTTCCGGTCAACTTGAACTCCCTGTTTTGGGAGATCTTGCAACTCCATCACTTGTATCGTTCGTTGTCTCTTCGCTATAAAAAGAAATAACATTTTCACTATTAAAATTACGCATTCAAAACCGACTTTATAATTATCAAGACTCATTAATACAAACCGTTTTCCGCTTGTTGATAACGTTCTTGGAGTTTCCTTTTTGTCTCTTCAAGCTTATCTTGAACGCTTTCCTCATCCGAACGCCACGGTTTCTTTACAATTACATAAAAAAAATAATTAGTTTAATTGCATAGATTTAAATAAATCAGGTACACAGTAGGCTGTTAGGTGGCTGACATAAGCATGATGTAATATAATTTGGTAACTTACACGTTGTTGAGAAGCGACGGGTCTCTTTGGAAGAGTTGGTTTCTGGGGGTTTTGCAACTTGCGGTCATTCGGTTTCATTTGTGGTGCCAAGTTGGCAACGGGAGGTCTAGTTGGTTTAACTACGGTTGGTTGCTTCATAACATTGGAGTCACGGTCCTCTTTTCGGGTCATGGTGGGCCCGTTTAATGGTTTCTGTTGTTTCAAGTTGGTTATGTTTTGCTTCTCGTCCGACGGCTTTCTGTTGTTATTCCGATTCTTGTTTAATTCCCCGCTTTTCCTAGGATCTGAAACAACATCCAACAATGGGAATTTAATAACAAACCAAATTGCAAAAATTAGATGATAATTTATATAAATTCGACTCACTTCCGTAATCATCCATGCCATCAAAGAACTTCCGAGAGCAACGGTTAACAACATACAAAGTAACAAAACCAAATGCAACCCGTCAGATAAAGGTCCCGTTTGTTGCAAAGAAGGAAAAGACATAAATGCCCCTAATCCTCTTTGATGTTAGAAAAATGATAGTTGTATACCTGGGATAGCTCCAATGACATTGAGTGAGGGTTTAAAAATGCTAAATCATCAAGAGGAGGTGACGGGAGGCCGTCCTCTTCATCAAGAACAGATGGATTCATCGAGTCTGGGGTAGCTTCAGAAACTGCCAATGTAAAGCATTGTAGTTTCTTTTAATAATCCGAGGATTTTTAAGAAAGAAAAATGAATCTTTTTCATAAAACGGACAAATTACCGGGTAATTTTGTTGTAGCATTCACCCATTCGTCTACCATCTCCTTCCACACCCTGAATACACAACAATATCAGCTAACCCTTTTACAGAACTGACAGTTTCTCTTTTATTAAGTCAAAAAAAAAAAAAAAAAAAAAAAAAAAAAAAAAAAAAAGAACAGGACACTAAAGTATACGTCGTTGAATGCATATTAGTTAATAGGCAAAAATTCGTACTCAATTAGCATTTTTGCAATTTGACGAACGTCTTTTGATGCATGCTTTCGAAGAACATTAACGGATTTTCCGATTTCGGTTGCCTGAAATACGATTGAACAGTAGCCATTAAGAGAAGGATAATTCAAGGGTTGAATTAGTGGATAATTTGGTAAAGATTATATCCAAACCTTGAGTGTTTCTACCGATAAATTCATCAATTGAAGCTTCCTTAACGAATTGCATAAGTCAAATGTAGACTGACAAGAACAAGAAATAAGATCAAACAGTCTTCAAACAAAACTAAAACAGAATTAAACAGATGATAACAAATTTATCAAACTAATGAATAATCGAATTGAATTCGATTAATTAGTGAAGTAATAGAAGAAAACCTCGTCAGGACTGTTGTCAACAATCTCTTTAATCCTCATAACCTCATCAAACATCTGGGATTCTTCTTCAATTTCATCGGTAAGAGCTTCTGCATCTCCATAGCTGTAATTGCTAACATGATGGTTACTCCCATTAACCTCTACATCATGATGATCATCATCATCTTCTTCTTCTTCTTCATCGTCATCATCATCATTTCTGGAACAATTTATCACCTTGCTGCTCTCTTTACTCCAGTTCCCATCAACATCTGTTGATTTACTCTTATACTTAACCCCCTCATCATGATCATCATTACCAGGATCATCATCATCATCATCATCTACAGGCAAGGCTAATTCCTCTTTATCACAACCAGAGCATTTGATTAATCTACAGGAGAATAAAGTCTGAGCAATCCCATCTCTTCTAATCCTAAACTCTTTTGGATAATCAGAAGCAGCCATCATGATCGCTCCTTCAATGATCTCGAATATATTCGCATTAGCACTCCCAAAATACTCCCTCCAGTAATCCATCCGTGCAGCAGATTTGGAGACCGCCATAGCACCAACCGCCCCCACCAAACTCAAAATTATTAGATTAAAACCCAGAAACCAAAACTAGACTAACCGATCTCGATGACACCCATAAACATAAAAACGTAATTTCTCAACAAATTTGGTTGGATTTATGCAAAGAAAAGAAGAAACCCAACAAAGGCTTGCAAGCTATGTGCTGGATGGTAAGATCTCTACAGTTAGATTGACAAAAAACAAAAAACTAAATAGAATAACTCTTGATATGTCAAATTAGGTGCTAACTTATGTCCTTCTTGGTGGGAACAGAGAACTCTATGCGGAAGCCAAATAGGGTTTAGTAAATAATCAATGAGAGATGGGTTACAGAATCCGAAATCGACGATCAAAATCAAAATAGTTGCGATTAAGAATATTAAGATAGATATTCTGGTTCTAGAGGAGGGAATTGTTTGATTCAGCGAGCTCAAGTGGAGGGAATATGAGGCAGGTGTACGCAACGCAGTGTGTGAAAAGGAGAATCCCCTCTCAGATTTCACTTTTCACCACTTAAGACTTCACCTTTTTGCTTCGTGTCTATCTCAGGCTATTCGGCAGACTCGATAACCCACAAATGGTTTTGTTTATTTTAGTTTTATTTGACCGTCAACAACATTATTCTTTTGTCGACATTTTAAAACTGCTTTATGTATATTTTTATTTTTGCTAAAATTTAACTAAAAAATAGTCAAAGTTAAAAAATCTACAAGTTTCATTCAAAAAATTGTATTAATATCGTTAGTTGAGTTGGTAAAACTGTTTATAAAATATCACTTTTATATATATTTGAACGGCAATCCTTTTATATTTACTTAACGGCCAAAAAAAACCTACTTAAGTTAAAAGGAGAGATCAAGCTTGGACTACCTGATCATAAGTATCATCTTTTAAATATTGAAATAGAAAAATAACAAAACATAAGTATTTTTCTTGATGTTTACTTTTATTTATATTTAAAATAAATAATTGTTTCAATAATTCAGTTTCTTGACTTTTAACTATAATTTTAATTGTGACAAAAAAAACTGATAAATGGAATGAGTTGGGTAATAAATGAGAATTATTCACTAGTCAAAAAATCAATTATGGTTCTTTATGTAATTAATTATTTTTAGATAATGATTTTCATGGTAATAATATTCTTTTGTGAAAATCAATTATGGTTCTTTATGAAATTAATTACACTTTGGATAAGTGAAATATGTCATGTTTTGTATAAGACAATTTCTTGTTATCCATATGTTTGGTTTGTTATAAAAAAAAATATAACTAAGCCGATTTATTAATGTACCTCAGAAATAACAACGACAGAATAAGTTTCCTATAAAACGAATATACCTATAATTTTATAAAATTTGTAAAAGTTAATCATATACTTGAAAACTCACTATGTAAGAATTAAAGTATCATATCAATATCAATCATATGTATTAACTAGTGGGTCGAAATAAATAAAATGGCAAAAAAAAGCAAGTCGTGATCAAATTGGTTGGACAGGTTCATGCCGCCCAATGGGTCCTAGCACTTATTTTCTTCATTTTCATGCAAAACGTTTTTTTTTTTACACAAATAACAAAACGCAAATTTCGTGTATGTTATTTTTGAAAACCAAAATATCATATTTGTTCGATATAATAATTAAATATTATATATATTTTTAATAATTTTTAAAATATTAATTTAACATTTTTAAGTATTTTATAATTATTTTAAATCCTTAAATTAACTATCATACACTTCTTCTTGTATGAACTAAAAGTTTACTTATCAAGGAAAAAAACCCCAAGCACTCGATGTTTCCCCATTTTACATTTTTCAATTGGTAAACAACTCCTAGGTCCTAGCTTGTTTTAATCAAACAATAAAATTCAAATCTAAGGTTAAACTCTTGAAAAGTCACCCCATTTGGTGTTCTTGACATAAAGAGACAAAAATTGAAGTTATCTTAAAAACTGAGTTGGATTGCATCAAAGTCTACGGAACCCATGTTGCGAATGTTGAAATCTTGAAAATCTTTGATTTTTTTGGGGTTTCAAACTGATTCATGGTTTCTGGCAATGTCTTTATCGTATATAGATGGGTTACACTTATTCTTAATGTTCAGCAGTATATCGTGAAATCGGGCCTTGAAGCTCGTAATATATATTTTTTTGAAAGCCTATGAAGGGTATAGAAATGTATATAATATTTTTGAATTTACATTTATAAACATGTATAATAGTAAATTGATAGAAATAAGGACTTAAAATAATTTTAAATTGTATGTAACTGTTAAAAGTAAAGATTTGGGTAAATCTGATATTTTGAAAGTCTGTGAATGTAAATATGATATTTAGAAATTAGATAAGATAAATATGATATTTTGATGTTTAATAAGGTATATACGAAATTCTTCCAATAATAAACACGCATAGACATATATATGTAGTGTGTGTACAGTATTTATCTATTGAAATATCGAAATTACGAAAATGTTATAATGTTAATCTATATTACATTAGAGATAATTGAAATGTCAATAAGATGAGATTGCTTGAGTAGTATTAATTAAGTTTGATGATTAGATAATGCAATGAGGTGCTATAACTTATAAATAAGGGCAACAGTGGGTTCGTTTTTTTTTTTTTTTTTTTTTTTTTTTTGACGAGGATAATAAAATTTTCTAAAACTACTTTCATCTACAATCAGCAAAATCAAATTTTTCTTTAAAAAAAACTAATTATTTCTCTTCCACCTATACAACCTAACCCAATGTCAAACAAACCAAAGTTGAAAGGGAAATTGTCTGTATAGAGAATACACAGTTCGACACCAAACATTAGGATAATATGCTTATCACACAAGATCTACATGGAGGATATCTAGCCCCACGTGTAAGTAAGGCATGTCCAGAATATCGTCACATCATCAAAACCCCAAAACACCAAAATGGTGTACTCGAGTCTAAATGGTCTCATAATTCAATCCATCCTAAGTGAATGTACAAGTTCATGAAGAAAACCTAAATGCAAAACAATAGTTATTTCCATCATAAGAAAACTCACTTTAAATGTAAGTTTCATGATTGTAAGCATTATTCATATAATATTCACATAACATAGATATATGATATGTCATTAAGGAACACAATTGAAAACTCCAAAGTAATATAAGTACATGTATTATTTGGTACTCACATCTACTTGTAAAGGATCCACAATTCCTCTTCTAGTTAATGATCGATAAGTTAAATATCACCTGACAATAAGCAAGTACTCTTAGTTATTATCACTACCCCATACTAATTAACAAATTGTGTTACTAAACTTGATTAATCCTTTTTAAATCTTAAACGTGTATTACTTATTAATAAGGTAACATTAGAAATGACTAAAAGCTTTTCCGATAGCCAACGATCAAGTTGCAAAATTTTGACAAATCCTTTTAGGATATCACATGCAAGTGTGGGAAACAACAAAGGATTTCCCACAGTTCATGGAAAAACTACAAAGTCATAATTTTGCTTAAAATTTGCCAAAAAGTACATGCTACTTCGCTAAATTTTATTTTTACCACTTAGATCCATTTTTAATGATTCTTAAATGTTGCAACATGTCTAATATACTATCTAACCATGAAATAGCATCCCTACAACATCATTAACTTGATCAAATCATGAATCAAAGTGATCATCATCATAAACTCTATTTTATGCTTTAAAACTTGAAAATAATCATTAGATTGAGTTTTCACCCATGATTTGCAACAAGGATTATAAAAATCAAATCCTACACACTTGCCAACTTAATAACATGAAAAATCACTAAATTCCATGAATATGTGAGAGTTTTTATCAACATTGAACTTGAAACTCCATTAAAACATACAAAACTCATATGAAATACAATAAATTGATTCAACACCATAATTTGAGTTTAGAACCATTGAATTAACATCTAAAACACTTATTAAGCTTAACTCATCCCTAGAAATATAATTATATTATATCCACAGACGAATTCATGAAGCTATGGTTTCAAATCCATCATTAAAGCTTATTAATTTCCATTAATGACCAAGGAGATGCACTTACATCATTATATTTGTGTTAGAGACTTGGAATCTATCATACAACTTGATCTAATGACGAATTTCATCCTAGAATTCATATTTGAGAAAGGATTCAAATATCCATTAACTTAATTGATTAGAAATGGAAGAAACAACTCTCATAGGAGCTTCCACTTAAAGATTTAACTTATAGTTATAAGTGGATCTTCCATTTTGATCCTAATTTCACCATTACACTTAAGTGATTGATTCTCATACCCTTACCAAAATACTAGACATTTAGGATATGTTTGGTACTGAGAAATGGAATTGAACCAGAGAAAGGAAATGCATAACAATATAATTAAAGTAGAGAACGAGAAATTATTCCATTGTTTAGTACCATAGAGAATCCACCTAAGAAATATGTCTGAGAATCAATGCTCTTATGGTGGTGATGGTGGTAGCGTTGGTGGTTTATCTAATGGTTTATCTTTTCAATTTCCATTTCCATGTCTGAGAACTCACCTGAGAAATATGTCTGAGAATCATTTCTCTAATTCCATTTCCATATACCAAACACCCTTAAATGAAATAGGAAGGGGAATTGTGGGATCTAATGGTTTATCTTTTCAAAATTGATACATTTGGTCCCTCAAATCATACGTTTCTCATTTGGTCCCCAACTAACTCTCATTTATCCAACATGTCTCATTTCTTCCTTTAGAAACCTAAAAGGCTAAATTATTAACATTTTAGTTCCAAATTTAGTTATGTTAAGGTCGACTAAAGTTTTTAAATTTTGGAAAATTTAGACCTGCATTCCTTAAATTTTCTATTTGGTCCAAAATAACATCCACCAACATTTGTAACCAATGAACTCCGAGTTAAGCCTTTAAATATTAATTCTTTAATAATTTAATCATAAAACCTAGTTCATCAAGTTAAATCCAAGCCATACCAAAGTTTTCCAAACCTGAAAAAATTAGTTCCTCGTCACTAAAATCTTAATTTAGCTTTAAAACAACATTATAATAACTTGGAAACTTATAATTTCATAAAATTTTATTTGTATATTTTGTTTTACTTATTCATTTATTTATTTGGTTTCTGTTTTAAATTAGTTTCCTGTTACATGCAAAACTTCTAGTTCTAAAAATATGGGTGTTACAGTTATAAAGGTTCCTCAATGACCATCATTTTCCTCTAATAGGATAATATATAGAATTAACACTACGTGTCTAAGAATTGAAAACTAGAAAATATTTTATCTAGAATAACAACATTAAAGGAGACCCTAAAAATTGACATTTAATAGATTTATCATAATAACAACATTTCTTGTAAAAGTGTCAATTAGCATATGTGTTATCAAATCAAAGACTAAAAAAAGTATTTCCTATTTAGACTAGATTATACAGTACCAAAATATAATAAATTGATAAATTATTTTTTAATATTTTACAAATTTATTTATACATGTCAAATAACCAAACAGGACGTGTGGTAAAAAGGTAAATTGGTATATGCTTGGTTATGAAAAAACAAGGCTACGAACCATATAATATTTAGGAATAAAAAATAATGCTAAAATAGTTATAGTTATAAAGGTTCCTCAATGACAATCATTTTCCTCTAATAGGATAATATATAGAATTAACACTACGTGTCTAAGAATTGAAAACTAGAAAATATTTTATCTAGAATAACAACATTAAAGGAGACCCTAAAAATTGACATTTAATAGATTTATCATAATAACAACATTTCTTGTAAAAGTGTCAATTAGCATATGTGTTATCAAATCAAAGACTAAAAAAAGTATTTCCTATTTAGACTAGATTATACAGTACCAAAATATAATAAATTGATAAATTATTTTTTAATATTTTACAAATTTATTTATACATGTCAAATAACCAAACAGGACGTGTGGTAAAAAGGTAAATTGGTATATGCTTGGTTATGAAAAAACAAGGCTACGAACCATATAATATTTAGGAATAAAAAATAATGCTAAAATAGTATATTGGTTTTCACATATAATAAGCACTTTCAAAAGTATTAAAGGAAAACATCTTTTAAAAAATTATTTATTAAAGTTAATCAATATTTTTTATTTTAATTATCCAGAGACTAAAAAATACTTACTAAGAGTATCAAACCACAATAAATTAATGAATACTTTAAATAAACAATTATCAAACCGTAATAAATTAATAAATACTTTTAAATAAGAAATTTCAAACATCCATAACAAAAGGATATAAGAAAGTTGTGAAAATTTTGCTGAACGAAAGACTTGGTTATAATATGCAAGTCCACGAAATAAATGAATTTCGTGGGTAATTGATAAAGCCATAAAAGATGGTGGATTAATGTGGTTTGACATAAATTAGCTTCTTAAATTTAATGCATGAATAAGTCGCGAAATCACTATTGTCTGAAAACTATACCATAAATTTACACAGGCTTTTGCACAAATGAGCGAAAATTTTGTGATACAAGTTAAAAATATCTTATAAGTGGAAATATATTTAATGTGGATGTATAACGTAATTACAATTATCGTATAAATCAATAAAACATATATTTAATGTTGATGGATCAATATTTTAAATAAAAATACTAGTTTCCTTAAAAATATGATCATTCTTATATGCCTTCTATATTTGATCTTTTTAATAAATGGTTAAGGTCAAATTTGGTTATTTAACTTTTTGGTTTGTCCACATTTGGTCACTTAACTTTGTTTAAGTTCTACAATATCACCTAACTTTTTATTTTGTCCCAAAATGGTCATTGTAACCTGTTATAGCTGGTTATAGTGACCATTTTGAAAATAAATAAAAAGTTAAGTGACCGATTATAACTTAAATAAAGTTAAGTGACCAATTGAGTACAAACCAAAAAGTAAGTGACCAAATGAGAACATTAACCCTGAACAAATTGATTTTTTGAAACGTTAGATTTTTGGGACTTACGTTAGTTGTATATGTTACTTCAATAATACATTTTTTATAAATAAACAAATTTGTTTGAGCCGTGTTAAGTTGGAACCATGGAAATCATTCCTACATTCATTTTACTCTGATAATTCATTTTTATAAATGAACAAAAAAAAAAACTATGTATATAAAGAAGAAGGATCGGTTGATCATTTCAGGTTTGGTAAAATTTTTTTAATTCGTTGGTTTTAGCTTCTAGTAAAATGTTATAACTGTTTAGTATTTTTTTTAATTGATTGGTTTTAGCTTCTAATAAAATGTTATAACTATCTAAAAAAGGGAAAATGATCATAGGTTACAACTCGATTAAATATTACTTACAATTTGTATCAAATAGTGTGATGCAGATGATTTAGAATAAAGATGTTTATTGGTTGTAGATGTCCTCGAAATTATTGGTTCATCCTTATTTTAAATCATCTACATAACACTGTTTGATACTTGTAAATAAGGTTTTATCGAATTGTAACACATGGCCATTTTCCTTTTGTAGACAATTATAACATTTTACTAGAAGCTAAAACAAATAAATTATAAAAATCATCAAACCATAAACGATCAACCGATCATTATTTTTTATCTATATAGTTCTTTTTTGTTCGTTTATAAAAATAAATTATCATAGTAAAATGAACATAGGGACGATTTCTATGGTTCCAACTTAACACGCTCAAACACATTTGTTCATTTATAAAAAATGTATTATCAGAGCAACATATACAACTAACGCAAGTCCCAAAAATCCAACGTTTCAAAAAAATTATTTGTTCATGGTTAATGTTCCCATCTGGCCACTTAACTTTCTGGTTTGTGTTTATTTGGTCACTTAACTTTATTTAAGTTATAATAGGTCATTTAACTTTTTATTTATTCTCGAAATGGTCACTCTGACCGGCTATAACAAGTTATAATGACCATTTCGGGACAAAATAAAAAGTTAGATTACCTTGTAGAACTTAAACAAAGTTAAGTGATCAAATGTATACAAACCAAAAAGTTAAGTTATCAAATTTGATCTTAACCCTTTAATAAATAACTCTAGTTAAAATGGGTTAGGTTCTCAATAGATTAATCAACAAATATTGTATTTATGTTTTCAATTTTAGTAAACGGTTAATATGTTAAAAAATCTGTAATATTAAATAGTATATAAATATGAGATTTAAGATATTTTATGATATTAATAATAAAAAATATCTATAAGATTAAGTTAATGCTATTACCATTTTTAATGGTTACCAACTAGGAAAGAGACAATTATTTTAATATCGTACAAAAGAAACATCGCATTTATATTTGGATAACATAGAATATTTTCATGTTTTGAAAAAGGATGTGTAACAATTCATTTTATATGAATAAAAAGCGAGAAGTTTTAAGTTGCGGATTATCTATAATTTATTTTATATCTACTGATTTAGGATATATTGACCAATTCTATTGTTTTTGGGGGCTTGAGAGATTACAAATTAAGAAAAAAAAAAGTTATAAAGGTAATGAACGATGTTCCCTATACATAGTCATTTATATATATATATATATATATATATATATATATATATATATATATATATATATATATATATATATATATATATATATATATATATATATATTCCACAATAGGATAGTAAACTTATTTTTGTGTTTGATTTACCCATGAATTTTTTTTAAATTATTCATATTTAGTCATTTATGTTTTTTTGTCTACAAATGACCGTTAAGTTATTGGTCATAGTGTATAAAAAAAAGTTTAATGGTTATATGTGTACAAAAAAACATAAGTGACTAAATATGAACAATTTTTAAAAAATTCATAAGTAAATCAAGCACAAAAATAAATTCATTGACCAAATGTGAATAATTTTCAAACTTTATTTCTCTATCAAGTCATTATCCCAAAGAAAAATAATCATTCATATTCTGTCTCGCTCCCCTGTTCCTATCCTATATATCGATTGAGATGTTAATGATGTTATATATCTACAAATCTTGGTGTATCTATATCATTTACTCTTCATATTACATATTTATTTCGTTATTCTTTACAAATTACAATAATTGAAAAGACTCCTATTAAATAGACTCACTATCACATATAGATAGTGGTTGATTATATACATACATATCTCATCCATGAGGATTTGTTTAGCACCACTATTAAATATAGCACTAACAACCGTGGCACATTATGTTTTTTGTGATTATCCAGAATGCGCTCATATATGTTAGTGTATAGCATGATGAATTATTATGTTGTATGTTTATATCGACCATTCTCATATCTCGACTCACTATATATTATGTAGGCCCGATTTTGTGTATATATATATATATATATATATATATATATATATATATATATATATATATATATATATATATATATATATATATATATATATATATATATGTGTGTGTGTGTGTGTGTGTGTGTGTATATATATATATATATATATATATATATATATATATATATATATATATATATGTGTGTGTATGTGTGTGTGTGGGAGGAGGTGTTCCATGTGAAAATATTTGCTATCATGGTATTAGAGCAAAATTTAGCTAGATCTTATCATTTTCTCTCCAAAATTAATCTTGTCTCCCCTTTCTCAACCCTAATTTATGACTCTTAGTCGTGGCCATGTACCCTTCAACTTCTTCCATTTGTCATCAATTCAATGGCAAACACATAGACCATTGAGAAACCTTATTATATTATAAACACAAAATCCTATATTCCACTTATTATTGACTTGGAGTGTTCAAATTACGATGCAAGGCGTGAAGTTTTCCAAACACACTGCATGGACTTTAGAGTAGATAATCAACTAGAAGAACCAGACAATAAGGTACCAGCAACAACTCAATGCTGCTGAATGGGATCGAATTGATTCCATTAATGTTACGGATTTATGGAACTATTTCGTGACCACTTCTACGTATGATTTTGAAGAAAACGCCATAACAAATCAAGTATGGAAGAATATTGAAACTCTTTTTTGTGACAATAAATATGGTAACATTATATAGTTGGGTGAATCCTCAAATACTGAATACTGCTCCAAAATCAAGACAATAGTCACTCTCTGATATCGCGTAAATTATACATATTTTCCGCACGATATCAGTGTGATTTTAGTTTAGTTTTATATATGTTATGAACTAAAAGATACCTAATATGCTTAAATATTCGTTTTGAAGCTAAAAAGACGCGTTTGGAGCTAAGGAACGAATTACACAAACATTTGAGCTTAAAAAGAAGCAAAATGCAAAACTGCCAGAAGCTATGGGCGCACCCCGCCCACATCCAGGCGCACTGCGCCCCTGATGATTCCAAGATCGCACTTTCGTCCGACTTTTGATTAAAATATTCAAGCGTGCGTTCATCCAATGATTCAACGGACTTGCCAAGCATGTGCAAGGGCGCACCCCGCCTACTTTTTGGGCGCACCGTGCCTCAGATCCGACATTAAAGCTGCAGACCCACGTGCTTCTTCCAGCGATAAAGTTGGCCGCGTGCAGAGATCCCATAGGCGCACTGCGCCTCATATAGGGCGCACCGCGCCCAACGCCTGTTCCTGCTATAAATACAAGCCTTCAGCTCTTCTTCCAGACATCAAAAAGATCACCTTCAGACCAGATCACATCTCTGCACCTCCACACCACCAAACTCGGTAGTTTGCCTCCTGCATCTGCCAGAAAGCTTGTAGAATCAAAGGGGAACCTATGGAATCGAGAGCTTGAAGAATGTTCGGCCGGGACTTCATTCGGTTTGCTTTATATATGTTTAGCATTCTTCTATGATTTCCTAGGCCGTATTCTTCAGATTATGTTATCTGCATTATTTATTACTTAGATTTGATTATTATCTGGTTATGATTTGATTGTTATTTATCGGATATTGAACGTTTTATATTTTAGCTCGCATAATTCATTTGACTATCAGATATGTCAAAGAACCTTCCTTTTGGATTTATTGCTGAGTTATTTTAGTCTAGAGGACCAATCTGACTATATGACTTTTATCATAACTGTGCTATGACCATTAGGCAGATATGACTAGTGATGGACCAAATCCTAGGGTTAAGTCACGAAGGTAGAATCTTGTATGTATATGCAAAGTTTGTACTAGAGGACCAATCTGTACAAACCAATTTGATTGTCATGACCATTGAGATCAAAAGCTCGAATGAACCTTGTATGATACGAACCAATACATGATTATTTGGAATACATAATCGCATGACCATTGCCATTAATGACCTTATAATCATAGGATTAGGTAGTTGGACCAAAACATCTAATCACTTTAGAAATCGATATTTAACGGTCAATATCCATTGCACTAATAGCATATCAAACATAACTAGATGGTTTATTCAAATCTAAGTATTAATGTTTACTTTTATGTTTTGTAATTTATATTTCCCGTAGCTTTTGCCTAGGTGATGTTGATTCATTAATAATAATATGTGTTGATCTAGTTCTTGATTCGAGTTTAACATCGGTTAGGATATATAACTTGCATGCTATACATATTGAATGTGGTTAAAGTTTGTATTCTTGATAGTCATCTTCATATGATTAAGTTTAATGGCTATTTAAACGTATTTGATCACATGAACCATTATGATGTATAATTGACAACTATATATTATTGGACTAGTTATTGACCATTTAACTAGGAAGGTTATTTAAGATATAAAGTTGATTAGTGAAATAAGACTTATATCACATTTAGTTGCAACTCATGACCATTGATTGTATGAACATATCACTTTGACCATTAGGATATGGACTATGTTTGCATGCTAGATTGTATTAATAATTCATAATTGGGTTATTGTTACTGTAGCACATTCAACTTTTGAATTTCACCCGATTTAGTCCCTAAACTTTTTTTTTTGCACAATTAGTCCTTAAACTATACATTAACGTGTCAAATATACCATTAAGTTCCAATTTAGAAGGTTAATCCGGTTGACTCGCTGATGTGGCAAGACACGTAGTTCAGGTATAACTTTATTCATATTTAAAAATCCACGTAGATTAGGTTTTATAAAAAAGTGGAAGACGGATTGTTTTAATCGGTTTTATCAAGACTTACGAACTAGAAAAGCATCGAAGGAAAACCTAGGGTTTAAGCAAATCGATCAGTGTTACGATCAATCGGAACGAGCAGAAGCTGAAGAAATGTCGAACTCCAACCCTGAGCCTCCGGGAATGTATTGCATTGTGGAGCTCAACTATCAAGGGGTGTTTGTACGATGTCCTTTCTCTTACGATGGTATAACTTACACTTTTACAGAACATGATTTTTCTAATATGACATATGCCGAGTGTGTTACTTTCTTGGAAAAGTTCATGCATGAAGATTGCAAGAAACTTTACTACTGTGAGCCTGACTTACCCCTTCATAAAGGTCTTCGACGAATTGCAGATGATATTGATTACTCAGCATTTATTTTTGATGCTTACGGTACAGATGGGAAAATATGTATGTATGTGGATCATGTTGGTGATGAGTTAGAAGATTTATGTGATTCTGAGAAGGAGGGGGAAGAAGAACATGATTCTTGTATCATGGGTGGGGAAAATGAAGATGATATAGGCAATCTTAGGGATGTTGCATTGGATTATACTGACGAACCAATTAGAATGAACAGAACTTCAACTGATGTGTTTCTTAGTAAACTGTGTACTCAGGAGGAGAAGGAGGACAACAATATTGGTGAAGATGATGAGGGGGAAAGTGAAGCAACAATCCAAGAGCATGCCATTTTTAATGAATCTTTACACTGGAAAAAACAGAAACCCATACTTGGTATGAGATTTAAGAACCCAGCTCAAGTTAAATCGATGTTGTGCAATTATGCTGTTGCCAATGGGTACCAACTATGCTTTGAAAAAAATGATAGTAATAGGCTTTTGGTTAAGTGTTGTAGGGGTGAATGCACATTCAGGTTATGGGCCTCCTGGATGAGTGAAGAGGAAACTTTCCAGATAAAGTCTTTGAAGCCAGATCACAATTGTGCAAGAAATTTTAAGTTAGGGTCATTAGTAACATATGCATGGATAGGGAGTCACTACACCAAGGAGATTATACATAGGCAGAAGATGAGTGTTAGAAAACTAAGACTTGAAGTTACCAAGAAATTTGGTATTGATGTTAGTCTTGGACAATGCAGAAGAGCCAAAGCATATGCACTGCAACTTATAGAAGGAAATCTTGTTGAACACTATGCGAAGCTATGGTCATATGGTGAAGAGATAAGAAGATCAAATCCAGGGTCTAATGTGAAGCTTAATGTCAACTGCATGCCAGATGGGAAGAACTACTTCAGTAAGTTCTATGTTTGTTTTGAAGGATTGAAGAAGGGATGGATAGAAGGTTGTAGAAGAGTGATTGGTCTTGATGGTTGTTTTTTAAAGGGTATATGTAAAGGAGAATTGTTAAGTGCTGTGGGGAGGGATGCTAATAACCAATTGTTCCCTATTGCATGGGCAGTTGTAAATGTGGAGAACAAAGAAAATTGGAAATGGTTTTTGGACAATCTAATTGATGATCTTGATTTACGTTTAGGAAATAACCTTGCCTTAATTTCAGATCAACACAAGGTATACATGCATTTTATTGTTAATTTTTCTTTGTAATATTATATATACTTTCTAATATTTTATCTTTTTAGGGTTTAATTGAGGCAGTTAAAGAGATGTTGCCATATGCAGAGCATAGACAATGTGCTAGGCATATCTGTGCAAACCTGAAGAAGAGATACAGTGGAGCACATTATGAAACCTTGTTTTGGAGAGCTGCCAAATCTTCCACTGAACCTGCCTTTAAGGCTGTAATGAAAGAACTTCATTTGTTGAACCCAAATGCACATAAGTACCTTATGGATAGAGACCCAAAGACATGGTGTAAAGCATATTTCCAACCAGGTAGATGTTGTGATGCAATTGAGAATGGGATGTCTGAGAGTTTCAATGCTATACTAGTGGAAGCTAGGAAGAAGCCAATAATCACAATGTTAGAGGAGATAAGGCTGTACATGATGGACAGGCTATACAACTTGAAGCTTAAGGGACAGGCATGGGGTAATCAGGTATGCCCAGCCATAAGGGACAAGCTTAATGAACTTAAAATTCATCAGAGGCACTGGCATGTTTTACCAAGTGGATTAAACCAGTTTGAAGTTAGAGGTACATCTGATGCGTTTGAGGTTGATCTTGAAACGAAAACATGTTCATGTAGAATTTGGCAACTAAATGGATATGGGTGTGTGCATTCTGTAGCTTGTATTTGTTTCCTTAATAGGGATGTGGAAGCTTATGTAAACAAAATGTTTACAAGCATGACATATATGAAATCGTACAAGTATAGAATTAAAGGGATGAATGGAAGTACCATGTGGCCTGAGACAACATATATACCACCTTTGCCACCTGTTGCAAGAAGGATGCCTGGAAGACCATCAACTAAACGTAAGAGAGATGCCACAGAAGACAAAAGTAGGAACACTGTGTCTAAGGTGGGAAAAAAATTGAAATGCAGTATTTGTAGGGAGGTGGGACATAACAAAGCAAGTTGTTCCAAGGGTGGCAGGCCAGAAAAACTTTCCATAAGAAAGGTTAAGAAAAGCCAGGGTGTAGAAGGGCCTGTGGAGAATCAAGAAGTGCCTTTGGACAATAATGGAGGGCATGTTCAGAATCATGGAGGGGTTGTTCAAGCTGATGTAAGTATATGTTCCTGAAACTAAATTATGGATAATAATGGGTATATTATGTAATATTTCTTCCTTTCAGGTTATTGGGAATGAAGGAGTTGTTCTTGGTGTGAATGGAGGGGATAATCTTCAACTAGATGTTGATCAGCTGTTTGATGAGATGGACCTTACTCCTACATGCATGCAAGCACCTAGTTATGAGGAGGAACAGATGAACCAAAGTGATGGGCAACCAGATGTGGAGGTGCATGCATTAACCCCTATTGGAGTAATTTTGGAGAAGATAAGACGAAGGAAATCAGAGAGGATTCTAAAGAAGAAATTGAGTACTGTTGTGGGTGGGCCTGATGCACCAGGGAATTCAAACCAAAAGGCTTTAAACCTAGATTAGGTTTTTATGTTAGTGTGGATGTTGGAATACTTATGTTAATTGACTTTATGCATTACATATCTATGGTTTGCATGTACCAAACTTGAAGCCTTTTTGGCAACTTTTGAGATGTAATATAAGCTATTCAGGTTTGCATGCAGGCAAATGACTCATATGGTTCATTTTGTTAGTTTTTAAATGGTTAAATATAATTTAAATGTGGACCACAATGACCTGTAAAAGTATAAGGACCAGAATGCTTAAATACTTTAACATATACACTGTCTACTGCATGTGGTCACATGGGGTCCATTAGAATGTGCATGAATGGACAATGACAACACTTTAATAATCCTTCTATAAAGACACACGAATGGAAACATGTGGGACAAGGACAACATGTGGGACAATGCAATAACCCTTCTATAAGTACACATGTTTGGCCTTAGCAGACATGCTATATTGTTTATAGCAATCTACTTTATTTAAGGACAGACAAAAATATATTCCTGAACACAATGTCCACAATGTTTGTACTTTACCTAAATATAGTAAACATTTTCAAATTGGTTGATTCTAATATAACTTGTTATTACTACAAAACATGCTTCTGCATTGGTCGGACAAACCAATATACACACAAGTGGTCCATAGGAAGATTCAACTTGTTTCACATTGGTTGATTCCAAGAAAACTGTTTTCAGAATTTGGGACAAAATCCAGGTTTGTACCAACAAAGACCAATATACCCATACCCATAACACCAACTCACTTTTGGGGTTTTCAATGTTTACCAACAACGATGATACCCATTAATATATATATATATACTTGTTTATCATTTACATGAGAAAATTACAACATTGTTATCACCCATAACTACATCAGTCTTACCATTGTTATCACCCATAACTACATAAGGCTGCAAATGTTTACAAAAAATTTGCTTCATCGGTCTTACCATCCCCCCCATCAAAAACCCACAAAAAAACCTGCAAATGGTTGGAATTATATGTCATCAACCATCAAAAACCCACAAAATACCTCCAATAACCAACCCACCTTCCCTTCCCTACACCCACCCTTCAACTCATCAAACGAACCACCATTATCAACAACAAACTGAAAAACATGACCTTCCAAACACCCAATCGATCCTTCATCTTCTTCAGTTCTTTCTCATGTTCCATGGTCTCTTCAGCAATCTGGTCCTTTAGGTCACTTATGACGTTTTCAAGCTGTATAACATTCTGCCTGTGACTCTCTATCTGATGCCTGTCGATTCTTGCATCCAACCTCACTTTCGTGTCGAACAAGAGGTCCTTATAGTACCCATCCTGTTGTTCATCGTCCTTCCAGTCAAAAAACTTGCAGCTCCTCTTGCTAGTCTGAGAAAACTTACACCAATCAGTTGTTGATTTCGAGATCCAAATAATTAAAGTTTTATAAATCTCAAAAAAATAACAAGACAAACAGAACATCGATCTTTACATATCTAACACTTTTGATTTTTCTTTTAAACAACAGATCGAGCAACTAATCAGCTGCAGATTTCGAAATCGAAATCATACAACTTTTGGACCCCTTCTTTCCTCATTTTCTGTACATTAAATGACACCACACTTAACCCTTTAACACATCGAAGCTTACCAGCGAGTTTTGGCAGTTGTAGAATCTCCTTCCAGGGTTTTTCGGGCTCCACGATGTTCTCTCTATCACAGGCAATGGAGGGTCGCAGTCACATTTGTCGTTACGACCATCTCCTCCATCTCTAGCTCCACCTCCACGATTTCCAGACGTACAAGACATCAGTGCGAGAAGAGTTCACCAGGTCACTGTTAGGGTTTCTTGGTTTCCGAATAAAGGAAAAGAACTTTTCGTTATGTTTCGATTGAATCAACAAACTCTTTATACATATACGAGCCTTAATGGCCAAGTTGTAGTCGTCTCATCCACGTAAGCTCATCATCGACTGACCAATCCACGTGTCTTGCCACATCAGCGAGTCAACCGGATTAACCTTCTAAATTGGAACTCAATGGTATATTTGACACGTTAATGTATAGTTTAAGGACTAATTGCGCAAAAAAAAAAAGTTTAGGGACTAAATCGGGTGAAATTCAAAAGTTGAATGTGCTACAGTAACAATAACCCCTTATAAGTTATTTAGTTGCATGACCATTGTGCTATTTTAACTTATTAGTCATAGAATTGGTGACTTGACCATACGATCCTACAACTTAATGCAACCTATTTTAACTCATTGCACATAATCAAAACTAGTCAACATAAGTTTATATGAATCAACAAATCCTAGACGAAAGCTTCACTTGTTATTATTGTCATGTTGTTATCATTTTAATTTATTATCTCGTCATTTATTTTATATTCTAAGTTTTACGAGTTTTCATTAAAACTCGCCTCTGAGTGTTTGCTTGAATAATTGTTAATTGATAATTGATTTTCTTAACTTAAAAATACCCGTTTTCCCTTAGGATCGACAACCCGGATTTACCATTACTATACTACAATCGATTAGGTACACTTGCCTAATTGTGTTGTTCTATTCATACATGGTATTTCCCTGTTTATAAATGTAAAACTAATGTGAAAATCATTTTCGAAGATCATATATACGCTCGTAACACACCAAGTTCTTGGTGCCGTTTTTGGGTATGTATGTTTGAAAACACAACAAGTTTTTGGCGCCGTTGCCGGGGAATTCGGATTTATTTTTTTGTATAGAAAATTAAATTATTAGTTAATATTTGTGTGATTGTACATTTGTTTTTATGTGTTATGTATTTGCTTTGATTGACATATCACTAATCATAAAATAAATATTTGCACACCTTAAGCATATTTTAAGTGTGGGGTGAATATTTCGGGAAAAATGAAGTAACAAAACTTTGAAGTCTTTTCTGCTCACGCAATGCGACGTGTATTCCATCCGGACGCGACGCGTCGACAATCCGGATTGCGTTGACAAAAAGACAACTTCAAAAATTACGCGACACGGAAACGTGCATGACGCGTAAACACCCGAGGCAGACACTGGTCGTACATAATGATACATGGCTAAAAATCAGCTACTACTGAGAAGGGGGACGCTTCTTTACAGTGGGGGCAGCGATACTGACGACGGTCAAAAGTCGCATAGCCACACCATACCCGCAAACCAGTCGCCACGGATTTGAAACTTCATGGACCACAAAATGAGTGATATTTTTCTTTCGTTGTTATTACTTTTACTTTTGTGATTTAATTTTTGTGTGTTTATTTGTGTGTGAATAATTTTTGTCCGAGTAATGCATATGCAGATTTGCTAAGATTCAATGCTGGCAGCATGTTCAACGAATTCTTCTTTTTTTTTTGTGGAAAGAGCCTCATATATGACGTCGACCGGTACCCAAGGGGAGTCTGTTCCATTTTGCTCCCTTTACTGTTTTGAATTATATATACAATAGAATTATTGTATAATATAAGTGTAGGGTTAAGGCGTCATACTGCAATGATTAACTGAGCCAATTAAAATTTTTGTTATCTTAAACATCTTTTCCAAAATTGAACGCTAAAAAGGTAATTGTTAAGAAAAATGTTTTGAAAATAAATTTGTAGGTTACATTTAATTTTATGTATGTATTTTTGTTTTTCATTGTTTTATCTAAAGTCTAGTTTTGTAGAGGACAAGTTTTTAGCATGGTAGTTACAAAATATTTTGCATAAATAATGAAATAGACCCATTGAAAATTTATCAGGTGTTAAAAATTGAGTTTTTGCCAAAACAGATTGAGTGAGTTTCCCTACTTGCAAAAATGCGCGAATTATATGCTGTTACTAAATTGAGGAAAATAAGCCTCGATAAATGAACTTAAAATGAGAAAAAAATTCTCAAGAAATATGATGTGTTAAAAAGCAGAAGTCAAGTAATGTTATACCATAAGATTGAGACCCAGGAAGGAAATTTCAATCAGTGGCCTTTGGCATTCGAGCAAGTAGACATAAAATGGGGCCTACGGGTATTTCTACTCCTTATTACCTAAAACCAACTGGTTTGGGATAATATTGTCGAAAGCTCGCTATACGGGTGTCATCGAAAGTCATGGAATTTCCTTAGTGGCCTTTGGAATTTGAATTAGTAGACTCTGTACAGTCTTGAGTCGAAAATTTGTAATCAAGAGTTCCATAGAAAGTCACGAGTTTCAAAGGTACGGAAAAATGGATATAATAACTTAACTTGATAAATTTAGTCCAGCATGATTTTTATTCTAAAATATGGGAAATTTGACAAAAAGTCTTGAGGTAGAAGAATCTTTAAGGGGTGTATTCGATGTTATGTAAAAATGAGTTTTTATCAATCTAAAAGACTTGTCGTTTATAGAAAGAGAGTTTATTTAAGATTTTGAAAAGTTAAAATATGTACATAGGACTAGGTATAATCTACTATGTTTATTCTAATTCATTATTCTTAACATCGGTAATAAACGCTAGATCTATGGTAGCATATGAAAAGTTGTTTGGACATCAAATTTTTGGCTTGGTTTTAAATTGTAGTTTGCTTGAGGACAAGCAAAATTCAAGTGTGGGGTATTTTGATATCGCGTAAATTATACATATTTTCCGCACGATATCAGTGTGATTTTAGTTTAGTTTTATATATGTTATGAACTAAAAGATACCTAATATGCTTAAATATTCGTTTTGAAGCTAAAGAGACGCGTTTGGAGCTAAGGAACGAATTACACAAACATTTGAGCTTAAAAAGAAGCAAAGTGCAAAACTGCCAGAAGCTATGGGCGCACCCCGCCCACATCCAGGCGCACTGCGCCCCTGATGATTCCAAGATCGCACTTTCGTCCGACTTTTGATTAAAATATTCAAGCGTGCGTTCATCCAATAATTCAACGGACTTGCCAAGCATGTGCAAGGGCACACCCCGCCTACTTTTTGGGCGCACCGCGCCTCAGATCCGACATTAAAGCTGCAGACCCACGTGCTTCTTCCAGCGATAAAGTTGGCCGCGTGCAGAGATCCCATAGGCGCACTGCGCCTCATATAGGGCGCACCGCGCCCAACGCCTGTTCCTGCTATAAATACAAGCCTTCAGCTATTCTTCCAGACATCAACAAGATCACCTTCAGACCAGATCACATCTCTGCACCTCCACACCACCAAACTCGGTAGTTTGCCTCCTGCATCTGCCAGAAAGCTTGTAGAATCAAAGGGGAACCTATGGAATCGAGAGCTTGAAGAATGTTCGGCCGGGACTTCATTCGGTTTGCTTTATATATGTTTAGCATTCTTCTATGATTTCCTAGGCCGTATTCTTCAGATTATGTTATCTGCATTATTTATTACTTAGATTTGATTATTATCTGGTTATGATTTGATTGTTATTTATCGGATATTGAACGTTTTATATTTTATCTCGCATAATTCATTTGACTATCAGATATGTCAAAGAACCTTCCTTTTGGATTTATTGCTGAGTTATTTTAGTCTAGAGGACCAATCTGACTATATGACTTTTATCATAACTGTGCTATGACCATTAGGCAGATATGACTAGTGATGGACCAAATCCTAGGGTTAAGTCACGAAGGTAGAATCTTGTATGTATATGCAAAGTTTGTACTAGAGGACCAATCTGTACAAACCAATTTGATTGTCATGACCATTGAGATCAAAAGCTCGAATGAACCTTGTATGATACGAACCAATACATGATTATTTGGAATACATAATCGCATGACCATTGCCATTAATGACCTTATAATCATAGGATTAGGTAGTTGGACCAAAACATCTAATCACTTTAGAAATCGATATTTAACGTTCAATATCCATTGCACTAATAGCATATCAAACATAACTAGATGGTTTATTGAAATCTAAGTATTAATGTTTACTTTTATGTTTTGTAATATATATTTCCCGTAGCTTTTGCCTAGGTGATGTTGATTCATTAATAATAATATGTGTTGATCTAGTTCTTGATTCGAGTTTAACATCGGTTAGGATATATAACTTGCATGCTATACATATTGAATGTGGTTAAAGTTTGTATTCTTGATAGTCATCTTCATATGATTAAGTTTAATGGCTATTTAAACGTATTTGATCACATGAACCATTATGATGTATAATTGACAACTATATATTATTGGACTAGTTATTGACCATTTAACTAGGAAGGTTATTTAAGATATAAAGTTGATTAGTGAAATAAGACTTATATCACATTTAGTTGCAACTCATGACCATTGATTGTATGAACATATCACTTTGACCATTAGGATATGGACTATGTTTGCATGCTAGATTGTATTAATAATTCATGATTATAAGTTATTTAGTTGCATGACCATTGTGCTATTTTAACTTATTAGTCATAGAATTGGTGACTTGACCATACGATCCTACAACTTAATGCAACCTATTTTAACTCATTGCACATAATCAAAACTAGTCAACATAAGTTTATATGAATCAACAAATCCTAGACGAAAGCTTCACTTGTTATTATTGTCATGTTGTTATCATTTTAATTTATTATCTCGTCATTTATTTTATATTCTAAGTTTTACGAGTTTTCATTAAAACTCGCCTCTGAGTGTTTGCTTGAATAATTGTTAATTGATAATTGATTTTCTTAACTTAAAAATACCCGTTTTCCCTTAGGATCGACAACCCGGATTTACCATTACTATACTACAATCGATTAGGTACACTTGCCTAATTGTGTTGTTCTATTCATACATGGTATTTCCCTGTTTATAAATGTAAAACTAATGTGAAAATCATTTTCGAAGATCATATATACGCTCGTAACACACCAAGTTCTTGGTGCCGTTTTTGGGTATTTTATATGTATGTTTGAAAACACAACACTCTCCATGCCGATCCTAAATTAACTATTCGAAAACAAGAATTTGGTAACATACACAATTAATGGTCTCTCTCCCAAGTTGACTATATGGCAAGTCTTATTTGTGAAATCTCCCATTCCCACATTCTTGCAGAGTCGATCAATGTTGTTACTTGAGGAACAAAGGATGAATTAAGTTTAGAATCGTACCACTCTACCCTCTTATCATGCTCACTCATATCCTACTGCCCTTATTGTCAAGCAAGTGTAACAAACTCAGCGTTATCGCTGAGGAGACTTGTGTGGAGGTCACAATGGTCGCAATATCAGGCAAGGGAGTGGAAGCAACTATTGGCGTGTTTTCCGGATAACCCAATTTACCGCACCAACTTCTTTGGCATACTGTTGGTACCCATGGAGCATACTATCACATCAACCCAATTTTTACCCAAATAGGCATGCTCATATGTGCTCGGCCCCAATCCACCAGCAACGCATCCTATCAGTGCTTTATTAGTAGCAATTCTTGCTGGATAACATCTCCAATTCAATTAGCCAAGCAATAATTGGCCCAACAACTCATAGACCGTCAATTTTGGGACCATTTGCCATGTCAGCAACATACAATGACACTTTTAGTAAGGCCTTCCTCCCAACCTAATCGCTCATGGCTCATCCATGAACATGGCTTAATAACCTTGATCGGTCCTAACATGACCAAGCAACATCTCTGCCTCATATGTTTCAAAATGTTTCATATTTAGTATTTGTGACTTTGATCATTTGATTGAACGATAAAAAGTATATAATATTGCTTATATATCAAGAACTTGATATTGAAAAGTGTAACAAAAATACAAGTGAGGGAAGTTTCTATAAATGAACTTCTCGAAGATAACATGCAAATAAATGAACAACAACGTGAGTTTATGTGATTTAGAATTTAATATGAAGTGTAAATTTATATAGTTTTGTATTGAAATGAACTTTTTCATTAAAAATAAGGAGCTTATGGTAGCGTTTGGTACATGAACATGATTAGACTGAACATGAAGGGACTGGACTAAACTAGACCGGACGAGATTAAATTAGTTTTTATCTATAGTGTTTGGTCACATTAGGACAAGACATAAAATTACGTTAAAACTATTAAATTGTCCTCAATTTGTATAGACAGTCATACTCGAAATGTCTAAGGTTTTGATGTTTGCGATACTTGATAGCTGCTTTGTCGAATGACCGCCTCCCTCGTCCTCGTCCTCCTGCTCTTGAGTTCGATCTTCCTCGACCTCGATTTCTTTCCCCTTCAACATTGTTAACCATCGATACATGTTCTTCTTCCTTTTAGTTTTTTGAATTACTACTCATGAACTACAAGCGTGCTTTGTAGTTCATTATTGACATATTATCGACATCCTTGGATTCTTTAATGGATACAACTATGTACATAAACTTTTTTGTGAGTGTCTTCAATACCTTTTCCATTATCTTGACATCTGGCATCTATTCTCCATTTCTTCTCATCTAGTTCGAGATTGTAATTAACCGAGCGAAGTACTCAGTAATGCTTCCACTAATTTTCATTTCTAGAACCTCAAAATCTCTCTACAACTTCTACAACATGGACCTTTTGACATGTTCGTTTCTAAACCTTTCCTCCAAACTTCTTTATCATGGAGTCCTATACTTTTCATGCAGTACTTCTATCAAGAATTTGCTCAAATCTTACCCTATCAATGGCTTCAAAAAAGTAATGTTTCACTTGTTGATCCTTGATTCGGGCTTCTTCTAGCAACTTATAGGCTCTTGAAAGGCTATTTTGATCACTTCCTATAATTCTTTAGTTGTACGGAGTGTAAATATATGTGGAGTCCAATAGTGTCTCTCCAAAAGAGCCCTTTGTGGAGAGATGGGAGACTCCAACATATATACAACCTTATAGGACCGTGTCGCACCAATGTGGGATGCACTAACACTCCCCCTCAGAGACGTAGGCTCGATGAGGTTACAGGGGTGCGGGACACCGGCTCTGATACCATGTCAATATATGTGGAGCCCAATAGTGTCTCTCCAAAAGAGCCCTTGTGGAGAGAGGGGAGCTCCAACATATATACAAACTCATAAGACCGTGTCGCACCAATGTGGGATACACTAACACTCCCCCTCAGAGACGTAGACTCGATGAGGTTATAGGGTGCGGGACACTGGCTCTGATACCATGTAAATATATGTGGAGTCCAATAGTGTCTCTCCAAAAGAGCCCTTTGTGGAGAGAGGGGAGACTCCAACATATATACAAACTTATAGGACCGTGTCGCACCAATGTGGGATACACTAACACGGAGGTTTTCCATTAATTAATTCTAGTGTCCACCAAAGTGGGACACCGTCATCTTCTCTGCACACATTTCTTATGTGTCTCTTAAGAATTTTCCTCTCCAAATCAATCTCACTTCTAAGTAGGGGTGCAAACGAGCCGAGCCGAGCCCGAGCCTGGCCAAGCTCGGCTCGTTACGAGCTTTATAGACTCAAGCTCGGCTCGGGCTCGTTAAGAAATATGCAGGCTCGGCTCGGCTCGTTTAATTCTTAACAAGCCTAAACGAGCTTAAGCTCGGCTCGAGCTCGTTAAGAAGCTCGTTTACTCTAATGATTAAATACGTTTTAATATATATATATATATATATATATATATATATATATATATATATATATATATATATAATTATATATATATATATATATATATATAATTATATAATTATATATATATATATATATATATATATATATATATATATATATATATATATATAACACTTCTCGGTTGGTCAGAGTGGCTACGACCCATGCCTCTCTTATGAGAGGTTGTGGGTTCGAAACCCACTTGGTGCAAGTTTGGCCAAAGATATTACGGCTAGCTTGTAGCTTCAATGCTAGACCGTGAAGCATGTACCCGGGGCTGGTTTACCAGTCGTTGCTTGCAGGGCGTCTTTCCGGGGTAGACGTGGCTTGTCGTGGGTTTGCCGATTGTGGATGCGGGTCTAGTCTCTGTGCAGCTCTACTTGGAGAAAAGGGATGTCTCAACGGTTCAACCGAGTGTCCCACATGTACCCAGCTAGGCTGTAGTATATTACGTACCCGTGTAATTAGATTTATCCCTACTTGCAAATATATATATATATATATATATATATATATATATATATATATATATATATATAATATTATATTATATATAGGCTCGTTTAGGGCTCACGAGCCTAATCGAGCTAGGTGACACAGGCTCGGCTCGGGCTCGTTTAATAAACGAGCCTTATATTTAAGATCGGGCTCGCATCGGGCTCATTTCAAATCGGTCTCGAGCCGAGCTTTTATCGAGCCGGTCCCGGGTAGCTCACGAGCCGGTTCGACTCATTTGCACCCCTACTTCTAAGCCTTGCTTTGATAATAAGCCTGAATACATTAAACGGAAGAAAATAACAAAGTGCTAACATTCCTCTAAATCCCTAAAGACTAGGCTTATTCAGAACCACATAAAGACTAAGGTGCTGTTTCTTTTTTACTTAATGGACTTAATGCATAAAAAATTTAGTGGTTCAGTTATATACGACTATTTTTTACTTAATGCTAACAACATGTCTAACATGTCTTAGTAGGTTGAGTTAGAAAATAGATGTCCTTAACAGTAAGTCATGATTTTATATTTAGTTTTCCTAAATTACCCTTATTTTCTTCAATAAAAATCATATTTCTATAGAAAATTATGAGAAATTGAGTATACATTTCATTATTTGAGTTATTCACTATTATATATGTAAATATTATACAAATCTCATGTGCTCGTTATTTTGTTTAATCCATTATATATGTAAATATTAATTGTTTGAATTTCGTTTTATTATTTGGCTTACTTTAGTTATGTTCAATTTAATTTATTGATCATGTTATTTTTTTAGTTTTTAAAAATTTTGAATGTGAATATGTATAACTTTAATTTATAACAGTTATTAAATAAATTGTTATTTGTTATTTGTCAAGTTTAAACATAATGGTAAAATAGTCATTTATTCAGATTTTGATAGTTCATTTGGTACAAAAAATAAAAAAAGAAACAGTACATATATCAGCAACACTGTATATATTCAGATATCGTTATCCATTCAACAACATTTATCAATTCAAGATTTAACAAAAAAGAAAAAAACAAGACCTAAGTAAAATAATCTACTTTAACTATTTCAGCCCTTCATAGATTTGGTATATCAATATGTTGGTTTATGGAATTGGTAGTGTAACGGACAATTTTATTTCTATATATATCTAAAATATTTTTAGCGTGAAAACTCTAGGTTTCTTAACTTAAAAATTGGAAGAGACTTATGGTGTGAATGAGAACAGTCAGTTACGGACTTCGATTTTCTAGGACCTATGGCTTCAAGATTATTAGTCAAATGAGCAGTGTAAAAGACGAAGAATAATAAAGAGTTCTTCAAAGATCGCATGATTCTTGGATAAGAAATGCAAGTCTAAGTGATGTAAAATTTATTATGAGTTGTTAATTTTCGATATTACCATTTAGTATTAACTTGGTATTTTTCGTCTACTTCATCAGGTGATTTGCTTTTGCTCTAATTGAGTATGCATCAATGGGTGAGAACATTGCGAAGTGTTATCAATCTTGAGAGGAACTGCTCTCTTTGTACATGGTTTGGTTTATACTTCTAAAGAGTATATTAGTGGACAAAAAATCTAGGGAATATTTGGTAAGCAGATAAGCAGATATGTAGGAGATGAGACCTCAATCACGAAAAATCTTATCTTAAATTTTGGTTACATGTGACACCAAATAAATTTTAGAACAGGCATTAGGTCCAACTGAGCCGTCAAAAAAGTACTTTTAGTCTAGATTTAGTTAGAGATCGATAAACCTAACAACAAAATTCTTTTTGTCATGATTTGCACAACCAAACAACCAAGCCATTTACATATGTCGATTCCATTTCACAACGACATCAAAGTACGAAGATCATCTAAATTTATATCCCCTTTTTCCTCCTTACCCTTCTTCCGAAAAGCTTCCTTAGCTAGATTTTGTTTCTTTTCCTGTAACAACAATATCCTCTCATCAATACTATCTTTAGCAATCATCTTCACGACCTTCACATCCCGCGTTTGCCCGATCCGATGGACACGATCCATCGCCTGCTCTTCAATCGCCGGATTCCACCACGGCTCCATCAAGTGCACCGTGGAAGCCGTCGTGAGATTAATCCCCGTACCCGAAGCTTTAAGACTCGCTAACAAAACAGTGGGCCCGTCCGGTCCCGGAACCCCAAATTCTTCAATCACATTCGCTCTCTTCTTTGCACTCATTACACCATCTAACCGCAAAATTTTAAACCCGGCTGCTTTTAACGGTTCCTCAAGTAAAAGCAACAACTTACGAAACTGTGAAAATACGACCGATTTTATAGACGGGTTTTCGTTTCTTGATGCCTCGAGAAGTTTTAAAAGAGCGGCTACTTTGGAAGACGGTTCAGAAGGGGTAGCGGGAATTTTATTGACTTCGGGTGGCGGTGAGAAAAGGTCGGATTCGGATAAGGAATGGCGACAAAGTGGGCATAAAGATGTTGAATGCTTTAGTGTACGGATGATGCATGTGCGACAAAAGATGTGCGCGCAAGATGTAATGATTAACTCGGATGGTGGAGAGAGACAAATTGGACAATCTAAGTCCTCGCCGTCTTGTAGCAGTAAAACCAATTTCTTAAGAAGTTCTGGGTTGTTGGATGCATCTGCATAATAAAAATATAAAATCACTTGCAAAGATCTAAACATAAAAATTAAAAACTCCCACATGTTAAGGTAACAAACAAAAAGAAGTACCTTCAAAACTGTAGGAAGAAAGTGATGCCCTAAGATCCGAAGGGCACAATTCCGTATGTGTACATATCTGGCGAAGTCGTAAAATAATGCTAAGGACAGTAGAGTAATTATGTGTCACGCTTCCTTTAGCAATATATCGCGCAACAAAACTCTTGGCTTCTGTTTCCATTTCATCATAAAGCTTACGTTCGTCTACAGAAAGCTCCACATTACATGTATGGATAGTTTTCGGAGGCAAGCCGATCAGAGCCTTTTCTTTTGTTCGCCTCAAAGAAATAGTTGCCATTAATGCCTAACCACAAAAAAAATAAACAAATAAATTTTAGATGGAATTAATAATTATACAGAAAATACGCATATTATATCGATTTCACCTGCAGCCTTGAGAGCCCTTTTGCATTCCCTTGAGCAATCGGTCGTTGCACTAAGTTATCCCAATAGCTTTTGACTGAAAACGGATCAAATCTTAGAAATGACATAAGAGAGAATAAGTCCATGGAACCATTTTGAATTGGTGTTCCTGTAACAACCCATCGCCTTTTAGCATTCAACATTGTGACCGCGACACTTTGGTTTGCTTTATGATTCTTGATCACATGTGCCTCATCTAAGATCACACGCCACCACTCTATTTTCTTTATGGGGGCATTCGTGTTATTTAGTTCACTACCGAGGGTACTATAAGTTGTCAAGATTATGTCATACTTTTGAAGCTCCGAGACATCTTGAGTTCGATCACCGTAGTACATATACGCTTTTAATCGTCCCCGTTTTGTGTGTTCGGTTAATTGTGTTATCCAAGTTGAGAAAACAGAAGGCGGACATACAATCAATGTCATTTTTGGGCCAATTTCACTTGTATATTCTTCCTTTTTCTGTTTCTTTCTAGGCTTAATGGTTTTGCTTACTTTCCCCCTTTTTGACCTTTTCCCACTTGGGACAACCAAAATGTAACACCCGGTTTTCAGACAAAAATTTTATTTTAAAACCAAAGATTATATTGTAAATGAACACTTTAAAACCAACTAAAATCATTTGTTTCCTCCTTGTATAAAGAATGCATATTTAAAATCCCAAACATTTGAGCAATCTATCCAGTTGGTTTATATAACAGCGGAAGTCTTGAAAACGTGGATGCGGTGCGTCAGATCTGAGCCTTTCCTTTACTTGTACAAGCATCTGAAAAACATTAAATATCAACGGGGTAAGCATAAAGCTTAGTGAGTTTCAACACATACACGGCATATCAGTCACACGTACTCTACCCCTATCAAGTAGGACACATCCATACAACACATAAACACATAATCTGCTCTACCCAGTACATTGAGTTATACTCTTCTACTCAGCATTCCGAGCCGCACATACTCTGTTTGTCGAGTCATGCGTATCTGCTCAATAGATTAAGCTCCACCATTCAGCACTCAGAGCCGCGCATACTCTGTACGTCGAGTCATGCGTATCTGCTCAATAAATCAAACCCCATCGCTCAGCACTCAGAGCCGCGCATACTCTGTACGTTGAGCCATGCGTATCTGCTCAGTGCATCTTGCGGACATCTCTATATTGCTCAGTACATCGAGCCACCCTATATTGCTCAGTTCGTCGACCCCGTATTATCTACATACTAGACCTAGACATATCTAGTACTAACCACACATCATACCCCAACCCATACTACCATAACATGAAGGTATAATATAAAAAATTACACACAACTTGGTACTATCCACAAACACCTTATAAGCACACAAAACAAAAGTAAAGCACATATAACGTCCACACAATGTAGTGAGAAACTCACCTGATATGTAGAAGTATGTCGCACACACAAGCACGTGATACTTAAGAACTCTCCTTCTCTCCCGAACCCCTCGGATGTCGAGACGTCGGCTACAACTCGGATTCAACCGATTTTCCTTCCTTCTAACGTGCCACTAACTCTTAGAAATGACTCTTAAGATCAGATACGTTTAGAAGATGTATGTTGAAATGAGAGTTTTGAGGCTCTATTTATAGGTCTCAAAAACACTATTCACGACGTCATCGCTTATGTCATCATGACGTCATCGCTTACGTCATCATGACGTCATCGCTTACGTCATCACGACGTCATCGCTTACATCATCTTTACTATTCACGACGTCATCGCTTACGTCATCATGACGTCATCGCTTACGTCATCACGACGTCATCGCTTACATCATCTTTACTATTCACGAGGTAAGCGCTTATATCATTTCTCGGAGTTACTATTCACGTCGAAGTACTGTTCACGCCGGAGTTACTATTCACGTCGGAGTTACTATTCACGTTTTTTTTTTTTTTTTTTTTTTTTTTTTTTTAAAGTGGTTGTTACAAGTCTCCCCCACTTATAAGAATTTCGTCCCCGAAATTCAACTCTAACACTTCTAGGTTATAACACCATAAACCTGCATACAGTGTTCACGCTCAAACGGTTCCTGTTTACCCCAAAAGATAGGGTTCACACGCTTTCTCGTACATCACGATAATCAACAAACTATCCATTTTTATTTCAATAAAATCTTTTTAATACCCCGTTCTCACCAGAGTCAAGCAGCGAATTTTTTTAATATAAAACGGCACTCAGGGTACTACTGTAGTTGGTTTGAATTTTGGTACTAAAACGTGGGTTGTTCTTTTAGTTCCAGCTGAGCATAATTCTGGAAGATCCAGTGCCCTTATCTTTAGATTTTGCACTAGAGCAGGCTCAATACTTTCTTACAGGTTAATTTTTTTTTTTTTTAGTTTTTTTTATTTCAAAGGCTTACAGATTTCAGCAACATAATACACTTGTATGTTATGTCTAGCCTATGTTGATACATTTTCTCATAGTACGATCCACATATGTGTATTCCCTTACGATAAACAACAATATCGTCTACACTTTCACTAATTGGTATCATCTGCCCATCACGTATACATATGTTTCTCTTATACGTATATGGATAGTACATGAGCTCAGCAAACATACGACACCACGTATAGAATCTATTATTCTTACCACATATACGTATATCAGTACGCACATCCTTCACATCGACATACTCCTTCAACCTCCGTATATCTTCACCAAGATTTAGCCATCCATCATGTTCCGACCAGTTGTCACATATGCGATTACATATCTGCTCCACTCTGACAATACTATTGCTCCATTCTTCTGACACAGCTCTGATATACCACTTGTTAACTTCACCCTGAAGATGCCTTGGCAGCCTAACGTATACTTCCATGTTGAAATCTGTGAAACCATTTCAACATTATTACTAAGTGGCATGTTATATATACACTACATTTCTGTCCTAATCACCTGTCCTTTCAAACCACTTCAATGACTTAGCTATTAAGGGTCAAAAAAAAAATCCACTCACCACTGTAACTTTCTTCGACCCAAAGAATTCGTTATCGTTAACTTCTGTCAAATAATATCACAGGTCCTGTTAACACCCAGTCTGGGTCAGGTCACAGTGGGGGTCACTGCCAGTAATATTAAAATGGCAGTGACACTCGAATGAATATAATTTTGAAGACTTAATATGAGACCTCTATCTTTGATATGTCCGCTCTATCCACCACGTTATTATTTATGCTATTTTTGTTTTAATTATTCTACTGGTCGTAACTATGTATGCCATCTCCCCATATTGCATACAGTCTCTTGCTTTTGTCATTCGTCGACTCGTGCCTCTTATTCTTCTTGACCCGTTCGTGAGTCAGATATCCTTGGCATTTTAACCAATGTTGATATTCGAATCACGGCCAATATCGTCCTCTTCCCGCAATCCTGCCCCTTCTAGCTTCCTTAAGTATGATAGCAAGACTAGCCACTAGGTGGCACTCTCGATCTCCAAATATCGGTACGCCACACACCTGTATACCTCATCGCATTTATGTACGCTTATGGAGAACCGTAGGATGCCACTTCCTTAGTCCAATATAATACGTCATGTCTATCAAGTAAAGAACGGCCAGGTAGAAGATCAATTTGGGATGGCAGGACCCTTTCAGCATCATAGCCTTTCGGAAAATCCAGCAACCAAACCCAAATGATCGGCCTAGACACCGTCCTCGTAAGTAGATCAATCAGTATTCTTGATTTTGGACAAAAGGATTCAGACGTATCGAGATTCTTTCTTATTACTTAGATATTCAATCTGTACTATCATTGGTAGTTATCTCCTATGTTGATAATCACATTGGTGATTAAACTAGGATTCCTTAATTCATCTTGATCAATTGCCTCCTTACCAATCCTTTCCTATGATCTTTACTACATCAAGGTCGTTATCTCAAACTATGAATCTCACTCGATTCTTTAATCCACTCAACTCCTTAGAATCCTTATGACTTGTCTTGATTCAGGCATGAATCATGTGTTTCAAATAGTACGGGCCCTGTACTATCTTCCACACCTATTCATACTTGTCTCAAAAGTCATCCCAAGTTCCTAAGTCGTTTCTTACTACTATCTTATACATTTCGCACGCACATCAGTGCCCCCTTATCACTCTTTTCTAGGCTACCTAGAATTTTATCACTTCACTCGTGCTATCGAAGGAACGTATGTCGATACTGTCGGTCAGTCATGTGAAAGCGTCGTTACACGTAGTTCGTAGATAAGATAAACAATCAAATAAGTGATCCTAACCTAAAGTCACAACAAGGAACAACCACATGAAATTCCTGAGTGAATCCTTAGCATACTCTTTTATCATATCAAGTTTCTAGCATATACATGAATGCAGATATTTTGAGAATCAT
The DNA here is from genome assembly GCA_023525715.1 of Cichorium intybus. Classification (NCBI taxonomy): domain Eukaryota; kingdom Viridiplantae; phylum Streptophyta; class Magnoliopsida; order Asterales; family Asteraceae; genus Cichorium; species Cichorium intybus. Next base: position 20,703,807 of record CM042009.1, read on the forward strand.
TTACTCACTTTGAGCTCAGGCTGACCGCACGCATCGCATCCTTTTTCCTTTAATATTTTCTAAAAAAAACTTTTTAGAAAAACTCTCAGTCCTAGGTTTGAGTTTAGATTCACCTGAAGGTTTATCTAAATCCCTCAAACCTTGGCTCTGATACCAACTTGTAACACCCGGTTTTCAGACAAAAATTTTATTTTAAAACCAAAGATTATATTATAAATGAACACTTTAAAACCAACTAAAATCATTTGTTTCCTCCTTGTATAAAGAATGCATATTTAAAATCCCAAACATTTGAGCAATCTATCCAGTTGGTTTATATAACAGCGGAAGTCTTGAAAACGTGGATGCGGTGCGTCAGATCTGAGCCTTTCCTTTACTTGTACAAGCATCTGAAAAACATTAAATATCAACGGGGTAAGCATAAAGCTTAGTGAGTTTCAACACATACACGGCATATCAGTCACACGTACTCTACCCCTATCAAGTAGGACACATCCATACAACACATAAACACATAATCTGCTCTACCCAGTACATTGAGTTATACTCTTCTACTCAGCATTCCGAGCCGCACATACTCTGTTTGTCGAGTCATGCGTATCTGCTCAATAGATTAAGCTCCACCATTCAGCACTCAGAGCCGCGCATACTCTGTACGTCGAGTCATGCGTATCTGCTCAATAAATCAAACCCCATCGCTCAGCACTCAGAGCCGCGTATACTCTGTACGTTGAGCCATGCGTATCTGCTCAGTGCATCTTGCGGACATTTCTATATTGCTCAGTACATCGAGCCACCCTATATTGCTCAGTTCGTCGACCCCGTATTATCTACATACTAGACCTAGACATATCTAGTACTAACCACACATCATACCCCAACCCATACTACCATAACATGAAGGTATAATATAAAAAATTACACACAACTTGGTACTATCCACAAACACCTTATAAGCACACAAAACAAAAGTAAAGCACATATAACGTCCACACAATGTAGTGAGAAACTCACCTGATATGTAGAAGTATGTCGCACACACAAGCACGTGATACTTAAGAACTCTCCTTCTCTCCCGAACCCCTCGGATGTCGAGACGTCGGCTACAACTCGGATTCAACCGATTTTCCTTCCTTCTAACGTGCCACTAACTCTTAGAAATGACTCTTAAGATCAGATACGTTTAGAAGATGTATGTTGAAATGAGAGTTTTGAGGCTCTATTTATAGGTCTCAAAAACACTATTCACGACGTCATCGCTTATGTCATCATGACGTCATCGCTTACGTCATCACGACGTCATCGCTTACGTCATCACGACGTCATCGCTTACATCATCTTTACTATTCACGACGTCATCGCTTACGTCATCATGACGTCATCGCTTACGTCATCACGACGTCATCGCTTACATCATCTTTACTATTCACGAGGTAAGCGCTTATATCATTTCTCAGAGTTACTATTCACGTCGAAGTACTGTTCACGCCGGAGTTACTATTCACGTCGGAGTTACTATTCACGTTTTTTTTTTTTTTTTTTTTTTTTTTTTTTTTTAAAAGTGGTTGTTACACAAAACCTCTTCGTCTAATTCTTCATTTACATTTACATCATTACATTTATCCAAAGAAATTAAAGAAAGTAAAGTGAGAGTTTTACCCAATCCCATGTCGTCAGCAAAGATCCCACCACGTAGAGGCTCGGGTCGAACATCGGATTGATAATTTGTCAACACATTCACGAAACCCTCGTCCCTTTTTTCCCAAAAGGGTGGCAACTCATTGGAATTCTCACGGTGGTACAACCAATACAAACCTTCCTTTTGATGCAGAAAAAGATCCGGTAAAATGAAATCTTGTGGAGGCTCCATAACTCCATTCACCACATTTTTGCTCAAATTATCGTCAACCAACTTAAAAATCTCATCCAAATCACCCTTTTTCTTCCCTTTCACGACCATAGATTCAGACATACTAAACAAAGGATTATTTGGCGAGCATAGAAACGACCGTAATGCGGATTTGATTGTCTCAAAAGCTTCCATCTTTGAAAAAACATGAATATGACATGGGATTCTATACGGAGATGAATTTTTAGGGGTTTTGGGTACAATCCCTTCAACATGAACCAAATTAGAGTCAATTAAAGGGGCAAGTACACTAGCTACCTTCTTTTCGATATGACCAACTTGGTCAGTTCGAGTATTGACGACTTTGATGGCGTTAGAGTCGAAGGGATTCAATGGTTCCCTAACAAGACCAACCATTTCTCGGCCACTTATCCGGCCGGAATAGTATTGTATACCGACAATGTTGGCCACGATGAAACCCACCATGTAGGTTTCAGACTGAGTTGACGGCATAGATGACGATGATTCCTCGGAATCTGGGTCTTCATGCCCTATAGAAGCAAGCGGTAATCGATCGTAACTCATCCCTGTTTCTGGAAAATACAGAATTTGTGCGCAAGGGTTTTAGCCACACCGACTTTTGGTTGAACTGTTTGAAACTATAGCGGTTTTTCCTTTTTAATTATAGGAACAAATTACTGAAATGGTCCCTGTCGTTTGGATAAAGTTGCGTGTTTGGTCCCTAACATTTGTTTTGCACTTAGACCGTCCCTTAGTTTTGTTTTTGTTACACACCCGGTCCTTAATAACCTTTGCCGTCAATCAAAACTGTTAAGTACCCCCATGTTCCTAGCGTACGAAGGGTATTTTTGTCTTTTTATTCAAAAACCCTATATGAATTGTACACATCTCTTCTCCTCTCTTACGCATCTTTTTTCTCCTCTCTTCTTCCCTACAATTATCGATACAACGAAAAACCTTAATGGCGGTAATATGCAATTGTGGGCAATCGGGTATGGTACGCACCTCGTGGACGAAGAAAAACCCTGGACGACTATTCTACTTATGTACAAACAAGGTAATTTTTTTATCTCCTCCCTTTTACTCGTATACCACTAACCAAGTACAATACAAACCTCAGGAACCAGGATGTGGCTTTATACGTTGGGCGGATGAGGAGACATCTGATCGTGCAAGATGTCTGATTTCTGGATTGCAAAAGGAAAACAAGATTTTGAGGCTAAAACTAGTGTTAAGTTGGGTGTTCTTTGTTGGAACTCTAATTTACAAGTTGTAATGCAATTAGCATTGTAATGGAATGTGAATTTGTGAAATGGTTCTTATGGTAGTTATGTAAAAGAACTCCAATTCCTGAAGTATTGTAGGCAGTTAGAAAATGTTATGCCAATTGTAATGTAACCCTTTTTTGTATGCAATAAAATTGCCCGTTTTGTTCATTGGTGTGTATGTAAAGAAGCTGCAAACATCAATTGCTAACAAAAACCAAATGTTAACAAAACCAAGTTTACAAAGACCAAGTATTAACAAAAACAAGACTTGTGAAGTTTCATGAGTACCCAACCACTCTACATCTTTGTCAATGTTCAAGAAAAAGTCTTTCATATTTATTGTAACTTATATATATATATATATATATATATATATATATATATATATATATATATATATATATATATATATATATATATATATATATATATATATATATATATATATATATATATACACACACACACACATATATATACAGACACACATTCATGTGTGTATAAAGAATAAAAAGCAAGAGAGAAGGTGCGGTGGAAACCCACTCTGTTTGGTTTTGTCGGTTGCAACTGCAAGTGTAGAAAGATGTTTTTCTACAATGAAGCTTGTGAAGACAGATTTACGCAATCGAACTTCATATGATTTTTTGAACGATTGTGTAATTTGCGCGGTGGAAAAAGAAGCACTTGTCAACGTTACAAACGAAGATGTGTTGAATCGTTTCCAAAAAATGAAACCTCGTAGAGAACAATTGTAAAATTGATTTATTTATTATTTTCAATGACATTTGCACTTTTCAATAAATTTATTTAATTTTAATTGTTAGACTAAACGGAATGGGGGTATTGATGCCGTCGGCATCCGAAGTGGATGAGCATGCCGCCGGCATGCACCATACCGTGATGGCGGCATGGTTCATCGGCATTGGCTCATCGTTGGCCGGATGCAGGTGAAAGCTGGGCGGCATAGACAATTAAAAAAAAATAATAATAAATTTTATATATTCCAACGTCCATTTCAACGGCTATATGCCAAAAAATTCAAAAAAAATTCAAATCACCCTTAAAATAACGGCTAGTGGCTAAAAAAACTTAAAAAAAAATATTTTCAAACTATAAATACACACACAACCCACAACAAAACATACATCAAACCCATGTCAAAAACATCAAAAAAATTTGAGTTTTATACTCTCAAAATCATGTCGGATGATTGGATCAATTTTATACTCTCAAAATTTAGTCGTTTTTTAAATTTTAATGTAACGTTTTTAATTTTATGTAACGTTTTTTATTTTAATGTAATGTTTTTAATTTTATTTTAACGTAACATTTAATTTTATGGTTTGAATTTTAATGAATGAAAAACAAAAAAAAATCTCATAGGCATCCACTCCACAATAGTGACTTAGAAAATGAATTTTGTAGGCATCCTACGTGGCAGCCGATGACGACTATTTCATAGGCATCCACTCCTTTTAGCCTTAGTGATATTGTGACACCGCTTGAAGGCACAAGCTATGAAGTGATACTTTAAGGGTGTTGGTAAAAAAAACCTACTCTGATGGGACATGTGTATGTGTAAAGTCAAACACACACACATACACACCTACACACATATATCATGTTATGTGGGGGTTTATTTAAGATTACCCTATTTTAAAAGGCACAAGCTATGAATATATCACTTTACCTCATGTAAAACAGTATCACCAAAGAAAGAGATAAAGAGTTCAGAAGAAGTCAGAAAAGGACATGTCCTTGAGGATAAACAAGTGATATTAAATTGACTGACGATGGTGAGTTAGCTGTGGAGACTGGAGAGAGGTGGTCGACGAGAGGCAGAGAGGAGGTGGAGAAGATGCCAAGAAGACGAATCTGAGATCGGATGAACGATCTTCAATGGTTTTTCTGTTGTTCTCTTTACGTTTTATTGTTTAAATAGATATAAGAACCTCATTGTTGATCACGATTTTTTAGATAGATGCAAATCCTTTTATGAGATTGTAATCTATTTTCTGTCAAGGAACTACCGGTTTCCTTATAATCTGCTAAGAAATAGGGTGTCCGTCAAGAAATCCACCGGTGTCACCAAAAATATTCAACGGTGTCATCCTTATCTTTTTGTTATATTTTATAAAAAATTCAACTAAAAAATAGGGATAAAGACCAATTTCAGTGGTGTCAAACCCCCCTCTCCTTTCCTTATACATCCGTCTTTGGGTATAGTTAGATCACTTGCAATACCCATCACTAGCATCACATGTGATGTGTCTACATCAACGCCACCTCAGCATCACACACCATCACATTTCATCACACAACACTACAAATACCCATAACACCACATCACTTTTTTAATTAAAAAAAATTAAAAAATAAAGGCTAATGGGAGCAAGCATGCACCATATGCTGATATGCATGAAAGCTTGTACTTCTTTGTGATTGAGTGTGATGAATCATGAAGGGGAGCACGGATGATCACGAAATTGCCCATCAAGGTGCACACGGGGCGGTGTGCACGACCGTGATGGGGTGCCATCTCAGCATCACGGCCACCCCGTGATAAGTACTCCGCATCACCTTACATTTTGGATGCAAGAATTTATTTAAAATAAATATTGAAATCACCTTAATTTATGCATATTAAATCTGTGTCTAAGTTTCAATTTTCGACGTTATTAGAAAACATTATATATAACCAAATATTTCTATTGAAGATCAAAACGGAAAAACTTCTTATATCGGGTTAAGTTGTTCTTTTTTCTAGATAACTTTTTGTGGTTAAATTATATTTCTTTTAAGTGGTTAAACAAAGATCATACGAAGTTATAAGTTGTTCTTTTTTCTAGATAACTTTTTGTGGTTAAATTATATTTCTTTTAAGTGGTTAAACAAAGATCATACGAAGTTATAATATTTTTATAAAGTTTAAAAGTTTATGGTTAAACGTAACTGTTGGAAGTCTTCCATACCCGGTTGTTTGATAAAAAAAAGTTAAGTCTTAATAATTAAATTAATAGATATTTTTCATATGATTAAACAAAAGTATTCTCAAACTACAATGATTTTTTGTTTTTGTCCAATTAAACATCGTCTTTGTTTCTCTTTAATAAGAAGATTTAAAAATAAGAATAAATCATATAATCTTAAATGACAATCGTAAAATATTAACAATATTTTAAGAGGTGTGTTAAAAAAACCTCATCACTTAATATATGTATACGGGAGTCAACTCATACATATATACACCCTACACATAGGGAGTTTATTTAAAACTATCATATTTTAAACTAAACAAAAGTAATTTCAAATAAACCTTCGTATATATATGTATTGTATGGATTGACCCCATAAACATATCTCCTGAATTTTTTTAACACGCCCCTTTAAACTAATGAATGAATCATAGACCTGTTGTTTAAAAATTTGAAGATTTAAAAAAGTAAACCCAACATATACGGCCACATTGGCTTCTCCTCGGTTAAGCCCTAGGAAACCCGGATTTTCAACACCGAAACCAAACTCCGATTGTTATCGATCTCTTACTTATGGAATTAGCTAGCGAGCTACATGTTCTCTTTCATCAACTAACCGTAATGTGCAATAAAGGGTGTACATTCTTTGCATCCTTTTTCTATTGTTTGGAAACTTATTCGCGTTGGTATCGGAACCCCATTACTTGTAATTCCTTTTTTGCTTATAACTAAACGGATATCGCTTGAATAAAAATTCAATTCACTTTTTCTTTTTCCTTCTCCACCAGGGCCCGTCGGCCTACCATGTAAATTGATTTGCGTTGTTTTGGTACCATTATGGAAGGTGATTTAGGCGAGATGTGTACATTGTTGGGAATATATATAGTATATAGTTTAGTTTCATTGGTACATTTACCTAATTTCCTTGAACCCTTGGTACTTGGATACCATAGCCTCACTTTGGCACTTCAATCCATTTCCATAAGTCCATTATTGGCTACCGAGCTACATTTACAATTACTTAAAAGTGTCAAACAAACTAGAATCACTTACTTTATTGGATTTTATGGCTCTCTCTATGAGTCCTCAAATGAAACGTGCAGCGATTTTATATTCATCTAGAAGTATCATATGATACTTCCAAGAAAATCTTGTAAAAGGTTAACATTTATTTGTTAGCATTTTAGAATTTGACGATCTTGCTTATACCTAAACGTTACGACATATTGTTGATCCAAACATAAACACATATGTATTGGCTTGAAGTTGGTTTTTGATTAATTATTTTCAACCAACAGAATTAGACACAAAATTTATGTATAGTACTATAGTTGTTTTTTCCTAGTGTTGCTAATTACAAGATAAGGTAATATACTATTTTGAAACAGAATTCGATGGAGATAGAAATTAGAAAGTGTATGAAAGAATCCAAAGATGAACAAACAACGAGAAAAAGAAAGAGAAAGAAGGCTGACCGTTTGTTTCATTCGTGTATAAATTAGTTGCCTTTAAGGCTATAACCTCTGTTACATGTCATTATATTAAGAGTAAATTCAAAACGGCCCCCTTGGTTGATCAAAAGTTGCAGGCTCAGTCCAACTGTTTTTTGTTTCATTTTGTCCCTAAGTTTGGATTTTGTTTCAGAACTGGTCCCTGAACTCCATGCTATTAAATTTGGCTGGAAAAAACTTAATGTCGTTACCTATGTTGGCCAGATAAGATGACTAAAAAGTTGATTTTGGCCGGAAAAGATGACTGAAGATACTAGGGTCAATGAAAATCGACTGAACCTAATACCCGATCATAACAATATTTTTTGAACACAATAATAGAATTTAATTGTAAATTGCATAAAAAAGATTTCAATGACTAAATATGTAAATGGCAAAATTGGTTAACTTTAAATGTCAAAAATATAAGACTGCCGCTCTAGTGGGTATAAGAATAATAATAAAATAATAGAAAACATAGCTGAAATAAACTTAACTTTATGGAGTTCAGGAAAAGAAACAAAAACAGAAGGAAATCCTAAAATAAAGAGAAAGAAATGGATACGTATGTATAGCAATTTGCACTTCACTCTTAAATAATAGTTAAATAGTTTTTGCAGAAATAATAATATGACTGGGAACGCACTTATGTCGCAGAGTTCGTTTCAGGAGATTTAAAAAAAAAAACCCAAACTACGGTTATATTCGCGTCTGATTGATCGAGCCTAGAAACCCTCATCTTCTACAGAGTATCATCGATCTCTATACTTAATGGAAGCTAGCGCGGTACAGGTTTTCTCATTACCTATAGTTCACAGTTTCGTTAATATGGCTTTTTATATATTTCTTTCTCATTCTTTTAAGCATCGTTAGAATCCTTGATATGAATGTATCTATTTTACGTGCTTTGTGTTTCGTTGCAAATGCCCATTGATCAAATCGTAATTTACCGTATGCAATGGCTTTCCGTTTTAGCTTTATAGGATATGCTCGGAGTTTTTACTGCAATCTGATCGATAGATTATAAGTGATTATAGATCCTAGATGTGACTGCTACTTTAAAACAGTTGAAGTTCGTTTTAGAATTTATGATGTAAAAATATGAAGAAATTGTGTCTCATGCATGGAGATGTTTACGGGATGCATCATTTATAGTGCTCTAGCTATTTGAACAAATTAAAGAGGTGAATCTTACTTTTGAATCCGTTTGAAATGAATAGACTCTGTTTTAGTCCTTCCAGGATAGGGTATATGTGTCTATTTCTAGGTCGAACCAAAACAGATACTTTCTATAGTTTGGAACTAATTCCTGTTAGTATACAACTCTATTATGTTAGAATACCTTTTGTCTGTAGCTAAAGGGATATCACTTGAACAATATTTCAGTTCAGTTCTTTTAGAATGTGACAATCTTGCTTAAGCCTAAACATCATATTGTTGATTCAAAATTAACACATGTGCTGGCTTGAAGTTTATTATTGATTAGTCAAAGCAGACACAAAATTCATGCATGTTTCCCTGTGCACAGTTGTTTCTTCCTCGTATTGCTGCTTACAAAAAAGTTAATATAGTATCTTGAAACAGAAGTCGATGGAGATGGAAGCGAGCAAGCGCATGAACAAATCTGACGATGAACATAAGACGAGAAAAAGAACGAGAAAGAAGGTTGACCGGTTTTTCTTTCTTCCAGATGACATCCTTTTAGATATCCTTAAAAGGTTTCCTGATGTTTTCCTTCGTTATAAGGCTAAGTATGTGTGTAGAAGATGGTTCAATATAATCACTAACATGATCTTGCTAGACCATGCTTCTTTTATCCACTGCAACTTGCGAGACTTCACAACGCGCCTTGTGGATATAAGGGAAGAAAGACTAGGGTTACAAGTGAAAGTGCAGGATCCAGACATACCTCGCATAGGCAAGATAAGGTCTTGGTGTAACGAGTTTCTTTTGATATCGGATAACAACAGAAAAGGATCTCTGTATGTTTATAATCAAATCACCAAGGAAGGATGGTATCTTCCACAACATAATGCATCTTGTTGTTCTTGTGGAAACTATGCTCACAAATGTGGAGTGGCACTTTCTTTCGATAGGTTCAAGGGAATATACAAGGTTGCTCACTTGCTTATGGGCCGAACAATCGAATGTCATATACTTATCTTGGGAAGAAATATCACCACTCGCGCTTATTTAAACTGGAAAAAAATCGAACTTCCTTATATGAATGAAGGGAAGTTTATTTGGGGTGACCCAGTTTCAGTTCAAGGTAGGTATTTGAACTGGAGAATTTATGGTTCCAATGACTTGGTTTCTGTGGATATGGTGAAAGAGGAAATTTGCATAATAAGCCTGCCGGTGTCCATTAATCGCGGGATGAATACCTGCTATTCTTTCTTTGTGATGGGAGGTTTCCTGGCTGTCTGCGTCGGAGGTCCTTGTGACAAGGCTGAGATATGGGTTCTTAAAGATTTTCATAAGCTCAAGTGGGAGAAGTTGGAGTTAGCACTTAATAGTCATTGGTTCTTCACTACGTATTTCATCTATGGCGTGATAAGTAAGAGATACATCATCGGGGGGAAACCGATGTATGGTATATATAGTTATGATCTGAAATCTGGAGTCACGAAAGAGCTAGGCATCCACATGGGATTTAGTGATGGTTTGGTGGTTCATTAATCGGCACCAAGTTGTAGATAATACAAGCCACAGATGGACACCAAAAACCACAAGTAGAAAATCTAGCAACATAAAAGAGGGAGATATTGCTTTAGTTCTTTTAATTATTATTAAATTTTCATCGTTTTCCTATTATGACAAACATCAAAACATTATTCATATAACATGTAGCAATTCCAATAAATTGTAACAAATAATTATCATAGTGTTTTGTGATTTGAATGTTGAGGATTAAATAACTAACCATATGTTTGGCTCGGAAATCTATCTTTTAAGTTTTAACTAATAAGTTAGTTTATCAAAAAGTTGGTTTAGGCGGTGTTTCAGGTTGCTTATTTGACTCACTAAGCGCTTTTGATGTAAATGTCTATTAACTTATGTGATAATTTATTTTTTTAAGTATTTCGATTACATTCAACTACAAAAAAACTGTTGCGCTGCAACACTTACGTACTGGGTACTTCATCAAATATGACTATTTTGGCCATAAGAAAATTATATTCAGGTTTATGAAACACTAAAATCATATGATTACAAATTTCAATTATCATGCTAAACATATTCAAGAAAAATTAAATCATCTTGACTGGCTACCTTTCCTACATATCATTACTGACAAATTACACCAAATAGTTAAATCTTGAAACAACTAACCAATCCAGTTGATGACTCCCTTTTCTTGGCAGCATTTGTGTAGATACCGATAGATACACTTGATATTGACAAAACATATCATTCACATGTTCAATGAAATCGTTGTCCTGTGAAATCCATGTTGTAGCAAGTAGGATTGCAAGGATAAGGACAATCAATGTGTTTTGATACTTTTCGGTCAAAAAACCAATCACCAACTGATTCTGCAATAGTCTATTCAACCACAAACAAAACATTAACTCTTTAGTCACTTATGTACTTTAATAAACATAATTTTCATAATATAATACTCCATATTACCTTATTATTTATTCTGGGAGAATTTGGAGAATGCCATGTCTCAGACATCCATGTTTGGCAGTGAATATAGCAAGAATTTATAAACATTCCTCCACCCTTCATTTGCTTAAGTTCTGATAATGCCTTCAGGAATGAATTACGGAAGCCTGTATATATATATATATGGTAATTAATGACCGCCATTAGTTACAATGAGGAGGGCGTTTACGTCTTTTCAATACCGTGTAGTACTTGAATCTGTTCAGGACCACAATTTTGAATGCTGAGTTGGCATTTGTACCAGCTATCATGAGGATCTAATGGGCCAGGTACCAAAATGTTTTTTATCTGTTAGAAACAAAATTTAAAAGAATACATATAAGAAAAGGTAATAATATAAATAAGATGAAAAATTAATGGGAACAAATATAATAACTATACCTGCCAAAAGTCATAAGTTGGGTTGACAAGGAAAACTGGAGTACTTGTCCTTTTCACTATTTGTTCAGGAAAGAAACACTGTATTCAAGTTCTTGCAAAGATCAATATTACATAATAAAATAAAACATGAGTTAGCAAGAATAGCAGTGTACTTTCTTTATGTGTATATTGTATAATCCCGCTTTCATTTCTTTCTATGACAGCATTGTACTTTAAACTTTTTTTTCATATTAGGCCGCTGTACTTCATAGAATCTACCCAACTATAGCATTGTACTTCCAATTTTATTCTCATTAGGCCATTCTACTTAGAAAAATCCGTCAAATTATAGCAGTGAGAATTGTTTTGTATTTGACATTGCAGTAACTAGGTAGTTATTTCTAAGTACATACAAAGAGATGAAAGTACGATGCTATGATAAACAAATCAACGGAAGTACGTTGCATTTTCTTGCATTTAACCCTTTTATATAATGTATCATTCGTGATGCTGTCCAATTTCAATAATAAAGACAAGAAATGGCACCTTGGATGGTTCCATATTGGCAACACAATCTTTTTTCAAGCTTCCTGCTACACCCTGACACCATGATACATGAAATTGGATCATTAATGAATTTTTTAACAGAATTATATCATAAACAGTGATTGAATTCTTCAAATACTTGTGCTATAAAGTTACTAATAATTTGGCAAACCTGGAGATTGACAACATCATGGTAAAATGACTGGATGGTGGCATTACCAGCAACATCTTTCCTGCAATCAACAAAAATTGATGGCATAACTTTTCATGACATTGCTTTATATTTGGGTAGATTTTTCAAAATAGAAAGAAATGAAAGTAGGATGTTATATTAAACAAATCCAGTAACGTACATTGCTATTTCTTGCATCGAACCCTTACTAATAACTAATGTAAGTGGCATACCAAATTACCAATCTATAAATACCAAAAATATAAAAGAAGGAAAATCAATGTAGAACAACATACTCATTAAGAAAGAAACCTGCATCTGATAAACACTTGACTTTAGCATCCTTTGGCAAAACTCCTCTGAAATCATCACAGTGGATGAGTGTTGCCAGTCCTCCAGCTGAGCATCCAGAAAGAAGTGCCTGTCAAATTATCAACAAAAAGCTTTTCAGATATATATAATACAGAATGGGTAAATATTTATATAAAATGTACCTGTTGAGCATTAGATAGTCCAATTGACAAAAGTTCATCCATCATTGCTTCCCAAATGAGTTGACCTCTGAAGAAAAGTTTAGTATCATTCTGTGGCATTATTTAAACAGGCAAAACATTTATTTATACTAAATTGGCATGCCTGAAAGAAATTATCATACAAAGGAAAGAGCTTACCTTTTGTTCACTTTCAGGATGCCCAGAAAAAGATGCACCATCACAATACCGTATCTTGACCTTGTTCCAGTTATAAAAATCTGAACAAGTGTTGATGCGTTAAATGCTTAAATAATGAATAAAAATGTAAAAAGTCTTTATATTTCACCTGGATTTTGAGATGGATGACGGCTCAAAATCCCAGAAAACTGAACTTGGTGTTCCATGTAGTTTGAAGATCCAAGTGCAGTCTTCATACGAAAAGAACAAGAAGCTACTGTATTGCACCAGCCTCCACCCTGCACTTAAACAGCACATACCAGGGTTTATTCATATTATAACATCCATCAACCATAAAACCTACAACTGTTTGGGTAAAGGTTCAATAACCTCAATGTGTAGAACCCATCTCCTAGAGCCAGATCCGAAACCCTTCTGAAAATGATATGCAGGAATACTTCCATCTAAACAATCTGCATTTCAAATTTTGCATACAGAAGTAATGTTATGGTTCATCCACTACAAGTTATGCAATGTGCAGCCCTTTTTTTAGTGGAGGATGTTTTCTATTCTATTGCAACATGGTTCCAACCTAATGAGTAACAGATATGAGATAACGCTTTTTCCATGGTACACTGATCCAAACAGCGAACCCTACTTCTGTTCCTTAGACAAAATTACAAAATTACCATTAACTAATAGCTAATATCTGTATCTGCTTCAAAATTTAATGGTTACTTATAGATTTTGAAGTTTAAGAAGTTCAAAAGTAAGCCACCACATTCAAACGTATCTCTAAAACACAGGTAAATAAGTTGCACAGGGAGAAAGGAGTTACAAGCGCCTCGTTGAACAGCATTGCTTAAGAGAACGAGCGGTACGAAATCAGTGGCGGTGGCGCCGGAGAAATGATCGGAGGACGATGAATCTGATGAAATGATGAAAGAGAAAGCTAGAAGAACAATGGCAAATCCAGCTGCGGCAATGGCCCACTCACGTTTCCCCAATCTTTGCCACAAAATCAATATATAACTGCGGCCTCCTCCTCTCAGCCACCACCGTTGCGTATTCGGCATTGTTGGTATGATTACAGAAAATTGAAGGGTGAAAATTAAAGCATGTTAATAATGATTATCAGATCTAAGACTGTCAGTGTTAAAGCTACCATTGACCAAACAGAGCGTAAAAAACCCGTCTGTCTGTTCCCATTTCCCAATCAACAAATTAAAATTAGTCTTTCTGGTATTTATATACTTACAGGTTTAGTCCTCTCACCACCAACACTTAACTCTTTCTCTTTAAAAAAATAGATATATATCTCACTTAGGCTGAGAGTAGTCAGCATGCGCTCAACATGCTGAACTATATCACGTCAGCTTTCAGCATGTTACTACATGCTGACCAAATTTGGTGGGAGCAGTCAGCATGTGCTAACCATGTTAAACTATTTTTTTAGATCTATTTTTTAAATTATTTATATTATTAAAAACAAATATAAAATTAAAAACTACCATTTCATTAAACTTAAAATCAATTACATTAAAATTAAAAACATAAAATAAAACTTAAAACAAACGAAATTAAACTTAAAAACCGACTAAACAAACGAAATTAAACTACAAGCTACTCGTTGATATGAAATCCCAATTGCCTTGCCGCATCCCTCTTCATTTCCAACTCGAGTTCGTACTCGAACCCAGTCTTGCCCGATATGTCTTGTTGTATGATTTTTCGTAGCTGCATCTTCTCTTTGATTTTCAAGTTAGCCTCTTTCATTTTCTCAGCATTCTCTTTGATCTTCTGAGCTTCCTTGGTTGAAAGTGGGATTTAATTTTGGGGGTTGAGTAAATGTAGCCGTTGGATGGAGGAGAAAGAGCTGTTGGAGGCTTAGACGAGCTCGCCCAAATCTTGGCGACAATCGTTCAGCGAAGGCGAAGGCGAGATGAGTGGGGGCAGCTTGGCGAGGTGATAGCGAGCTGGAGGACGAGCTGCTCCCTCCAGCCTTAGTGAACTTGTTTTTCAGATCTATAGAACATGAGTTTTCAAAGAAGATAAAGTATCGTTAATCAATCTTTCTGATATATACGGCTAAAGGAAAAAAGCATTATTTAGTTTTCAAAGAACATGAGTTTCTTTTCTTTTTTAATAAATAAAATAAAAGTAAGGTTAAAATAGTTATTTTACACTCATTTAACAGAATAAGCTAAGTACTAACGGAGGGAAGGACCAAACATATAAGCAAATGCATATCACAGTATGTAAGATTTCCAAAAGTAAGACCAATTTGAACAAATGTGCAAACCACAGCGACCAAAATTGTAATTTACTCTTAAAATTATACAATATATTTATTTGCGTGAGGTCCTATGGGTTTGTGCCATACGGATCCTCTTTCGGTTTCTGGATCCATTTTCGGGTCGGGTTTCCTCGGGTTGCGGATCATTATTCGGATCTTTGTCGATTTATCGTCTCCACCGCTTTCCCCTACATTCGTCTTTCCCACCGTTAACCCCTCACCTACGATTTACTCTCCACCTCTGTCAATTTTGCGTCTGCTTCCCGTATACTCGATTGATTCCGTAGGAGTCTACCTGCTGTCGTTATTTGATGTCACTTTCCTCGAATGCTACACTCCTCCGGTGTGTGTGCGTGCGTGTTTGTGCCGCCTAGGATCGACAGAAAGAGAAATCGAGGCCAAGCCTTGTGTGGGTTAACCGAACAAGATAGGAGACAGAGAGCAGATCGACGGGAGAGAAAGAGACAGATCAAGCAGTGAGAGAGACGACGCAGCGATATCGCTGCTGTGGGGCGTTTTTTCTGGCGACGTTGTGGTTTCCGACGGCGAATGTAGCTGGGGGTGGCGGCGGTTGATTGTGGTGGTCGAACACTGCATCCCTTGGTCCAAATTCCACTAAATTAGTCAGGAACGACTTTTGATTTCAACTTTTTGGTCATGAACTTAAAGGTATGTTCTTGACTTTTAGAACCCTGGTCATGGAAATTGAGATTTGTCAATGCATTATGAGTTTGGAACTTTATTTCTGATATATGTCATGTTATAGATTCAAAAACACCTAGGGATTTTGTTGGAACTTTTTTTATGATATGCGCACAGTTCAACCCATGAAGACACAATTCAAAGGGTAACTATTCCTACTATAAATCTAAAAAAACACATTTCATAATTTTTAACAAACACTTTGTTATAATTCATATCTCAGGTCACTGTATTCAAGCAGCGGGCAAATAAAGTGGCAAATTTAAATAAAAGATTGATCGGAATTAAAGTTGGCAGCTTTAGGTAAATGCACCTAATTTATAACTCTTCATAATCTTTAATCAATAATATTGAATGTTGTATTTGTATATAGTTATGTCAATGAAGGTCTTCTTCTTGGTCAACTCCATGGAAATCGATTCACAATCACGCTAACGTTTGACCTTGACCCTGACCCCATAACATTTTTATAGCTAATTCTAGTGATGTGGGTGAAGGGGCATTTACATGTTTTTGCATCTTTGTAGAGGGGTGGTTGCAGATTCTGAGGATACTGTAAAAGCAACAGCAGATGCTTTAGGGAAACATGGATTTATAAATTACTTTGGTATGCAAGAAATGTCCCACTGAATAAAGCTTTTTAAAAATTACTTTATTGTATATAAATTTAAAAAAGAAATGTTTAATTAATAAATAAAAACTGAAAAGAGATTATTAAAGGAGAATGGAAAGAAGTAGTGAGCATGATTCTTGATCCAAGGGATGGTTATTATTATTATTATTATTATTATTATTATTATTATTATTATTATTATTTGTTTTCTTTAATATAAATTTTTAGATACAAAGAGATGACATAAGGAGTATACGGGAATATTATAAAGAAAGTGAATACATTGAAGGGACTTTGAGACAGTTATCTCGCTTTTTGGTAGCTGAAAAGGCCATTGTAAATTAAATACTTTTTTATTTTTATATTTATTTATTTTTATTTACTAATATGTATTTTTTTTAAATATTATCAGCTGCAGTGTTTGAAAAAATGTCCAGGGAATTATTTGCAAGCTTTGAAGGCTGTTCCTAGGACCCTTAGAATGATGTGAGTATTACCTTATTTTTATCAAAATAAAGTAGAATGCTACATTAAATATATTTAATGAAAGTATATTGCTATAATTTTTTCCCTATTTTACCCTTCTATAACTGCTTAAACATGAAGAGCTCTATTTTATCAATGCCTTTTTTGATACCATTTTAAAGAAATTGGAAATTTTGTTAAAGTAATTAAGCAAAAAAATTCAATTTACAGTTTTATTTGTGCTTTCTTTTAGGTATGTTCACAGTTACCAAAGCTATTTATGGAACCATGCAGCTAGCATGAGAGTACAAAAATACGGTATGAACTATCTAATTGGTGAGTTTTTACTTCATGGATTTATGCAGTTTATAAAATCTTTTCTTTATTCTTCTTTTTTGTTTAAAAGTGAAGATGCATAAACTGAATCAACTTAGGTACCATGTCTGAAGGACAATTATGCATATCTTTTGCATGATTTAGATACTGGGACAGTTGGAGTTGTTGATCCTTCAGAATCTATACCAATAATAGATGCTTTAAGCAAGAACAATCGAAATTTAACCTACATTTTAAATACTGACCATCATTTCGATCACACTGGTGGGAATATGGATTTGAAAGCGAGGTACGGTGCAAAGGTGAGATATGTAATTTTTTTAAATTTGTAATTTTCAGGTGATTAAACTTTTGGAAATTGTAAATGTAGTTTACTTATTAATGTGATTAAAATCTTTTACGTAATTGGATCAAATATAGATAGGGATAGAATTCATGGCATTGATATTACCTTGAATGATGGGGACACATGGATGTTTGCTGGGCATGACGTGCATGTGATTGCAACCCCTGGCCACACCAAAGGTTTTCCATTAATTTACTACTCAATTTAATTGCGAAATTACGAAATATTATTAAAGGTTTTTTTTTTACTTGAGAAATAAGTGATTGTGCATGTTTGATTCGTGATGAATGGAAAACAACCATGAGTTCATAATTCTACTTTATATTATAGAAAAGGGTTAAACTTATAATTATTGGAAGAGGTAACAGTTTTTTTTATAAAAAAAAAAGATAATTGATGTAAGAAATTTTAATTTTTCGTTTGGTTTATTTTCCTGCAGGCCATATAAGCTTCTATTTTCCAGCGTCTCGGGTAATTTTCACTGGAGACACTTTATTTACTTTATCATGTGGCAAACTTTCGGTAAGCTTTTTTATAAATATATTGTATATAAGTTTTAGGATTCTATGTTGTGATTTAGAGACCATAATTGTGATTGATCTAGCTTCCTTTTCATAGCCTTTTGTTCATGTAAAAAAATCCTTAAATTTTGAAACTGACTAATTTAAGTAATCATATATCCTAGGTATATACTATATACATATATGATTGGCACCATCTTAAGTTAATTGTTAATCAACCCATTTTAAGTATATTGCTAATATGCTTACATATGCAATTTGCAAGTAATTTTCAAAGGTAAAAAATGTATTTTTATTGAACTAAAGGGAGACGAACATACAAATTTTAATGTTCAGGGCTACAAAATTCATATATATGACTTAAACTAAACATGTGAACCCTATTTCTTTTTTAATTCCATTAAGTGATGTCTGGATAAATAATAGTTGATAAAATCATGGCATACTTTAGGAAATGTAAGGAAAAAACAAATGATGCAAAATTTATAAAAATTCAGGGGTTAATTGAGAAAATCATGGTTGTGTTTTGTGTTTCAGATGCATTCGTCTCTTGAGAAGCTAACATTGTTGCCAGAAGATACAAATATATACTTTGGGCATGAATATACATTGGTAAGTCACGTTTTTTTAAATCTCTAAATGCAAGAATTAACAACCTACTTTCATTTATTTATCTATTATATCATCCTAATTGGGTAGGTTTGTTCAATGTATAATGCTATAATAGGAAGAAATGAAAGTTGGATGCTATAATAAACAAATAAATAAAAGTACATTGTTATTTCTTGCATTTACCCTTTTTTCAAACCATGTGGTCTATTATCAAACTTGTAAATTTAACATTGACCGTCTTATTGACAGAGTAATTCAAAGTTTGCATTAGCTGTTGACCCCGGGAATTTGGAACTACAGTCATATGCAGCTAATGTAGCCAATCTCCGAAAAAAACACTTACCCACGGTAATGTTATTATTTTGACTAATGATTTGACCATGCATTTATTTTTTTACCATTAATAAAAGTTGCATATAATAAATGTATTTGTCAATTTGGTAGATGTTTGAAATAACATTTAATAAAGATCGAATTTCTAGGAATCTTAGAACTTTATGTTAAGTTGAAAGTATTGGCATATACGGCCATGGCCTTGAAAACCTCTCTTTTTTGGAACATTTAGGTTAAAATCGTTTTTTCCTGTTAACATTTTCGATTTTGTGGGTTGTAAATTGCACTCTTTTTGCAGTAATAACACAATTACGTGTAACAGAAAAAACCTGGTTGTGCTCCTAAAAAGAGAGGTTTTCAAGGCATTTAATTTGATATTTTCTTTTTTTAAAGTGATAATTGGACCTTTTTTGGTGATTTGAAATATGGATAGCTGTCTTAATTTTTTACGAATGAAACTAATTATAAAAAGACCATCAAAAATATGAACCAATACTCACATAGTTGATAGTACAACCCCTAGCACCACGTTCAGAGTCTGGGAGTTTGATTGTGAGTTTGACCTTCTCATTACTTTAGCAGTTGTATGCTTTTTTCCTAATCCTTGGAGCTGGCGCCAAGATGTTTGGGGTATGGATGCTTGGATCTGTCCCGGTAATTTCCATAAATGGCAATGTACTTTAATTTTTTTTAGCATCCAACTTTTGTTTCTTTCTGTTACAGCATTGCATTTTCATATTTCTTTTTGTGTTTTGAAAAGTGTATCTAACCTAATTATGACATTACTACTGTTTTTTCTTGCATTTATCCAGACCCGTGCTCCAGCAATCCCGAACCCGTGCGGAGCACAGGCTCCTGTTAGTTATTATTACAAATATGTCCACATGATAATTAGAAATGGTGCTATGATAGAATATTATAAACTCTATATAATTTAAACATTTGTCTTCACCGTTCAGCTTTTGCAACCCAGATCTTTTTTGTGTTGGTGTTTATGACAATTTTTGTAAGTTGTTTGTCTCATGTAGGAGGAAAAGCATTAAAGTTTTCTATGTTTATAAATTCTTAGGCTAAGAGGAGTGGTGCCTCTAAAATGTAGTAGGCATCCACTCTACCTAAGCAAATTTAAACCATGTCATTTTGATGTAGGAATTGTGAGGTGGAGTTTGTGGAAAGGAAAAGAAATAGATAAGAGAGATTGAAGAGACAGAGATGGCAACAATATAGTGTCATTAATCTCATGCGTTTGAGCTTTGCATCAGGGACGATATTCCTACGAACTTGCCCATAGGATGTCGCCAGCATTTTCCAAGCCACTTCGTTAAGCCTTATCTATATTGTTTATCATTATGGACTAAATGCTTGATCTAGGCTAATTATAGGATTTTGGGGTTTTAATCACTAACTATAGTTACCTACATATTAATGGTCAAAAGATGGACAATTGGGTCTAGAGATCTCAAGAAATCTGAATATCAAATATTCATATTAAAATTCTATTTGAATTTGAATTTTCGTTTATTCTAGATAAGATTGGTTATAATTGTGTATAAGTAGTTTTTTGAATATGTTAAGCCTTATCTTTCATTGTTTCAATTTCATTAATACTAAAGAGTAACTTTTGTTGAGTACAATTGTTATACGTTTTGGACAAATGCAATTTGCGTCAAACATTGAATATGTTAGTTTGTACGAATCACTAACTACATGAGACTTACTTTGGGACTTTTGCATATACTAACCCAAAATAATGAGATTCTACTAGAGATTTTCAATCTACGAAATCTAGTAAACCGGATGAATGTGTTGAATTGTATATGTTAACCAATATCCTCCTGTTATTCTTTGTAAAAGAAAATAATTTTGGATTTTTTTTCATAAGTCGGCCTAAAATAATTGGACTTTATTGGAGATTTCTCATTATAAAAAAACAAAATAATTGAAATTTATCCTTTTAACTATTTTGATATTTCTAGCATTCAGAACTTCAAAGCAAATAAAGGAAAAACAAGATTGACAGACAAGTCAGACATACAATTAGCCGACAACTGTTTCTTTTACTTTTCGAGTGTCACTTTTAAGTCAATCTTTCGATTAATTAACATATATACTATACTTTTCAAACTACATCTAGTAGTCCAAGCATGTTGAGGTACAACATAATTAGTGATAACATGCCTAATATAGTAGCCTCCATAATTTATAAACCTATACCTATGTTTGAATTGGAGTAAAGTGTGAAGATCTAAAGAACACCTAATACGCCTTGTTTCCAAGCCCAAACATAGTAAGTCATAGTAAGTGACTTTACATCTAGAAGTCTAGTTTATGGCGTGCCAATCTATTGATGGATCAGGCAGTGCACGACACAATGAACAAAAGGATTGCATGGTTGAGCACGAAAAGACGCCGAGAAGACTTCGGTCGATTTGGGGTAAAGTGAAACCAAGGTCAATTCGGATGTGAGGGGCTTAGGTCAATCTTTTAGGGGAACTGAATGTCGATCGAGAGGAAAACCAAAAGTTGAAAGAATTATTTTCAACCTATATGATTTAATTTACTTTTAGTTAGTTTTATTATTTTAGTTTATTATGTTAGATATGGGGGTAAAAAGATTGCTTGGATTCTCTGAAAGTCGTGAAAAACACTATCAAATCGACGTATTTCGATGGTACAGATCGAACGCTCGATTAGATAAAATTCAGAGATGTTGAATAAAGAGGAATGTGAAGTTATATTTCAGAATCTACCAGAAAAATGACCAAAAACGAGAATATCATCCATTGTCCGAAAATAGAAGAAAATTGTCACAAAGCAGTTTTCTCAACCATCAAAATGGTCATAAACTGCTACCAAATTCGGGTTCCACATATGGGTCACACAAGGGTCGACCCCAGCCAGGGGCTCTGCCCCTTGGACCCCGCTCCTAGGGGCGCTAATTGGCTGTTGACCGTTGACTTTGACATTTGACCGCTGACTTTTTGACCGGTTTGACTTTTGGTCAAACTTGAGGGTTCGGGTTACCGGTCTTAGAAGTTTATCCTGTTTGGGGTTTAGGAAGTTCTAAGTGGGGTTTATCCTTGTTAGGAATTTCGTATTGTTGGGATCTGAGGGCACTCGCGTGGAGTGCAGTCTAGCCTGAGGTCGTGGATCAGGTGAGTCTTCTCACTATATTGCGAGTGAAGTTACATGCGTAAGTAGCCTTAATTACTATGTGTAGTAATGTGTTTGTATGTGTCTTATGTGTTTGTCAGCGAAAGTCGATGACGATGTTTGCCGACGATGACGATGTTTGCCGATGAAAGTCGATGATGATGTTGCCGACGAAAGTCGATGATGTTTGTGCCTATGTGATGGATCATGTGATATGTTGGAGAACTCACTAAGCTTTGTGCTTACTCTTTCATCCTAACTGTTTTTCAGGTATTTGCTAGCTTGAGCTTGGAGCACGGCGCAACTCTATCGCATCTGGGATTTTGGTATTCAAGTCTTTCGCTGAATAATGTTGTAACTATTTTGTTAAACTCGGTTTATATGTTTTTTAATATTGAGTTTTATTGAATTGGTTCCTATTTTACAACCCGCTTTATCTAATTGATTCGTCATTAAAACAAAAAAATTTACTCTGGATTTTGGGGAGTTACACGCTGCCCCCAGACCACTTCAGTTTAGGGCTTCGCCTTTAAATAGCAGTGTACTTTCAATCTTGAACAAACTGAAACAAGTGTGCACTCCGCACCACCCTTACTTGTTCGATGTCTATCAATATCATATTTGGTCAACAAATTTATCCATTACACTTAAACAACATTGGTAATATAAAATTACCAACATATTATATAGCTTTTGCTAAAAGGAAAATTAATTTATAACTTTCTATAGATATATTTTATTTATGTTAAAATATATTTTGGTAATATTATGTTGTTAGTATTATATATATATATATATATATATATATATATATATATATATATATATATATATATATATATATATATATATATATATATATATATATATATTGACATCATAATTAAAACTTATATATAATTATAATTAAATAGTCTAAAATATCGTAGCAATTTTCATAGCAAAACTTTAGCAACAGTTTCAACTTACATAAAGAGTCTAATTTCATAACAAATTATGTAGCTAAATAGTTATGTATATGGGTTCTGTAGCAAAATCTAAAAATGTTTGAGATATAGCTACCATATGTAATTTCATAGAAAATTTTGTAGCAAATTATGTAAAAATAGCTACGTCAACCATTTTGTAGCAATTTCCATAGCGTGATAGCTACAAATTTTTTATCTTGTACCAAAATTACATAGTTATTCAAGAGTTACCAATGACATGTTAAAGTTAGGTGAAAATTTTTCTCTACTAATGTTAGGTGAGTCATGAAAGTCACATTTGCATCACATTTATATGTATATTATATACATCTCAAACATGTATATATAGAGGCTTTGGCTGAGAGCAAAATGCACAACACAACTCACTCACCACACAACTCAACACACAGAAAACAAACACAAATACATAGATAGATATATCACAGTTTTATAGCCTTTTGTGCAGAGTCCAGTTTGGCAGCCAAAAGTGCGAGTTGTATTTTTTTGTGAGTGGTCAGACTACAAGTGCAGTTTAGCCTTGTATTATTGTAATTTTCTTGGTGTTAATAAAACCCTCTCTCTCTCTCTCGCTCGCCCGTGGATTAGCCGATCAGACAGATCGTGTGAACCACGTTAAATATTGTGTTCCGATTTTACAATTTTCGTTTACCGTTTTTCGGTAATTTTATTCCGCTCGTGTCACCGAAATCAAATATCGATTTGCTTGAAGTGCTTAACTCGTTTTGTTTTATCCCAACAAACTGGTATCAGAGCTCCGAGTTTAAAGGAAGTCGTATCTCGCGTATGCTCTGTTGTTGCAGCTTAGTCTGATCTTCCACATCAGAAATGAGGTTTCGATTGGCCTTATAAAATATTGTTTTTCGAGCTATGGCTGAAGATGGGAGAGTTAAGATCGACAAATTTGATGGTCATGATTTCGGTTTCTGTAAAATGCAAATCGAAGACTATCTCTACCAAAAGGGGTTACATGAACCTCTATCTGAAAAGAAGCATTTTCTCATGAAGCCGGAGGATTGGGAATTGTTAGACCGGCAGGCTCTTGGTGTGGTGAGGTTGTCATTGGCAAAGAACGTTGCTTACAACATTGTCAATGTGAAGACACCCCATGGGTTAATCAAGGCGCTATCTGACATGTACGAGAAACCCTCGGCGTCAAATAAAGTTTTTCTGATCAGACAGTTGGTGAATTTGAAGATCATGGAAGGTAGTTCAGGAACTGATCATATAAATGAATTCAATTCAATATTGTCGAGGTTAATATCGGTTGATACTAAATTTGAAGATGATGTTCAGGCTTTGCTGCTACTATCATATTTGTCTGAAAGTTGGTCCGGTACGGTTACTGCAGTCAACAGTTCAGTCGGAGGTGCTAAGCTGACATTCGAAAGCATTCAAAATTTAATCCTTAGTGAGGATGTGCGCAGACAGAGTACCGGGGAATCTTCCAGTAGTCTTCTAAGTACTGAAGACAGGGGAAGGAGGTCCAACAGAGGAGGCGGTGGTAGAGGAAGATCGAAGTCGAGAAAGAGAGGTGGTCAGAAAAACAGGACTGATGTTACGTGTTGGAACTGCAAAGAGAACGGTCATTTCAGAAATCAATGCCCAAAGCTTGGAAGTGGATGAAAGCTTGGAAGTGGCTATAGCGGACGGTAGATATGTTTGGGTTTCCGAACACCTGGAAGGTTGTCAGCTTAAAATCTACGGGACCACTTTCCCTATAGATTTGAAGCCGATGACTACCAATGAATTTGGTGTAATTGTGGGTATGGATTGGTTAGCAACGAATTATGCTAACATGGATTGTAGAAATAAAAGCATCACAGTATTATCACCGGATGGGGATTGGATAAAGATTCAGGGTGAACGACCTCGGTTGAGAATGCCGGTTATCTCCTTTGCTCAAGCCCGAAGCTGTGTTAGTAAAGGAGGGATGTCTTATTTGGCCTATGTATCGGTGGCTAAACCAGTTAAAGTGGGGGTAGCAAATGTAAACGTGGTAAACGAATTCCCATATGTATTTCCAGATGAACTTCCAGGGTTACCACCAGATCGACAGGTAGAGTTCACGATTGAACTAGTTCCGGGAGCTGCTCCTGTTGCTCGAGCTCCATATCGTTTAGCACCTTCAGAGATGGTGGAACTGCAAAAGCAACTGGAAGAACTGTTAGATAGGGGTTTCATCAGACCGAGTACATCGCCTTGGGGAGCCCCTATCCTGTTTGTTAAGAAGAAATATGGGTCGATGTGCATGTGTATTGACTATCGGGAATTAAACAAGATCACGGTGAAAAACAAATATCCGCTACCAAGAATAGATGACCTGTTTGATCAGCTATAGGGAGCATCTTATTTTTCCAAAATCGACTTGAGGTCGGGTTACCATCAGTTGAAGATACGAGAATCTGACGTTCCGAAGACAGCTTTTCGCACACGATACGGTCATTATGAGTTTTTGGTGATGCCTTTCGGGTTAACCAATGCTCCAGCTGTATTCATGGATCTCATGAACCGGGTGTGTCGTCCGTTCCTTGATACTTCGGTGATAGTATTTATAGATGATATCCTGGTGTATTCGCGAAGCCAAGCCGAGCATGAAGTGCACCTTCGACAAATGTTGGAGTTGCTTCGTCAAGAAAAACTGTATACAAAATTCTCCAAGTGTGAATTTTGGCTAAGAGAAGTTCAATTTCTTGGCCATGTAATTAATGCTGAAGGGGTGAAGGTTGATCCAGCAAAAATTGAAGCCGTGATGAAGTGGGAACCGCCTCGAAGACCAACTGTAGTACGAAGTTTCCTTGGTTTGGCAGGCTATTATAAAAGATTTGTCGAGAATTTTTCCTCGATAGCTGCCCTGTTGACCAAGTTGACCAAGAAAGGTGAAAAATTTGCGTGGGCGGAAAAACAGCAAGAAGCTTTCCAAAGGTTGAAACAAGCCTTATGTGAAGCACCGGTGTTAGCACTACCGCAAAGCGGAGAAGAATATGTGATCTACAGCGATGCTTCTAGAGTCGGCCTTGGGTGTGTGTTAATGCAGAAAGGTCGGGTAATAGCTTATGCGTCCCGCCAATTAAAAGAAGCCAAGAATAAATATTCAGTTCATGATCTGGAATTAGCTGCGGTGATTCTAGCATTAAAGTTGTGGAGACACTACTTATATGGTGTGAAATTTGTTGTCTATATGGACCACAAAAGTTTGAAGTATTTATTCGATCAAAAAGAGCTTAACATGAGACAGCAAAGGTGGATGGATCTACTTAAAGACTTTGATTGTGAAATCTTGTACCACCCTGGCAAGGCGAATGTGGTGGCAGATGCTCTAAGCCGGAAAGAAGCTCCTTTGAAAGTCACATCCGCATGCATGGGTGTAGCAAGCCGGCTACCAGAATTGATCCGTTTGGCACAAGAAGAAGCGTGTAAGACTGAACATGTAAAAAGCGAGCGAATGGTTGGGTATTTGAAGCATTTGGATGAAAATGCACAGAAATTGAAAACCTTTAGAGGTCACGTGTGGGTCCCAAAACAAGGAGAGGCGCGGAACTTACTTCTAGAAGATGCACACTGTAGTCGATATGCAGTTCATCCGGGTAGTACCAAGATGTATCGGACGTTAAAACCGTTGTATTGGTGGCTCGGAATGAAAAGAGATATTGGAAGATATGTAGAAAAGTGTTTGACATGTCTGCAAGTGAAGTCAAACCATCAGAAACCATACGGAGAAATCCAACCATTGCCAGTTCCAGAGAAGAAGTGGTACAACATCACCATGGACTTTGTAACAAAGTTGCCGCGGACACCGCGAGGTCATGATTCGGTGTGGGTGATTGTTGATCGATTGACAAAATCAGCACAATTCATACCGATTAGCGAGAAGTACAGGGTGGATCAACTGGCGAAAGTCTACATAGATGAGGTGATTTGTCGACATGGATTACCGGTATCGATCGTGTCAGATCGAGATAGCAGATTTACTTCCCGGTTTTGGCAAAGTCTTCAAGAACAACTGGGTTCAAAAGTACTTATGAGTACTGCATACCACCCGCAGACCGATGGCCAAAGTGAAAGAACCATTCAGACTTTGGAAGACATGTTGAGAACCTGTGTCATTGATTTTGGTGGAAGCTGGGAAGATCATTTACCTCTGGTAGAATTCGCATACAATAATAGCTATCATTCCAGCATTCAGATGGCCCCGTATGAAGCATTGTATGGAGCGCCGTGTCGTACTCCGACTTGCTGGACTGAAGTTGGGGAAAAGCCGTTGGCTGGACCTGAGATTGTAGCACAAACTGAAGAAAAGATCAAACAGATACAAGAAAATTTGAAGGTAGCTCAGAATCGACAGAAACAGTATGCAGACAAACGGGTAAAACCGCTGGAATTCCAAGTGGGGGACATGGTGATTCTCAAAGTATCCCCTTGGAAAGGCTTAATTCGTTTTGGGAAGAAAGGGAAGTAGAGTCCTCGTTTCATTGGACCTTTCTGTATATCCCAAAGGGTTGGAGCTGTAGCGTATAGGTTGGAGTTACCTGATGAACTTCATGGTATACATGATGTATTTCATGTGTCCCATTTGAGAAAAACTTTGTTTGACAAGTCTCAACAAGTACCTCTTGCTTAAATTGAAGTAGATGACAAGTTGAGATACCCGGAACAACCCGAGAGGGTGTTAGACCGAAAGGTAAGACAACTGCGAAACAAGAAAATCAGCATGATTAAAGTGCTTTGGCGACATCATAGAGGTTCCGGTGTGACGTGGGAGACCGAAAGCGAAATGAGGGAGAAATACCCTCAACTCTTCGTATGATTCCGAGGACGGAATCTTTTGAAGGGGGGAAGAATTTGTAACACCACGTTATTTCTGGTAAGTAATTTTATTTTAATCGTAATGTGATTTCAATAAGAAATAATGTTATAGGTGTTTGGATGGTTATAATACCTTTAAGATAGAGTTTTCGTGCGAAAAACGCTAAAAACAGGTAACCCGGGTCGTGTTGGCCAACCCGGATCGGGTTTCAGTTACGAAAAATCGGAAATTCAGCAACAACGTCAACCAGGACCGGGTTTTGCAACTAGGGTCGTGTTGCATAGGAACCAGGATCGGGTTTTGCAACCAGGGTCGGGTTACGTGCAGATTAGCATTTTTAAATACGCGATTTTCAGCCATTTTGGGCATTTTTCTCGAACGAAAAGTGCTGAAAACCCTAGAAAATAATTCTCAAACACTTTAGAACCAAATCGGAAGGCTAGAACTCGGTGGATTGAAGTAATCTTCGATATTTCACTTCTTGAAGGTAAGGTTTTTAGTTTTAGCTCTTTTGAACGGTTGATTTGATTGATTTGGACTGGGTTTGAGTGGTTTTGAAGAACCACCTGTGATTATTTGAAATTGAGTGTATAGCATATGTTTGGATGTTCTAAAACATTCATGATCTTGAGTATTAACCGAAGAGAGCAAGCTTTAAGCTTTGATGGTGAAAAAATAGGATATTCACCTCTATTTGATATGTATATGGTTGTGTAGGTGCAGGGAATTGTTGAAGAAGAGGTTGTATTTACTATTGGTGCTAGCTAGAACTTCAAACCATGTGAGTAATCTTAACTATATCTAATGTGATATACGATGATTACAATGGCACTACTTGAAGTAGTTGAACACAAGATAAGGGTAGAATACCCGAAAAATATACAGATATATTATTGGATTGAGAATCCAAATGGTGCGGCCTCACGGCTATGATATTTAGTCTTGAAACTAAATGGTGCGGTCTTAGGACCATGATTTTGGGTTATTGAACCTAAATTGGTGCGGCCTTTGGGCTATGATATAAACGATAAAATGTTGGTGCGGCCTTAGGGCTATGATTTGATTAACTAAAATGTTTTGGTGCGGCCTATATGGCTATGATATTTGGTGCGGCCTATATGGCTATGATATATGGTGCGGTCAGTGATGACTATGATATATGGGACAGAAACTGTTGAGAGTTTAATTGTTATTATTCTCTTATATATGCAAGTTTATTTGCTTGATTACTCATTGGGCTTTATAGCTCACCGTTTTATTTGTTATGTCCCTGCAGGTGAGCGTGATCCCGCTAAGGGAAAAGATAAAGTCCGTGACTAAGGACTTAATGGTGAAGTGACAGCCCGGCTTAATGGATGTATAATATCTTTATGTATTGTAATCCTTGATACACTTGTACCTGTTTATGTTGACAAATACCCTTTGGATCATGTTTTATTGTAAAATATATGGTTTGAAAAATAAAAATTTTACGGGGTGTTTTGTTAATAAGTCGGGTGTTACATCAGTCCCCTTAGGGTTCAAGATTCCGGAAGAAGAATGGAGTGGTCGCAAGGTTTTACTCGGACACTTGAAAGTTTTCGGTTGTGTCTCATATGTAAAGGTGAAAGATTCTGAAAGAGACAAGCTAGAAGCAAAGGCAAGGAAGTGCACCTTTATAGGCTATGGCTCGGATGACATGGGGTAACGCTTCTGGGATAACGAGACAAAGAAGGTTATCAAAAGTCGTGATGTGGTGTTCAACGAGAATGCTCTATACAAGGATGAACTTGCAGCAAGCTCTGGCAGAAAGAAACAACCAGAGAAAACAAAGAGTCAAGTCGAGTTTGAAGATATCTCTGACGACGATATTGTAAGACCTATCAGTACTCCGGAGATAGGTGAAAGTTCAGGAAGCAGTGGGAGCTCTGATAATACTGGAGATAGTAGGAGCGAAGAAGACAATAATTTTGAAGAAGAAGTCGGAAAAGGAGCAGAGACTGAAACTCCTACTGTCAGGAGATCCACTAGACCACGAAAGGCTCCAAACAGGTATTCTCCTTCAGGCTTCAGCAAATTACTTATTGCTGACAGATAATGGTGAACCTGAGTCTTATTCAGAGGCCCTAAGGATGAAAGATTTCATACAGTGGAAGAGGGCTATGGAAGACGAATTGAGCTCACTTGACAAGAACCAGACTTGGTCCTTGGTCAAGCTCCCAGCAGGGAAGAAAGCACTGCAGAACAAATGGGTGTTTCGGGTCAAATATGAGATTGATGTCAGTAAAAGATACAAGGCCAGATTGGTAGTAAAGGGTTTTCAACAGAATAGGGGTGTTGACTACAACGAGATATTCTCCCCAGTTGTGAAGATGACTACAATCAGAATGGTCTTAAGAATTGTAGCCTCTGAAGATCTCCATCTAGAGCAGCTAGATGTGAAAACAGCTTTTCTTCATGGTGACCTGGAAGAAGACATCTACATGGCACAACCAGAGGGTTTCCCAACAATTGGCAAGGAAAACCTGGTGTACAAGTTAAAGAAAAGTTTGTATGGTTTGAAGCAAGCTCCAAGATAGTGGTACTTGAAGTTTGATAGCTTCATGCAGAGGAGTGGGTATCACCGATGTGAGATGGATCACTGTTGCTACTTGAATAAATTCAACTCCTCTTACATCATCCTGTTATTATATGTTGATGACATGTTGATAGCTGGATCCGACATACAGGAGATCAACAAGCTTAAGAAGCAGTTGTCCAGAGAGTTCGAGATGAAGGACTTAGGGACTGCTAAGCAGATATTGGGCATGAGCATAGCCAGGGACAGAGTTACTGGTACACTAAAACTTTCTCAATCTAAGTATATCAAGAAAGTTTTAGAAAAGTTCAGCATGGCAGATGCTAAAGCAAGAAGTACACCTTTGGGAAGTCATAAACTCTCAAAGAAGCAATCCCCAAAGACGGAAGAAGACAAAGAACAGATGGCCAAAGTCCCCTATGCATCCGCGGTAGGTAGCTTGATGTATGCAATGGTCTGCACCAGACCAGATATTGCTCAAGCAGTGGGAGTTGTGAGCAAGTTCATGTCAAATCCAGGAAGAGAGCATTGGGAAGGAGTAAAATGGCTGTTACGCTACTTGAAAGGAACAGTTGAGGTTGCCCTATGTTACAGAAGAAATGGGGTAGTCTTAGAAGGGTTTGCCGATGCAAATTTGGGCGGATGTGATGATTCGGGTAAAAGCACAACGAGATACATTTTCACAATCGGAGGTACCGCAATCAGTTGGATGTCTATGTTACAGAAGAGTGTTGCTCTTTCAACCACAGAAGCAGAGTATATGGCTATTGCAGAAGCAGCCAAGGACCTTATATGGTTGAAGAACTTCTTATCAGAACTTGGATTTCAGCAGGAGGATTGTGTACTGCATTGGGACAACAAAAGTGCAGTTCACCTAGCAAAGAATCTGGTGTTTCACGGTAGAACGAAACACATTCAGATGAGGTACCATTTCATTCGAGAGTTAATCAATGATGGAACTCTGAATCTGAAGAAAATCCTTGGAAAGAAGAATCCAGCAGATATGTTCACCAAGGTGGTTACCACAGAGAAGTTGAAGTTTTGTATGGCTTCAACTGGCCTTCTAGAAGTTTGAAAATAAGGGATGGCAGGAACGAGAGAGATTGGAAACTTGTTGCAAGAGTTGGACGGTAGAGAAAGACTATGTTGTTCAAAATCTTCAAGTGGGAGATTGTTAAAGTTAGGTGAAGATTTTTCTCTACTAATGTTAGGTGAGTCATGAAAGTCACATTTGCATCACATTTATATGTATATTATATACATCTCAAACATGTATATATAGAGGCTTTGGCTGAGAGCAAAATGCACAACACAACTCACTCACCACACAACTCAACACACAGAAAACAAACACAAATACATAGATAGATATATCATAATTTTATAGCCTTTTGTGCAGAGTCCAGTTTGGCAGCCAAAAGTGCGAATGATATTTTCTTGTGAGTGGTCAGACTACAAGTGCAGTTTAGCCTTGTATGATTGTAATTTTCTTGGTGTTAATAAAACCCTCTCTCTCTCTCTCTCTCGTTCGCCCGTGGAGTAGCCGATCAGACAGATCGTGTGAACCACGTTAAATATTGTGTTCCGATTTTACAATTTTCGTTTACCGTTTTTCGGTAATTTGATTCCGCTCGTGTCACCGAAATCAAATATCGATTTGTTTGAAGTGCTTAACTCGTTTTGTTTTATCCCAACATGACATTCATTTTTATAGTAAATTATGTAGCAAAATAGATACAGCTAGGCATTTCGTAGCATATAATCCATAGCAGAGTAGCCATTGATTTTGTTTTCCTGGAAAGTTATTTTAGTTATTCGTGAATTTTCTTGTAGTAGATACTTAAATCCAGTCCCTTATAATGCATGTCAATGAGAGACTAAAATTTAGTCTCTAATAAGTTTTCGTCTAAAATCAAAATCGATGCAATTCCAACAAATAGTGAAATTCAGCCCTAATAAGTTCCTCTCCGAATAGTACTTGTGAACCTATGATATATGGTATATGAAACTAATTAACCAGTATCGTCCGATACTGAAATACGGGCCCTTATAAGTGCTGCGGAATAGTGCACCTACACGCCTTTATCGACATTGTTTTTCAACTGGAAGGCCAAGAGCTAACTATAAAGACTTTGGACTATCCGGATAGATACTTCGTGAAATGGTTCCCACATGTTTGTTGTCAGGGGTGACAAGATCAAGTTGGTACGGATTAAAATGTCTATTTATTTCATTTCTATGATGGATGATCATAAACGGTCTATGATTGATGATCATAGACGGCCTCTTTACCATTTTGTATAAATAGGCTATTCTATTTATACAAATATGGTAAAGGGGCGTATTCAATTCTTCCTTATCTATTAGTTTCCAATTCTTCTCTTCGGCACAGGGTATTTGGTAGCTCGCAAGTCTCATAACCTTGAGGTCATGACTCAAATCCTGTCTTTGCAATATTTTTTGTCAAAAAAATTGTATGTTTTACTCTGGTAACTAGTAATTAGTTAGCACTTTTTGTTTTGGTCTAGAATGCAAAGGGAATGATAGAATTACTACACTATGACGGCTAACTATACTAAATCCTTTCGCATATTACATTTTATGATATTAGATATTAAATAAATGACTTCGTTTTGGGCGGATAGCGGGAATCAAACATGCATATTCTCATTGGCAAAGAGAAATTTTACCATTCGACTATATCCGCTTTTTGTTTAGTTCTTGATACACAATATGTACGTAATACACAATATATCCACACATATATGATATATGCATCTGGAGCATATCTGTGTATTGGTCTAGAGACACTCTTGAGATTAAGCCCAAATTTTTGATTAATTTGAATTCTATATTCATTTTTTCATTCAAGAACAAGAAGTTTGACCCCCTTCTAATTTTTCATTTTTTCTTATATTTATTTGGATTTTGGGGACTTATATTGAACGTGTCTCACAACCAAGAATAATTTAGGGGTCATGTAGGTTTTGAATCCAGGAAAATAGGTTTAAGAGATGACAGAATTAAGGATTCCCACAAGAAAGACTAATCCAATCCATAATGATGTACCTGAAAATACAACACTTTTGCTACTTGACTAACCATCAGGAGAAGGAAATACAATCAGGAGAAGGAAATACAATGGGTACGCTAACCATAATGTAAAATGATGCATGTTTATCCAAGACTAAAGTTTAATCTTTAATAAGTCTCTCTCTAAAGTCAAGATTGGTGGAACATAGATTGAAAGTTAGTGCCTAATAAGTTTCCTGCAAAAATCAAAATTTACAGAAGTAGGGACTAAATTTTAGTCGCTAATAAGTTTCCTTACAATGTCTAAACCAGGGAAAATTTATTAGAAACTAAAATTTAGTCCCTAATATGTTTCCCTCCAAATCAAATCTGGCATAAACATATCATGGATTGATTTTTAGTCTCAGATAGGTTTGGTCAATCTCCAATGATTCATACTTTAACTTCAGTCTCAAATAGTATACAAGATTGATGTATTAATCATCAATACATGGTATCCAGGACTGATTAATCAGTCCCTGATAGTTTAGTCACAGATGTCCATTATTCCTGTAGTGCATGGCATTCAACAATTGTATAGCTTTCAATGAATGCTTGGAAGCATTGATTGTATGGATTGTGAGTGGACAATTTACTCTAATGCATGTCAAGGTCAACATATGTCGTGATCATGCACATCTGATGATAATTCTAGAAGCAGTGGCATCACATGATCCATGGATTTGACATGCACTATTTGGTGTTGTTAATTGGTTTTGGCATACATTCGTTGGTGTTATTGGTTCCAACAATGACATCAATGTTCTTGATCATTCACCAATATTCAACGACATCTTAAATAGAAGAGCACTATGGTGTTTGTTTGAAGTTAATGCAATATAATACAAGCACGAATTTTATCTTACCAATGGAGTATATCCTCAATATGTTACATTTGTCAAATCATTCATTTGTTCACAAGATGAAAAAGAAAGAAAGTTCAAGACAGCGAAAGAATCAACAAGGAAGGATGTGGAACGAGCATGGTCTCCCAAAAAAGGTTAAAAAAACAACAAAATGTATACATGCAACATATTACATAATATGATTTTAGAATATGAAGGTGATGTAATTTGTACCTATAATGAAACCGATATTTAGCAGTCTTATGGTGTAGAAGAAGTTGATGTCGAACAATACCAAGTTAAAACCGATGGAGGAGAACCCCCGAAGTAAACATAAATAAAGGGGCATACCCCACCCCAGGCAACCAAACAAAGAACTCACACTCCCCGAGCTCTAAAATAAAGAAACTAACCTATCAAAAAAATTATTGAAATTGGATTACTGCATTCTGTTATCATTTCTAGTTGTTGGATCCATTGTGATTTGGTTGATCTAATGTATGGGTGCGTATGGCGGTACACTGAGAGCACCTTATCATCGGGAACGATGTAACAAAGAAACACATGACAACCTTCACTTTCATTATGTGAAAAATATTTACAACTATATGATGACTAAGAAAACAAGACTTTCGTAATTTTTTTTTCTTTTAGTTATATGTTTTCTCAATTGGAAGTGATGTAACTTTTTTATTTTTTTTTTATAAAAATTTCAGTTTTTTATTTTAAATTAATAAAAAAATTTAATTGTTATTAATCTTATATTTATTTAGTATGTTAATATTTTGGAATTAATAATTACTATAGAATTCAAAATTAAATAAAATGAGTGAGAGATGAAATATGGGTATAATATGTTTTGAAGGATGAAGTGAGATAGGGGAGGGAGTGACGTGACACCAAAAGATAAAAGATGAAAATAAGTATAGCACATGGTATTATGTAATATATATACACAATGTAACTATCGTGTAAAACACATTTCAATTGGCTTTTGTACTTGTTTTGTGTTTTGAGAAATGCATGCTGTTACGTGCCCTGAATGTTTTTTTCTCTTGCAACAAAAAGAAAAGCATAGCATAAAACACAAAAACAAATGGCAAGCACATGATGATAAATTTCGACAATATCATAACTCAAGATAGTATCACAAAAAAGATACGGCTTTTGTATAACCTACGAGTGAAATAATAGACCTATAATACATGAACAGGTGTCTTCATCTAAAGAACGTATTGATGGTCTTCAAGGAAATTTCTAGCACTAGTTTTAATGAAGAGATTTGAGTGTTAGATGAATACCAGAGAGACACCACCGAGCACATAACTCTGAAATGAAGTCCTCAACTGCCCCAGAATCATAGTCATCGGACGACATCTGCAGACCTTTCTTTCATCCACGATATTTTTGATATAGGGAGTGTGAAAGATGAACTGTTAGTCAGCATGCCAACAACTTCCTCCATTGTTGGTCTATCAGCCGGATCAAATTGAACACACAACAAACCAATGTGGATGACTCTTGTAGCAGAGCTTAAATGGGCATGGATTTTAGGATCAATTATGTTTGAAGATGTTCCTTCCACCCAGTTTTTCCACACCTACAACAATTTCACATTTTTATAGTTATATTACCACCATTGCACCATGAAAATGTATGTCTTAACATTTTCTATATTGCATAAGATCATCATTCATTTTGATCATTGTCCTTTATTATTTGTTCAATACATGCAGGTCATATAAATTTCACCATAAGGTACAAGACACACAACATATAACATTTATCTCTCACACCACATAATTACCCACAAAACATATGGAAAATGAATACCCAAAATGCTTTTCTATGATGTAAACTTTTTGTCAGAAATTGGTAATAGCATTGAAAAGCAAGTTACAAGGAAGGACAAGTTCAAAATTGTTGATGATAAATTTGCGTTAAAATCCATGTCCCATTATCTACTTGAATGAATCTTAAAATATCAATTTATGCATTTTGGAATACATAAGGTGTGAATGACACTAAAGAAGTACAGTCTAACATCATAGAATCTGATCATCCATAATCATACTTACATATTCTTTAAAGCTCATGGTGTTTCTTGTGGTAGGGTCGTTTATGTAGTAATTCGATACTTTGCCCCCAGTTATGGTTTCTAAAATCAACACACCAAAACTGTAGACATCAGCCTTAGTTGACAGGTAGAATCTCTGATGATGTTCTGGTGCAATGTATCCCCTGTCACACATAGCAGTAATTAGCATGGACCATTACTACAAATTATGGGATCTTTAGGTACTAAAAATACAACGCAAACATAAATGTATCTGGGAAGTCTTATATCAGAAGCAATTTTCCTTCAAGTATACTAAGACATTACTGATTTTAACCTAAGTCGCTTTTATTACTAGTTTGAAACGTTTCTCCTAAAACAATAAGGAGTTTATTGCCCCATAAATAAAGACTCTCTCCCCCAAACAGAAGCAATGTCTTCCTTTCTGGCTGTCCTAAAAGAAATGCAATATTTTACCATCAGGGGGAAGTTTCAGTTGGAGATTACCTTCTTTTGAACGAATACCTATATTATGGCAACTTTATCAATCAAAACTATTAATGGTCTGATAAGATTTTTCAAAGTTTATAATTAGTAAAGGATATCATAGATATTTTGCTGATAGTCACTTTCAGTGAACTACATCTCAAGTTAGAAATCCTTTTTGTGCTTAATATGAACTGTAACCAAGTGAAAAATCATTTTCAATTGTGGAAGAATATATGATGAATCAAACCATCTTCGATGCTTTAGGTTTAACCACTTCTATGCGACAATGCCCATATGGAACCAACCAAGAAGCAAATTGCTTTCACAACCTTTGTTGTGCAAAAACAAGAAGGAAATGAGGTTTCAATCATATATTCTTAGAAAATTCAAGAACCATTTTGGTTAGTACTGTGATCCCAAAAAGCAGCTCCTTTTTTGTAGGATCCAGTGGATTTACTAAGGAACAGGACATCTATAGAGTGTAAGACGAAAGCATATGTACTTACTTAGTCCCATGTACGCAATCCAATTTGATGCAATCGGCCTCATTTATTGCTAATCTTGCAATCCCAAAATCGAAGAGTATGGGCTCCAAAC
The DNA here is from genome assembly GCA_023525715.1 of Cichorium intybus. Lineage (NCBI taxonomy): Eukaryota > Viridiplantae > Streptophyta > Magnoliopsida > Asterales > Asteraceae > Cichorium > Cichorium intybus. Next base: position 20,741,596 of record CM042009.1, read on the forward strand.
TTTCATCTAAAAGAATGTTTTCAGTGTTGATATCAGAATGTATGATCCGAAAGGGACCACTCTGGTGAAGGTAAAGAAGGACCCTAGCAACAGCTAGTATTATTTTGTTGCGCTTATTCCAGTCCAAAAGAGTACATTTGTAATCTACAAAGACATATTTAAAGAATATTTCATTTGAGTCAGAAGTTTTGAAAAAAAAAAAGGTTAATAGGTAGTGAGTGCTAAATCCATGACGAGTTCCCAAGAGGGTGCACTCTTTTGAACCAAGCCATGGCATAAGCATGTGATGCATGTTTTTCAAAAATAAAAGGCGTACCATCTATCATGCGCCTTAGACTTGCATAGAATGCAAACTCATAGACAAGGAAAACTTGTGTTCCTTCAATGGAATATCCAAGCAACTTAGGCAAATTCTCATGCTCAAGTTTTACCAGCATTTCCACTTCATTTTTATAATTATGTTCTGTGTGTATAGAATATAGTCTGGCGATTATATCTAGTCCATTTTCTAGCCTTCCCTGAAACAAGAAGCTAAGTTAGAGCTTTTAGCAGCCTTTGGAAACCTGGAAATAATGTAATTAGATAAGATAAATGATTACATATACCTTGTATATGGAACCTTCGCCCCAAAATAAAATTTTATTATTCTGAGAGAAGTTCTCAGTTGCGACATTGATAGTTTCAAACTCAAACTTGCGTAATATTATGTTTTCACCTCCAATAGTATCAAAGTATAACTCCAAAGATCTTTTACTCCCAACTACAAATAAAAATCTGTTAGAAACGAATAAGGAAGAAGTATTTTATGAGATCATAGAATATATCATTCAATAGAACAGGTATATGTTATGAGTTTTATACACAAATAAGTCATATGAATTAGAAGTAAGACATACAAGCATATCTAGCTAATGCAATAAATTGCAGCATTCCCAAAGTTCGTACCAAAGAAAGTTGCATCTAAATATAGTCCCAAATTATTTCCATCCTATCCGTTGTGGATTTCTTATGCTTAAAAGACCCCTATACTTCATAAAAATATTATAATATCCTGTATTCAGCTGCAGAGTTATGATGTGCCAATTCAACTGAACATCATCAGACTTCTTCATGCTTGCCTACTCGTCAACACAAATTGATAATACATATGTTCTTGCAATGCATGTATACATGCTAATATCCACAGGTAAATCCATTGTGTGCTTATGCATAAAAAAAAAGATCAGGAGAGAACATAATACCAGATTTATTTCCATCAGATGAAGACGATGGCACCTTTTTACCAAATATTCTCATGCCTGCAGGGAGTAATGTGTAACTGGCTTTCTCTTGTAAGGCTAATACAGACTGAAGACAAACAACAACCTCGGCCATTGTCGGTCGTTGCTTTGGATTGCTATGCAAACACCTATCTGCAAGCTGTGCAAACTCCTTCAAACATTTAGGCACGATTTTCTCCCTTATATTATAATCAACGATTTGCTTTAGCCTGCCTTCTTTGATAGATTCTTGAGCCCAATTTACTAAACCCCAATGCTCCTCATCAAGACTACTATCCACTGCGTGTTTACCACTCAAGACTTCAAATAAAACTACCCCAAACGCATACACATCAGACTTTCTCGTTAGCCTACCCGTTGCGTAGTAGTCTGGATCAAAGTATCCAAAAGTGCCTTTAACAACAGTGTTGACATAACTGGCCGGTTGATTTATAGGACCTAGTTTGGACAAGCCAAAATCTGAAATCTTTGCAGCCATGCTGTCATCTAACAATATATTTGAGCTTTTAACGTCGCGATGTATAATTCCATGCTTAATACCCGTACCGGTGTGAAGGTAATCTAATCCGCGAGCGGCCCCTATACATATTTTAAGTCGTCTCACCCAAGGTAAATTCTGAGATTTGTGAAGACGATCTTCAAGAGTACCATGGGGCATATATTCGTACACAAGGATCATCTCTTGTCCATCACTGCAATAACCAATCAAAGACACCAAGTGACAGTGCCTTAACTTACAAAGAATATTAACTTCATTCCAGAACTCTGCTGCTCCTTGACTAGAGGTTGAATCCAGGCGCTTAATAGCGGCAACCAAATGAGTTGCCCCATTAGTTATGGTTCCTTTGTAAACCATGCCAAAACCCCCACGCCCAATTACCAATGATTCATCAAAGTTTTGGGTTGCTGAGTGAATCTCAGAAATTGTATACTGACGAAACAGCTGTGGCAACTCTAAGGACGAGGAAGATCCTGCATCCATATCGTTAGGAAAGAAGATGGTTAGAGATCTTGAAAATTTAGAGGGAACTTTGAGAGGCTGGAATGTTTCCTGCGTATATTTTTCTTATCCCTTCCATAGTCAAACATATCGACTGATATTGCTGTTCACAGAAACAGCGTAATTTGGAAAAAAGAAAAAAGGGTCCACGCGATAACGAACCAAACGAAGAAATTTCAAACAGTGTATTATAGTCGACGGGCCTACAGCGACGATCGGACCCGTGGTAGGGTTTGTTACTGTCTTTGTTCCCGCACGCCGCTACATCACATTTTTGAGGTATAATTTGACTGATGTTGCTGGTCACTCACCTCCGTCTTTCCTAACGTCGTCGATCCCATCACTCAGCTGTAAGCTTCATCTTTGGTATACTTTTTCTTGAACCCTTGATCCTCATTCTCTTCTTGCACACACACACTCTCCACGGTTTTCAGTTCTACACCCTTGACAGCAACCTTTTGTTGGCATGGCATGATTAATTTTTCAAGACTTGCATAGAACTTCCTTTGATTTTTTTTAAAGCTTTTGCAGATACGGTTGAAGTGAAGGTGATAAGTAAGGTGCTGTTTGTTTTTGAAGAGGTAAAAGGTCTGCAGTCTGCGGACCACATCTGCAGACATCTGTAGCAGAAGAGGTGGACCAAATGTCTGCAGTCTGCAAAAAGAAGACTGTCTGTTTTTTAAAGTCTGCAAACTGTAAAATAAACTGAATTTTAAATAAACTGAAAATTTTAAACATAAGAGTTTTCAACATTGAAATTTAAACAATTCTAGTTCAAGAACATCGAAATATAAAGTCATACAACATCGAAAACAATTTTTTTGAAAGTATTCATTCCCTAATTTGCATTAATTGCTCTGTAATTTCATCACGTAAATTCACCATATAATCTCGGTCCGCTGCATTACCATGTTGCTCGTTAGTCCATTGATGCTTTTCACCCATTTAAATAAGCTACATATAATCCAAATAAACCAAATTCAGCAACGAAGAAAAAACCATCAATAAACAACAAAAAAAAAACCTAAACAACAAGAATTTTACCAACAATTTCAGCAATTATAAGCACAAATTCAGCAACAAACCACCAATAAACAACACCAAAAACTCATTAATTCTAAAATCAGCCCTAAACAAGAATTTAAACAACAATTTCAGCCAATTTCAGGATGAAATTCAACAACAAATAACTCATTAATTCTAAAATCAGCCCTAAACAAGAATTTTAGCAACAATTTCAGCCCTAAACAACAAGAATTTCGAAATTAAGGATCAAAATCAACAACAATTTCAGCCCTAAATACTTGGCTTTCAGCAACAAATCAGGAAAAGCAATTTTAGGTTCAAAAATCCGAACTCAGAAACCATCGGTTGCAATAGAGGGTTCAATCAGAAATCACAGTCACATGGGAAGTAATTTCGTGAACAAAAATCACCCAAAAGGGAGCAGCAAATATCAGATTCGTAGGACAAAAGGGAAGTAATTTCGTGCGCCATACCTATCAGGCGCCGATGTGAAGCATATCGAGAGAGTCGGACGTGTGCAGCGACGGGATGTGTGCAGCGAAGGGAGCCGGACGTGTGCAGCGACCGGAGGAACGTCGGACGAGCGCCGGAGGTGCGGCGGTGGGGAGATCAGGCGCCGATGTGAAGCATATCGAGAGAGAAGATCGGGAGAAGACAAGTTCGCGTTTTCTTTTTTTAGGGCACTGGACTTTTTTTATTTTGGCAGAGGTTAAAAGTGAGACTTTTATCACTTCTAGTATAAGAGGACACGCAGACCTTTTAAGGTCTGCGGGCTGCAAAAAAACAAACCCTCTGCGGGATCGAAATGTCTGCGCGCGTCTGCGAGATCGAAGACAAAAGAGTTTAGAAGCTCTTTTTGTAAAAAACAAACACACCAATGTTTCACTTTTTCAGAGGTATCAAGTAATCAAGATATATTAAGGTAAGAAAACAGGGACCTTGAAGGAACGTAAAGTATATGGGATATTCTGTTTTTTGTGGGGTTGGTTGTGTTAAATTTACTTTAGTTATAATTGGGTGCAGGAGGATTTGATGAAGAACGGTGGCCGAATCATTTGCATTTTTTTTTTAAAGTAGATGTACAAAAGATCTATGTGTCCTTTAGAAGCTATAATTTTCAAAAAACAAAATTTTGTGGTTAATGTTTATAGAGGTTCTAAAGGATTTAGGTATTTACATGTTGAGATTTGACTGTCACAATGATTTATGTCACGGTTTATCTCAATTTTTTTTCGTTTTTATATTTTTTGGGTTTCAGCTTTGATCTGTACTTACATGTTTGATCTCTACTTTTTTTTGTTCTGGTACCTAAAGAATACTTTATCACTAAAGGTAATACATTTTGGACCCTTTTTCTCCATCAAAGGAACGATGTTCAAGGCAGGGGAGATTGTTGTGGTTCAAGATATCATGTTTGTGTATTCTACTCAAAATTTTTAGCACTCTTTGACCACATTGATGAACTAACTTATGACTTATCTAAATATGTAAACAACTTTTTTATGTTTACATCTACCCTCGATAACCAACTTCTTACCTACTACTCGAAATTTGATCCTTTTTGTCCTAAAAATTTAGGATCAGGTTTGCAAAATTCTTCATGAAATAATATTGGATTCGATTTTTGCAGTTAAGGCAGGTTGAAACAGTGGGGTTTTATAGCTTAATTATGATCCAAGTCATTTTAAAGGTCTGATATTTAGGTATATAAGTACTTACCTCTAGATGATTATATATAATATTCTTGAATACTCTACTTTTTATGCCTCAAGTTATTAAAAATAATATAAATAACGTATACAATGTCTTTTTATTGGGTTTTATAACAAATTTGATATGTGTGTGTGGTTGTATATGTGTGTATGAAAGTACAATGCTATTATTGGGTATATATTCCAAACCGCGTTGTTATTTTCTACTGATGCATTTTAGGTTTCACTTGGCAACTTTCAGGTCATCGTGTCTTGCTTCTTTAGAGATTAAGAGATGAAATTTTCTTTTTGCAAATTGGCTTCAATTTGGTTATCAAATGTAATAGGTGAAAACAGTTCGTGAATTGATGAATCAGACATTAGATTTATGGAAGGAGATTCTAGGGCAGCTAGATAAGGTTCCCATTTCACCTCAAATGAATGACAATTCATCTTCTAAATATTAACTGTTTTTATGATTGGTCCATTAATTATTTGTTGTGTACCTTTTTATTCTTTTCAATCATGAAATACTCTTCGTGATTGGTTATCTTTAAATGTTTTAGGTGAATCAAACAACCTAAACTAATATCATTCACACCTAACTGGAAGGAGCCAATAAGCCCGACACCAAGCCAACTAGCTTTTTTTTATTCTCATAAATCTAGATAATGATTAATGGCATAGTGAAGTCTCCAACTATATGCTCAAATAGTCCCTTGTTACCTATTTAGAGTCTCCATCAAAAGTAGCAATTCCCAGTAACACATATAATATGAAAGGAAAATTCTATTTCTTCCTACTTTATCCTCCTAATTCTTCCTCCTAACCTACTAAATTTTGACATGTGGAATCCATTATTTCTCTTTCTTAATTTCTTCTCTTGATTTTGACACTTGTCTTGATCATGTGATTAGGAAGAAAATTAGGATGATTTTTTAGGAGGATATAGAACATCTCAATATGAAATAATATGACGATGTCATCATAGATGATGGGTGGCTACAAATAAATGATATGATGATGGGTAGTTGCAAATAAGTGAAAAAAAAATTAAGATGTGTCATCACAGAGTGGTGAAAAAAAATCCGGAAACGATGCCTTTTGTATCCTACATATTAAATAGTTTTATTTGATGAAAATCGTTTGTAATTGTTAATGTCATATTCTTAAAAATAATAAAATTTACATAATTTCACTTCTATCTACATATTCAAAACTATTTTCTTATAGTTTTGAAAATGACAACTAGGCATGCATTGAGAATTTTGCCAAAAATTAAATGGTTCTGGACTTCTAAAAATTAGCTTTTAGTATTTATGCGAAAGATTGAAACTATACTTAAAAATAGCGTATTTATAACGTAAAAAACTTAAAAAATACGTCTTTAATAACATATTTATACGTCTTTAATAACGCGTATTTAATAACATAAAAATAATTAAAAGTACGTAGAAAGTAAAACGATGTATAAATACCTTTTTAGAAACATATAAATACGTAAAAATTACATTAATTTTATTCATGTATTTATTCCAAATGACGGATATGGATTTTCGGTAAGTTTGTTTACAGGGATTAGACAAACACGGATATGGATTGCTGTAGGTTTGCTTATTTGGAAAACATTACAAAATTTACCTGTATTTACGTTTTTAATAACGTATTTATATGTTTAAAAATGTATATTCACGTATTTATAAAAATATTTAAAAATAACGTATTTAATAACATGAAAAAACTAAAAAAATACGTCTTTAATAACATATTTATGCGTCTTTAATAGCATATTTAATAACGTAAAAATAATTAAAAAAATAAGTCAAAAATACTTAAAAAGTAAAAACGATGTATAAATACCTTTTATAAACGTATAAATACGTAACAATTACGTTTTAATCATGTATTTATTCCAAAACGATGTATAAATACTTTTTATAAACGTAATTTTTTCCAAATAAACTTAGTCAAAATGTTCGGATTTTTTCATAAATTGGGCCAAAATATTAGGATTTTATCGAAGATAAAACATGTTGGGACTTTTCCGTAAACTATGCCAAAATATTAGGACTTTATTGAAGATAAAACATGTAGTTACCTGCTGAAAATGTTAAAAATGGCTAATTTGAAAACATTAACCGGTTTTCTGTCCTTTTCTGTAAATAAAAATTAATTTGGGACTTTTTTATAAATTAGACCAAAATATTGGGACTTTATTGGAGATTTCCATAAAATAAATGATAGCTAATAATATTAAAAATAATACTTTCTAAAAATTAAACCACAAGTGAGGGGGTGACTTGTCATTTATAAAAACCCAAAGTGAAATATAAGACTTGCAGGGGTAAAATAAAAATTTTAAGTGTAAAACCTAGGGACTAAATGTAACTTTTATGGAAAGTTGCATGGGCTTTTCTTTTGGTGAATATTGGTGATCGACGAGAGGAGGAAAGAAGGCCATATGGCCTTCGGCTTTTGTTGTCAGCCCATCGAAGACATACCACACACACATACGAGCCAATATAGCCCTAGATTGAGGACTTGGAAGATGGTACACCCCCTCACCTCGTGTTGTTGCTGTCGAGTGCTATGTCGAGAATCTAAAGTCGTGAACCAAGGTGAAGCCTTGGGATGTAATTTCAGTTGCTAGTATCATGAAGTGAGGGAAAGAGAATATAAAATGAAGGAATAAAGAAGTATAAAAGAAGGGTACCTTGGTTTATTCCTTGATTCTCCTTTGTAAATGTTTCCATCTTGTGCTTATTGTTTCTCATCATCACCACCATATCCATTGTGGGATGTGCTCATGGTTGATTCGTTATGGTTTCCATCAGATAAATAAGGTACCTTTGATGTTATTTCAGATCCTATAGGTCTTAATATAGGTCTTAATGGGTTTGGGAGTTGAAACCCTAAACCCGAATGTCATCTATGGAACTTTTGTATTTTCATTTTTTTAAGCTTCATCTTAGAAAATTCGTATTAAATCATAGACTCCACCATTTGGGATGCATTTTATATTCATGGAATTTTCTATGAGTTTAGTTTCTTGGTCCAGAAGGCCTTGACCTAATTCGGGTCCTAGATTATGTGAATGTTGCAATCTTTACTGACTGGCCCGGGGCTGTGTTGTACAGTGAATTCTGTCTTGCTAAATTCATAGTTAATTGTATAAAAATTGTTTTGGGGAAGACCAGTGGGAAAACTTCATGTTTGGAGTATACTTTTCTCACACCAAAAATCAGAATCCAAATCCTTGTCCATTTTGTGCTTTCGTTGTATCTTTGAAGTGTGGTTCAGTGAGTGGACTGATCAGATTAGTCAACTTTGAGGATTTATCATTTGTTATTAGAAAATGAAAATGACCTTCAGGCCTTGTGATCTTGTCCTTGGGTCTAGTTTAAGCATTTTTTTGTAGAATTTAATTTGAACCCCTCCTTGGTTGGAAGTTGCAAACTTTGCAATCGGGTCAAACTTCAACCTTGCTGTCAAGTTCCATTTTTTTGTTGTTTTGGGTTATGAGAGCAACAAATGAGTCCTTAGGCTTACCCAAATCAAAATAAAACACTTAATAACACTATTGAGTTATCAAAACAAGCAAAGTAGATAAAGGGAGTGTGTATCAGAAGTTAAAAACATTTAATTATAAGTAATTACTATATAAATATACAATCCGCTCTCATTAGTGGTTAGATTATGGGTTGTAGGTCAGTGGAAGGAATGAGGGTCTCTGAGTGCTACCTTGCATGTGTGTGTTATCTACTACTACTTGTCAGGTGAGTTTCTCACTACATTATATTGATACCATTCATCCTTTTGTTGTGTAGCGTTGTGAATATGAGTTTGTTATTATACCTGCTTATTGCGATATATGTGATATATGTAGATTGGTGGATGTATGGTATTAGTATAGTGTAACATCCCAAAATTTTAGGGTAAATTTAAAAAATTTTAAACGAAAACTTCAATATAAGAAAAGCCACTTAATTAATTTTCATAAAATTCCATAACTTATAAGTTTAATGAAAACACCCCAGGATTAACAGAAGTTAACAAAATCTCAATATAGCGGAATATTAATTCAAAAACAGTCCTCCAATGAAGCAGCACAGTGTATACACGTCACGCCTTACCATCCATGGTACTTGATGTACCTGAAACAATAGTTTATATAGGGAAAGGGTAAGCACGAAGCTTAGTGAGTTCCTCAAAATACCATACGATCCATCACATAACATACAACACATCATAACCATTCATATGTTTGTGAGACTCGCGGGCTATCCCTGTTCCGCTGAAGACTCACGGGCAATTCCCGTTCTTGTCTTATCGCTCGCAGGCTTCTCCCGTTCCGTCTAATGACTCCCAGGCTATTCCCGTTCCGCCTATTGGCTCGCGGGCTATCCCGTTCCGTCTAATGACTCGCAGGCTATTCCCGTTCCGCCTATTGGCTCGCGGGCTATCCCGTTCCGTCCACAAACAATCATTATCATAGAAATAATTCATACAATTATCATAACAGGTAAGATCACCTTAGTCTAACATATCTTCCTTCCTACGCATGCAATATCACCTATAGTATAGTGAGAAGACTCACCTGATTATAGTTGACTATATCGTTTATCTTTCTCGGCTTTGTATTTCCTTCAACTTTAACTGTTAACATAATAAGAAATCTATCATTTCTTAATCCTTAACTATATTATAGTCGCATCATTAAACTCTTCAATAATTCCAATATGATACTCCATGATTTATCAAGTAAAGAACGGCCAGGTAGAAGATTAGATGGGGTGGCAGGATCCTTTCAGCATTTTAGCCTTTCGGAAAATCCAACAACCAGATCCCAAGTAATCGGCCTACTCACCGTCCTCGTAAGTAAATCAATCGGTATTATATTCGGAAATTACGAATTGTTATAATAACGACATTTTAAGGTTTTTGTTTACTATTGTTAGAAATTAGTATAATATAACATATGTTATACTTATTAAATATTCTACTTTTTAACACAAAAACTATTTTACAATACCTAATTAAGCTATAGAAAAGTTTGTAGTTACCTTATGACCAGTCGTCGGAACCTATAACTTCTTCGCTAGGCTTTTGAGCTTCCTTCCGCTCACTTCTTACACTCTAGTGCTTAGAAACCTCTATATATTGGATTGAGATTTGTTGGTGTGGTTTATGAGATGTTTTGGGGGGTATTTATACTTGAATTCTTGAATAAAAAATGGCATGACACTTTTGACAAAAGATTTTAATAATATAATTTTGTTGAAATTAAAGGCCTTCTAGAATCAGTCTGTTCAAGACTGGTTTAGCCGATCTTAAACCCATTAAATTCACGTTTTTATTTGATATTCAGAAAATTCATCTCAATACCTTTCCAGGGATGTATTTTACGTATTTATACGATTTTTCTATGATTTATTATGAATTTTTTAAAACAGACTATCTAATCTGTCAATTCCGAACTAATCAGTAAAGATTGCATTTTTTACCATAGATAATGTCATTTTCAAGCTTACTATTATTTTTGGTAATTGTACTAGACTCAATTTGTAAACTTTTTGCATTGGTTTGAGGTCCAAACGATTTTTCTAGAATTAATTATGATTTTTCTAAAAACGACACAAAATGCTGATTTTCATATGAAATTGTAACTAAAGTTTTTCTTAACTTTATAACTACCAATGATCATATAATTCCTAACACTCTTATTTTAAGTATATGTTATAATCAGGATATGAGTCTTACATATAGGGTGTGCCTTGAGTATGTAGGATGTTTATATTCAGAGCAAGATTGCCCGGCAAGATGCGCAGAGCAAGATTGTATGCACTACTAAGAGTGTTGAGTAGTTAGCAAGATGTACTAGCAAGATTGCATGCATGACTCAAGGTGCTGAGCAAGATGGCATGACTCATCATATAGTATGTAGTAGATAGATGGTTATGTATTGAGAAAGATTGCCCGACAAGATGCACAAAGCTATGCACGACTGAGAGTGTTGAGCAGTTAACAAGATGCACTAGCAAGATTGCATGCACGACTCAAGGTGCTGAGTAAGATGGCAAGGCTCATTACACAATGTGGGGTGGATAGTTGTTGATGGATGCATTGTGTGGTGTTCCTTGCTTAAAAGCATGCTTGGTTGATGTATGATGTGTGTGTTGAAATTCACTAAGTTGTGTGCTTAACATTTCCGTATCTAAACAATTGTTTCAGGTACATCAGGTACCAAAGATGGCAATGCGTGACGTGTATTCACTGTGCTGCTTCATTTGGGACTTATTTTGAGATGATGTTTCCGATGACATTTGATTTTTGTAAACTCTTGTTGATTATGGATGTTTAAACTAGACTTATAAATTGTTGGGTGTTTTACGAAAATGAAATCAAGTGGTTTTCTTTAAATTAATGTGGTGTAATTTTTTAAATTTACATATAAAGTTGGGGATGTTAGACATAGTTATCGTACTTTCATTTCGTTATCCATTTAGGTCTTATACTTGTCACTCTATCATAATTGGCTATATTCTTTTCATTAGCTTCTTAATGATTGGTCTTACACATACATTTCATTATTGGGGCTAAACTCACTATAATGTGGTTCTCCCCCCCCCCCCCCAACTCTATTGTACTAAGACATAAAGAACTTGATTAGTCCATCCTAGTACCATGATCTTGGGACATCTATTTCGCAATGGGAGGTGTACTATCCTAATAGATTTCGTTAAGTCTATTATTAGACTACATATGCCCAGGAAAGCTTAATCATTCATACATATATTATTTCATAATTGTCAATCAATCTAAGCTTATAATAGTTTGTAGCGAATACATTACTTTCATATGACTATTGGATATTTCACATAACATAGGTATATTTTTACACATGCATATACAAGTCTAACCATAACAGACAACATTTCATAAGTATTCCAACATATATCCCTTACTTAGGGATAGCTACATGTACTCACCTTTTCTTGTTAGAGACGTCTAACTAGTCCTTCACCAATACTTGCTCTTTCACTTCTTTTAAACCTTACTCCTTCAATACCTAAGGAGTTACATACACACATACTTATTAGCTACATGCCAATGCCAATAACACGTAATAGGTTCATTAAATCCTAAACTTGACAATTCATCATAAATTCTATACATACTAATCTTGTCCCATATTTGTACTTCATCTTAAATGATGGTATTTTCATGAAGATGTAACATCCTTGTGTTTAACATCTCATCAAGACAACATAAATCATCATCATACATCAATTGCATTTTGAGATTACCAACTAGGGTTCCAACCCAATAATCCATATAACTTCTATTTTCAAACATTCCCACCGTTAAAATTAATAACAAAGAGATTAAACACTTACTAGGAGTTCATCTCTAACCATAAACCATCATATCAATCCATAATTCCATATCTAAAAACTAGGGTTCATGCAATATTTCCATACGAGAGTTATAACTCAAATCATAACATAAAACTAAAAGGTTACCTTAAGCAGTAAGCTCCAATAGTTTGCCCTTGAAAAACTCTTGAATCCTTGAATAAATCACCATACATACTCAAAACACCAAGAACACACACACTTAAGATTGAGAGAGTTTTAGGGAGAGTTGTGAGGGATTTCTACTGCATTTAGTCACTGAAATAACACACTTTTGTCGGGTCAAACAATGACCCAATTGGTCAAACCCATTTAAGCTTAATTGGACCAATAAAATTTGATCATTTTCCATGTGGCGCTAGATAGCGTCGCTATATGCTCTCAATAGTGCTGCTATCTCTTTAGGTCAACCGATTCACATCAAAGGCCTGGAGAAGTTAGTGTTGCTATCTCTTAAAGATATTGCCGCTATCTGTTGATGCATGTCATAGTCACGACAATATAGTTTCCAACATGCAACGTATCATGGTACCCTACAATAGATAACGCCGCTATCTCTTATAGATAGCGTCACTATTTAAATGGCAGAATTCGATGCATGGCATAGTTACAACAACGTAGTTTCCAACATGCAAAAAATCATGGCATCCTACAATAGATATCATCACTCTCTCTGATAGATAGCGTCACTATTTAAATGGCAGAATTCTTTAAACCTCCTGTTAGCACATTTCATTCTTTTAATTTGCTATCTTTTGCATATTTGGTCCAAAATTTTATTTCAAAACATAGAAACACTCTAAATGAGATATTATAACGTTCCAAAACATAAAATTCATACTTCGAGGTCAAAATCATAGTAAATGACATATTGCCCTTTTTTACCTATTTCACATTTTTCATACATATTGAAACTCAAGTTTTACATGGTTTTGGACTTATAATACATCTAAAATTCTAGGTTCTTACAATAGAATTGCCTTCGATGTAGTGCCTTATACAGTGCATTATAGGGAGGAATATTTTATATGAAATTGGCTAAACCAATGTGGCTAGCATGATGGGAATGTTAAGCAGTTGGTTTTGTTTTAGAAAGACATATGAAATTCTCCAAAATCGATATTTTACCAGAAACATGATTCCAGCTATAGATTTAAGTATCTTTCTTGCACAACAAACTGCAATCCGTAACTCCAAAAAGCATGAACTTTTACACTACTGCTAAATTTCTCCTTGCTTTATTGGGTATTACTTTTGTTTGTTTACGAAAGCTACAAAAGGAATAACAGAAGAATTCATCCCCTATCATCATCATCGGATTAACAACGACCCCTACACGAAGAAGAACACGATCACAGGAAAGATTCATTCTCAGAACTTCAAACCTGAACTCAAGCTAAAATCAAAACTAAAATCGCAATCCCAGAAATTAAACCTGGACTAAAGATAGAATAAAAAACAACTCCTAAAATTTAAACCTGGGATCAAAACCTAACCTTAAGTTAAAGCATATCAAAACCAAATCTTGAAATCAAACCAAATTGTTGGTTTCTTCTGGGTGGCTGATTTCTTCTATATATGGGCGATAAACTGTTCTTGTCAATTTCACTATGTGTCTGATCGTACATTTCACCAGAGGAGGTTGTTGGTGGCAGATCGTGCTTGTGGGTGAATGGTTTCAACAGAGGGCGACGTCAATGGTGGCGGTGGCTGCGATTCACATCAAATTGGTGTGTAGGGAGGCGATTTTCTGGCAATATGAAAAAGAGAGGTGGTTTTCGATAGTAGGAGGAGGAGAGGCAGCAGGGAGGTGCGATTTGGATGATTTAGGGGTTTCTAAGATAAGAGAGAGAGTGTGTGAGAGAGAGAGAGAGAGAGAGAGAGAGAGAGAGAGAGAGAGAGAGAGAGAGAGAGAAGAGAAAAGAGATCGCTAAATGGGGGTGGGGCAAATATCATTGTTTTGTTTATTTTTCTTTTTTTTTAAATTAAAAAAAAAAGAAACAGATAATAGAAAATTAAAAAATAAATTACAAAGGGTGAAAGAATCTTTTTATGACTGGTAGGGACCAAGCATGCAATAGAAAATAAACTAGGGACCATTCGAATTAAAAAAGAAAGTTAGGGACTAAGCACGAAAATTACCTCTAACCACATGGACCATTCGTGTAAATAACATTGATCGGTGAAATTTAGTTGAGATTTAATACGAGGGGCGAAACTACAACTAATCACTTGTTGAGGGTCTATTTTGTCGCCTGCTGCTCATTTCTTTTCTTGAGACGAAAGACAACCAGTCCGCTTATAACTTTGCCCTTTTCTTCACTTATTCCGAAACCCCAATCGAACGAGAAGCCAGTAAACCAAAATCAGTAGTAGCAAATTTGCCCTAGAAGAAAATGAGTAGCATAGGAACAGGTTACGATCTATCGGTTACAACCTTCTCGCCTGACGGCAGGGTTTTTCAGATCGAGTACGCTGCTAAAGCTGTCGATAATAGCGGCACCGTCGTCGGCATCAAATGCAAAGATGGCATTGTTATTGTAAATTTTCTGTGTTTAATGTGGACTTCGAATTTTGAAGGTATGGTTGTTACTGCTTATTGATTGCGAATAATTTTTTAAATACAGGGAGTAGAGAAGCTGATTGCGTCGAAGATGATGTTGCCTGGATCTAATCGTCGAATCCACTCCGTACATCGTCATTCTGGGATGGTAAATGGAAATTTATTTTTTGTAGCTATATCTGAAGGTCTGTTATCTCTTTATATGACTAATTATGCAATTTGAAGGTGTTGAATGCTCAGTATGGTCAACTCCATCTTATTTATGATTAAAAAATCCTTGTAATATGCCAGTAAAAGTATTGAGAAGTTATCCATCACTCTAGTCTTTTGTCAGTGCTTTATGATCTGCTAAATACATGCTTCCGAAGGTGCTATAATTGGTGTTGCTCGGTACAGGGTGTAGCTGGATTAGCTGCAGACGGGAGACAGATTGTTGCAAGAGCCAAATCTGAAGCCCAAAACTATGAAAGGTTTTCTCTCGTTCCATTTTATCTTACCTTTATGCCCTCTTTTTCTATCACCACCTTATCCATAATATCCTTAAGGTAGTGAACATGCCATTGGTTGGGTTTTTTAACAGATATTGAATGATGTTATGAGTTTCATTCCTTGTCAAGTCAAGACTGTCATTTTATGCAAACTAAGTATGTTGTGATCCATACATGCTGAAAAGGTCTATCACTTATGTATATAGGGAGTTTGTACATATATAAGCTTTTGAGCTTCTTGACAATGACAGTCATCTATCTCAGAAAACAACAAAAAATATATAATTGAAGGAACATCTGCACGAAATTATGCAATCATATCCTGTTAATTTGACCTATCAGACTATTTAAGGGTTTATTGTTCCAAATTATCGCCGCATGTCGCAATCTATCTTCATTTGTGCATTGTGCAGTACTTATGGTGAACCAATTCCAGTTAAAGAACTTGCTGAGCGTGTTGCTAGTTATGTGCATCTATGCACACTTTATTGGTGGCTCAGGTACATGGAATATTGCGTGTCACTTTCAAATTTTATAAAAACACCAACATCTTTTTATATTATTATATACTAAGAGCAATATTTTTGCTACAGACCTTTTGGATCTGGGGTGATTCTTGGAGGTTATGACCGTGATGGCCCACAGTTATACATGGTTGAACCTTCTGGTGTTTCTTATGTGAGTTACCTTTCCCTTGGTACAAATAGTTATGATGCCAAAACAATGTTTATAAATTATAGAGTTAATAATGTCATAAATGGATAACGAACTATTTGTTTTTGTTCGCAAAATACCATTAATATAATGATATTTTGCGACCATGAAGTTCCAGTTGGTTACCTTATGATAGTATTTTTTTTTTAAACAATGGTGTTTTTTGAAAGAAAGCAAATAGTTTGTTACTCATTTACGACATTAACCCTCAATTTCAATGATGTTGCTATTTCTTGTAGAGATATTTTGGTGCTGCAATAGGGAAGGGCAGGCAGGCTGCTAAAACGTAAGTGAACTCATGTTTATTGATATGTTTTTCTAACATGATAAAACTCAATTTACTATGAGCTTGAGTTAGATTGCTAATTAACTTGTGCGAATTGAGAAAATTTAATAACAATGGTTGTATTAATAAGGGTTATAACCATTGTTGTAACCTGTACATTTTTATGTATGGTTCAGAATTGTTTTCTGTTGCATGGTTATCTTGATTTATGTGTCTTTAATATTTTAACTGCTAATATTGGGTGCAATTGTTTAATTGCAGTGAGATTGAAAAGTTGAAGCTTTCTGAGTTGACCTGTCGTCAAGGGGTCATTGAAGTAGCAAAAATGTGAGTCTTTTTTCTTACTTATAATATACCAAACACTTTCAGTCCTTGTTTCTGTTTTGTTCAATTAACGGGTCATTTCTTTTTGACATAATGGACTTAATGGATACAGATATATAGATATGTTTCTTTTCAACTCAATACATAAATCATGTCATAGTGTATTTACCCATTTACCCCCAATTTATTTATTATTGATTATTTTTCAAGAGACACCATTTCCAAATAATTTGATTTAGTGTGTTTTTTTTTTTTTAAACTGTCTGATTTGTTTTATAAACCAACTGTTTATGCATTTATGAAAACTCATTTTTTTATTATTTAATTTAAACAACTTTGAACTATGCCTTAACACATGTTGCAATGTTTATACATTTCCAAAAACTTTTTGCAAGGACCACCATAGGTGTTTTGCTCTTTTAATCTCATTTAGAAAAACTACAACCTTGTAGGTGATTTGGTATGAATTGATTTTCTTTAATATTTTGATGTTGTGTTTTTTTTTTTTTTTGAACTTTTACTTGGTTTATATTTGTATTATGTATTTGGAAGTCATTTATTATTTATTATTATTCTAAGGTAAGCAACCAAACATTTAGACCTGTTACTTGCAAGTTATCCTATTTTTATAAACTTTTTGATGTTGTATTTAGAATCTATGGAGTACATGACGAGGCAAAGGACAAGACCTTTGAATTGGAGATGAGCTGGGTCTGTGATGAATCAAACCGCCAGCACCAGAAGGTAACCACCCACCATCATTTTTGTTGAATGACTTATTTTCAAGTAACAAATGAAAGTATGTTGCTATAAAAAAATGTCACTATCTGTAGGTACCAGAAGCACTTTTGGAGGAAGCAAAAGCCGCAGCTAAAGCAGCATTGGAAGAAATGGATGCTGATTAATTAATACATGTACTTTCTCCCTTTTGTGGTTGTCCGACTCTTCCATTTCAAATATGTTGAAGTTTGGTTGCTATTAATCATCAAAGATTGTAACATTTCCATCCTATTACAACACTTGCAAATTTTCATGTATGTTGCATCAATCTCTTTTGCCACCTCTCCCGAAAAGAAACGTGTAGGTCTTAAGAGTATGCTGGTCGTTTTATTAGATCATGCTCTGGTGATCGTTGAGTAACCATCCACCAGGAGGTTACCTTTTGATCTCAGTTAGATTTAACTATTATGTGTAGGGTATTTTTTTGGTTTAACAAAATTAACCGATTCCGTGTTAATTTCGATCTGACTTTTCTTTCACAAAAGACTCAAAATTCATTTTTCACATATACTTTTAACATTTTGTATTTTTCTGTTTAAACTTGGTTTTTATTCTACAATGATTTGATAATGACTTTAGGATGATTATAAAGCTTTGAATGCTTAGATGATAATTTTCTATTTTATGAAATTGGCTGCCGAGTAATGTTAGGTTTGTCATGTACATGCTGCATCTTATGCATGATGTTCACGAGTAATGGTTTTTGTGGTTGAGACATTTTGTAAGGTTTTTGCGGTTCATCACTCATGAATTTTGCATGTTCCTGACATTGTTCCACCCCTTAATACATTTAGCTAATTATCATTACCTTAAGATTAAAATTATGAATTATTCACTAAAATGACCATATATCGGTATATACCCTTGTGGGCACCTTAATCCAGAACTTAACAAACTGACCACAAACCTTGCAAACTTATCCTCATTCAATCATGAATACACTTTTTTTATTTTATAAAAAAGCTCTGCAAAACCTCGCACAAATCCTATTTCAATCACGAGATTTTAATACTTCCATATCACTACGTAGCTCATAATGATGTCAACGTAAGAACCTCGCTGAAGACTAGCGATGTGTATTTGTTACAAGTAATTAAAGTTACCTTCTTCCCAATGTAACCATTATATAATGATATGTAACAGAGGTTATAGCCTTATAGGCAACTAATTTATACACGGATAATATATGTAGACTAACTTATGAATATGTGATTATTCAATTAGAACTTCACCCTATTCATGTATGCAGTTAAACAAGAAGAAATAAAGCACACCACAGTACAATTAAGCAAAATAAGTTTGTTACATCACCTGGTAACTAATAACAAAAGTGGTAACATCCATCCATTATCCTACATTAGTAGAACTAAGCAATACCCCTTTTCCTGTTTTAAGTTAGATTCTCTACTTGTGGTATTTGTCATGCATCATTTAAAACTTGGTGCTGATGAATGAACAAGACAACGTTCATCAGACCGAATGGGTGTGTGTTGAATGTGGATGCCTAGCTTTTTCATGACTCCAGATTTCAGATCATAACTATACATACCATCTACAGATGTCATGATGATATATCTCTTACGTATACTCCTCCCTTGAACCTATCGAAAGAAAGGGCGACTCCACATCTGTTAGTATAATATCCTCCACAAGGCACATTACATTTAGGAAGATATAATCCTTCCTTGGTGATTACATTGTAAACATACAAAGTGTTTCTGCTGGAACCCCATATAAGAAAAAACTCATTGCACCAAGACCTTATTATGCCTTTGTGAGGTATGTCAAGATCTTGCTCTTTCACTTGTAACCCTTGTCCTTCTTCTTCCCTTATATCCACAACACGCACTGTGATGGTTCCCGTTTTCTGGAGGATAAAAGAAGCATGATCTAGCAAGATTTTGTTAGTAATTATATTGAACCATCGTCTACACACATACTTAGCCTTATAACGAAGGAAACAATCGGGAACCCTTTTAAGGATATCTAAAAGGATGTCATCTGGAAGAAAAACAAATCGGTCAACCTTCTTTCTCTTTCTTTTTTTTGACGTTTGTTCATCTTTGGATTCTTTCATACACTTGCTCATTTCTATCTCCATTGACTTCTGTTTCAAAATAGTATCTTGTAACCACAACATCAGAAAGAAACAACTATACATGAATTTTGTGTCTAATTTTGTTGGTTGAAAATAATTAATCAATAACAAACTTTAAGCCAACACATATGTGTTTTATTTTGAATCAACAATATGTCGTAACGTTTAGGTATAAGTAAGATTGTCAAATTCTAAAATAAACCGTTAACCTTTTACACGATTTTCTTGGAAGTATCATATGATACTCTAGATGAAACTAAAATCGCTACATGTTACATTTGAGAACTCAAAGAGAGAGACATAAAGTCCAATAAAGTAAGTGATCATGGTTTGCTTGACAATTTTCAGTAACTCTGAAAGTAGCTGGGTGGCCATAATGGTACCAAACAACAATTACACAAATCAAATTACATGGTAGGCTGACTGGTTCTAGTGGAGAGGGAACTTAAAAAAAGTGAACTGAAATTTTGTTCAAGCGATATTCGTTTAGTTATAAACAAAAAAGGCATTCAAGTAATCGATTCCGATACCAGCAGCAATAAGTTTCCAAACAATAGAAGAAGGATGCAAAGTAAATGTATACCTTTTATTGCACATTACGGTTAGTTGATGAAAGAAAACCTATAGTTTTCATAAGTAAACAGATCGACAAGAATCGGAGTTTGGGTTCGGTGAGTCATCTGGAGAAAATCAGGGTTTTCTAGGGCTCAACCCAGGAGAATCCAGTGTCGACCTGTCGTCGTACGGAAACAATGACGAAGTATTTGGACAAAAATTAAAAGGTTAATATTATAAAATAATAACCAATAATATATAATTTATTTTTTAGGTTATTTATATTTTAATTGGATTCAATAGATTACTAAACTTTTTTCTGACTTATCATTATACCATTATAATATATTTTAACCGGATAAACTACTATTTAATCCTACGTGTTGTGTACTATAACATTCAATATAACATAATTTATTACAACACTATAACATTCAATATAACATAATTTATTTATTTAGGTTTTCTAACACTGACATTGCATCCATATTGACATCGAATTTGACAAAATTATTCGATTAAAATGCACTCTAATAGTGTAATGAGAACAAAAAAAAAAGTTTAGTGACCAATTGAATACAATTAAAAGATAAGTGACCTAAAGAGCAAATTATATATTATTGGCTACCATTTTATGACATTAACCCAAATTAAAAATCAATGCAATTTGCGAATATTTTTGTTTTATCATTTGAAAAATATCTATTTATTTAATTATTAAGACTTCAAAATTTTTTATTAAACAATCGGGTATAAAATTAAAAGACTTCCAGTAGTTAAGTTTAACCATAAATTTTAATATTTTATTAAAGTTATTATAGTTTAGTATGATTTTTGTTTAACCAAAAAAAAAAAAAAAATGAACCACAAAATTTTTGATCACTTATAAAAAAAACAACTTAACCCGGTATTAGAAGTTAGCCCGTTTTGGTCTTTAATAGAAACATTTAGTCACATATTATGTAGTCTAATAACGACGAAACTTAAAATTGAGAGAGAGAGAGAGAGAGAGAGAGAGAGAGAGAGAGAGAGAGAGAGAGAGAGAGAGAGAGAGAGAGAGAGAGAGAGAGAGAGAGAGAGAGTATATGTTAAGGTTGTGGGGTGTGCCCACAACACACGGGGTGGGTTCCCACCACCACTAAACCAATTTTCATACCCACCACCATCAAACCAATTTCCATACCCACAACCACCTTACCCGTACCCACCGTTTCCACAACCATTACAACCATTTCCATCACCACAACCACAAGCTTCTCTCAAAGAGGTTGTGATGGAAACCCAACCACTACCCGAGTTTTCATTGCGGAAGAAAAAATCTTCCCAAAAAAAGACGAGAAACGTTCAAGATAAAGTCGTTCCTTGGACACAAGATAATGAAGCTGCCTTGGTGAAGGCTTGGATCGTTATTTCCGGCGATTCCGCACAAGGAAATAATCAATCTTCTAAAGGGTTGTGGGAGCGGATTTTGACACATTACCACGAAGCTATGGCTCGGGGTGCTTACCAGAATAACGTCGGGGTCACCGCCAAATGAAGGAAACTTCGCCACGATTGTACCAAGTTTAACGCGATCTTCAACAACTTGGTAAACCTTTACCGAAGCGGCAAAAATCAATTCAACACTTTCAACACCGCGATGGACCAATACGCTCGATAGTTCGGGAAACCTTTTGCGCATTTGAAAGATTGGGATGTCATGAGAAATGGTCCAAAATGGGCGCTTGTTCCATCCTCGACATCAGATTCTGGTTCGAGATCGAAATGTGCGATTACGCTTCCCACGCCTGAGACCCGATCGACCTCAACAACGACGACGCTCCACCAGAAGAGCCATCCCCCGCCTGATTAGTCGCGACCGAGCGAAACGAGCCGTCTCATCCTCGTCATCAAAAGAAAAAGCAGGGGACAAGGTTGATGCTCTCGTTAAACAATTTAACCGCTTCAACGAGATTCAACAAACGCGGTTGGATTTTCAAGTTTTGCGTGAATCAGGCGACAAATTTGTGTTATGGGACCTCGAGGCACTTGAGGCGATGAAAGAAAAAATTAGGAAAAAAATATTTAGATTAGTTAGTTTTTTTAAATTAATGTGATTTTTTTTTATTTTAATTTAATGTAATGTCTTTTTAATTTAATTTTAATATTATATATTTAAATTAATTACATGTTTTCTTTTAATTAAAAACATAAATTAAAATGATGACGTGGAAATTAAAAGGAGTGTTAGGCTATTTTACATTTCTTGGGGTGTGTCTTGGGGGTTGTTTTAGTGACGTGTCGCTGACGTAGCGGCTGTCCTTGGATGTTCTAGGAAGTCCCTACACCCCACAGCCTAAGGTGATTTAAATATCTTGTTTAGTTTTTTTGAATAAATTTATGCATTACAAATTGCTTTACAAATAATGTTTGATATTTTAAATAATTATAAAGATAGTAATTAAAATATTCAAATATGTAAGATCTATATTTATTAATGATAATGCTAATAGCAACATTAAATTGAAAATTATATTTAGCTTAATTCATACGCAAGCCGCGAGTAAATGTCGTTGACTGATATGGTTTTTATAAATATTTGTATTATAATATAATTAAAAATAGTTATGATTTTAGATATCAACTTCATCAACTTATATAAAATTATTATTTTATAATTAATGCCAATAACATAATTATTTTCAATATGTATTTGTGTAAATTTTATTTATATAATTATATTCTACGCAATACACATGTATATTCTTTTGGTTCATGTATAATGTGATGGACTTCTTTTTGTTATTTTTTCATGATTTTTATATAAATAACTCATTTTTTATTTTATAATTAGTATACGAACAAAAAACTATAAACGGTTATCGATGGTGGATCAACAGTTGTCACACCAATGGTCGATCAAGCGTCGAGTAACCGAATTAAGGGTGTGTTTGATAGTCTCTTAATCTGAATGATTAAGAGGCTTTAAATAGCTAAGAGCATTTGATACGTAATATTATCGTATCTAATGGATCATAACTTCTTATTGGGCTTTGAAGTATGAAGAGATAGGGGGAATTTAAGGACTATTATTGTAAAATTGTTCCAAAAAGACCCTTTAACCGCATTCTACCTTTCTCTCCCTTTTCCCTCAAACACGAATCGCACAGCAACACATCTCAATACCTTCCTCCGACTACCACCGTCGCCATTTTCCGTGCCGGCGTTGGCTACCGTCGGCTCCGCTGTTGGCGTCGCCGTTTTCCCCTGCCGCTGTCGGTTGTGCTACAAGCTCGCACCCTGCCTCCACCTTTGCTTTCGGTCGCCGAGCGAACACAACTAAGGTAAGTTCGGTTCTCTTTTTTTTGTTATGATTTTTAGGGTAAAAATGCAATAAACACCAACACTGTGTTCCCGAGTCTCATTTAACGAGAGAAAGGGAGAGAAGTCGGTGGAACTGGGAGAAAAAAGAAAATTTTTTATGTTCTTGAGTTTTTTTTTAAGGAAGTGGAAAGAAGAGAAGAGAATGAGAGGGATGATATTCCCTCCTAACTTTCCTTCCGATTTGGAAGGATTTGGAAGAAAAAGAAATTGCTGGTAACACTTAATTTAAAATTTCATTTCTCTTCCTTTCCACTCGAGAACACATAAAATATTCATTTTTTTTTTATTTTCTTTCGACTCGGGTACACGAAAATATAATTTTCTTTTCTCTCATAATTTTCTTTTCTTTGTTTTATCTCCGTGCTAAAACTCGGGAACTAAGCGTTGGTGTTTGTGGGTGTAGAGAGGGATTATCTGAGTAAACTATTGTTTTTAATTTGCACTTTCCTTATTGATAGTTACAAAATTTAAGGGTTTACTTCAGTGTAGGAGAAAGGAACGAACCAGATCATAGAAAAAATTATGTTTTTGGGAGCTTTAAAGGGTTTCGCACAAATAGAGTCTGCAAAAACCCATATCTATTGGAGCTTGGCTAGAGGAAGGACCTCCCAAAATCGCAGTCCAGAGCTCCAATTTTTTGTGCATGTAATGTAACTCCATTAGAAACATGACAAGGGTTTTACAGCGATTCGTATACAAAATCCAGTTGTCATCTCATCTCATTCGACTCCAATTCGGGCCTTTCAACTCCACCACACAACGTCGATGGAAGAAACCAGCAGTCACTGCACAAACCCGCTTGGAAGACCGAACCAGGGACCTGAAGCTCGATAACCTCATGACCAATCTCCACAAACTCAGCTTAATCCTAAGTCTCCACAACCTCATGTCCGCTCGCCGAAGAGGACCCTTCGTTTCTGTTCAAATTATGTCTCGTTGGAGCAGAATCGTTGGTCTAAATGTACCCATTGGTGGTTTCCTCCGAAAATATCCCCATGTGTTCGACGTATTTCCTCACCCAATCAAGCGAAACGTTTGCTGTAAATTAACTTCCAAGATGAACCTCTTGCTTCAAGAAGAAAGTAACGCGATCCGGGATATGGAATCAGATACAGTAAATCGGATAAAAAAACTTCTAATGATCTCTATAACTGGAACTCTCCATATCCACGCTTTACGGTTAGTCAAAAGGGAACTCGGTTTACCTGAAGATTTCCGCGAATCAATTCTCGCAAAGTATAGCGAATTCGAGTTGGTCGATCTGGAAATAGTGAAATTGATCGACAGAGATAACGTTCCCGAGGATTTAAAGGTAGCCGAAGTGGAAAAATGGAGGGAGAGAGAGTATACAGAGAAATGGTTGAGCGAATTCGAGACCAAATATGCTTTTCCGATCAATTTCCCAACAGGATTCAAAATCAAAGCAGGATTGAAACCAAAATTAAAGGAATGGCAAAGACTTCCTTACGTTAAACCCTACGAACAACGGGAGTCTTTTAGGGCTTCGAGTTGTGGTGGAATTGAGCGATTTGAGAAGCGAGCTGTCGGGATTCTTCATGAGCTTTTGAGCTTGACGGTTGAGAAGATGATTGAAGTTGAACGATTAGCACACTTTCGTAGAGATTTTGGTATTCCTGTTAATGTTCGTGAGCTTATTTTGAAGCATCCGGGAATCTTCTACATATCCACACGAGGTAGTACTCAAATGGTGTTTCTTAGAGAAGCTTATTGTAAAGATTGTCTTGTTTCCCCAAATCCTGTTTATATTGTTCGGAGAAAAATGTTGGATCTTGTCTTGATGGGATGTCGGAATACCAGAGAATTGAGAAGTCCAAGGCAAGTGAAGGAGAGTGTTGTCGATCAAAATGAAGGTGGCGACTTAGAGGGTGATTTTGTAATTTCAATTTTGGAAAATTTTGATGAAGATGATGATGAGAAGGATGAGGAGAGAGACGACACTATAGAGGGCGATTATGGCTTTTCATGTTCTGATAATTTTGATGATGAAGGTTGCAAATCATGATTAAACTTACTGTTTGGGAAGCAATTAAATCCAAGAAACGCCTCATGCTTTAATAATTTACTGTTTCGGACTTTTTTTAACATGTTCATGTTATATATTGATCCGGGTTAATAATCAAGAGTTGGTGATGACATTGCTAACAAACCTATAAATAAAATTAATATCTTATAATTTTTAACTTTACGGTTGGTCGGTTGCCACTAAAA
Organism: Cichorium intybus; assembly: GCA_023525715.1. Classification (NCBI taxonomy): domain Eukaryota; kingdom Viridiplantae; phylum Streptophyta; class Magnoliopsida; order Asterales; family Asteraceae; genus Cichorium; species Cichorium intybus. Next base: position 20,767,408 of record CM042009.1, read on the forward strand.
CATCACGAACCATAATGAGACAGGAAAACCCTGAAAATTTTCTAGTTCTGAACCATGTATAAATTCAAAAAAATAAAAAATTGTATACGATCTATTTGGCCTTTTGGTTTAGATTGTTTGAATTTCCCTATACGGCTATACCCCAAACATATCCGTTTGATGTTGTCACCAACCCTCTTCCCTTGTTTCAAAGAACAAATGTTAAAGGAGTCCTTACATTTTTTGATGCTTTATTAAAAATCATTAATATATTTAAAAAAGTCTTTATATTTTGATCATATATTCGATTAAGCCTTAATTGTTTTTTATTTAATTAAGTCCCAATATTTTGTTAAATGTTTACAATTTTGATAGTAGTTGATTATGCCGTTTTTATATTTTTACAACTAATAATGTATAGGGTCAAAATGTATGGACTTAATTGAATAAAAACTGAAAAATTCAACTCTAAATTGTTAAAATGATCAAAATGTAAGGATTTTAATAAATATTTCTTTTTTATATATATCCAAAATTGAAAACATATAACAAAATGTTGGGACTTAATTGAATAAAAAAACAATTAGGGCTTAATCGAATATAATGTCAAAATATAATGACTTTTCTGAATATATCTCTTAAAAACTTTTTCAAATTTCTAACCAATTTTAGTCATTTAGTATTGGAAAAAAGGATAGATTAATACTTCATTAAATTGTCAAAAATAATAAAATGGTTTTAATAGAAACCATACAAATTTCGAATGACTTTTTCCTAAACTTTATTTTATAATGGTCTTCGTACCATTTTCCCCTATTCCAAATTCAAATTTTAGTTTCTATAAATTAATCACAAAAAGTTGAACTTTATATTTTCATATTTTGAACCTTATACATATATAGGCTGTGTTTGACGATAAATTTTTAGGAATGTTAGTGACAGATTATGCAATAAACAATAAATGACACAATGAATATGGTTGACACTGATTCAATATATTAAAACAACTTCAAAATCATGATAATCATCTGATTCAAACATCATATTATTTACTCTTTAGTCTTTCTATGAAAGCTAACAAACTGCCTCACAAAACTCGTGCACATAAGTATATAAAACTCTAGAATATGTATTTACATAAATACTAGTCTTTGATAGATCATAACAAATAATTCAAACATATCACAATACTTTATCAATTATCTTAAATATGGAACTTCTTATATATAACTTCTATTCAACTCGCAACAAAATTGATCTTCAATTTCTTCAGATACCTAATACTGATTTAGTCTCAAGCCTAGTTGGCCTTTCTTTATGTAGATAAGCACTCTGTTGATGTTAATGCTCCAGCTCTTAGGTAACTCGGGCTGTCAAGTCAACCCAAGCTATTTAGGTCGGCTTATGTTGGCTAAGTCCTTAAAACAAAACTTAGTAAGCTCATGCTAAATACCAATGACATCTTATGTATAAAAGTATTAAACAACATTAAACCCAAGGTTCAATCTCAACAAAGAGCTTTTAGCTTTTAAAAAGATTCAAGTTAAAAAAAGTTTCATTTCAAAGCAGGAGCTTAAAGTTATTATTTCAAGTAGCGTTTAAAGAAAAAACTCTTGTCCATCGCAACACAATAACTAGGTTGCCCTTAAAAATCATGTATATTTTCGAATGTCGTTTTATGTAATTTTACATATGTAAAAAGCTTATTACTATTTTGCCAAAAAAACATTTACACAAATAAAAAACTATAGCGTCTAGTTGAAAATAAAGACCACAACTTTCAACTTTTACCTACTATTTATGTTTGCCAAATGTTCTCATAAAATATTGCATCTATCGATTGAACAAAGTAACTTTCAAAGTGGATTGGGAAGGAACGTCATGTTTTGTTTGTTTTCTCCATATTCTTACCAGGCTATTAAGGAATTTTCCAATGATCTTATAAACCGAAATTTTGATATAGGATGATCTCCTTATTTTTGAAAAGATTATAACATTATTTTCTTTCAAATATATGAAATAACATTAGGAACCTTAAAAAATAGGGCTAACTATTACATTATACACATAAAGTCAGCTATACTTTCGTTAGTTTAAACCAAATTTGATATTTTAAATTCGACTACATATTTAAATAATATATTCTAGTGTTTTTATAGTGAATAGACAAATGAAACTTTTTTTAGTACTCTAATAGTTTCAATGATCAAAATTACACTAAGCAACTTTAAAAAAAATAAAAAAAATGTTGTATTTTTGCTATCATTATTAATAATGTAATTAATCTTACTAACAACAACAATTTATTGTACTTAATTTTCTTTATTCATGATAACAATGTAACTTCACTTTTTTAACAAAAACAACAATATGGCACTAATAAAAATGCTTACGGTTTTTAGAATATATATTATTATTTAAGATAGAAAATTTCAAGTAATTGTATTTATAGATTAAGAAATATAAGTATGTTGTTATTATGTATAAAATATAGTATGTTGTTATGAGTCATCAATATGAAACATTTATTATATAGCCACCTAGCAAAGGTATGCCGCCAATATTTACATTGATTTTACCCCGTCTAATGAGATGTATGAGGTCTATTACAATATTACATGCATGCTAATATATGCCTGTAAGTTGTTGTTGTTGTTATGGGTAATGAATAAAGTATATTTATAAGCTTTATGTTATATAAAATCAAAGTACATTATTTATCTTCATATATCAGAAAATTAAAATGTTTCATACCAATAGATTTGGTTCCAAAACCATATTGATATTATAGGCAAAATAAAAGTATATCATCGATATTGATAGCTAGAATAAAATATGTTTTGCACATTGCTGCATACCTCAATTGTTTTGGAGGCGACATGTTCGAGGTTTAAGATTGAATAAAGTGACTTACTTTCGAGACTTGACAATGATAAAGTGTCGGTTGCAGTTTCCTTCTAGAAAGCTTCCTGCTAAGTGAATCCTAACATGCGATTGGATACATGATTTAACTTTTATAGATGGACTCAGGGATGAGCTTGGGTCCGGACCTCGATTGAGAACCGGTTTAGCTGGAAATAGAGAACCAAGAACTAGACTGAATATCCCAGTTCGATTCATATTGGTTTCGGTTCCGGTCCAGGTCCGGTTCCGGTTCAGTTATACAATCAAGTGTGTTATTAAGGAATGTGTTCGGTTCTGGAACCGGCCCGAACCGGACTAATAACCAATTTAGTAGGAAATGGAGAACCGAGATACGAACCAAATACCCTCGGTCCGATGTTTCGGGTCAAATGCCATCCCTAGATTGAGTCAAGACTCATGACTCTTTGATGCAAGTCGGTTAAGGTTACTGGGAGTCAACCTTCTCGTGTTTGGGTTTGGGTGTGGAATAAAATAAAAGTAATAAAACGGGTTTATGCTTCATTGCTTCTTATAATTTATTAATTTTAATAGGAATACACGTTTTTGTGGAAAGAAAACGTGTTGATGAAGTGGTCAAAGTTAAAAGTCTAACAATAAATTAAAGGAGTAATTGGGGGCGGATCTTCTTCAATATTCGTTCCCCATCCCCTCCACGTTGACGGATACAACTTTATGGTCTCTCTCCCTAATCGACGGTAGTCGGAAACCGGCTTCAACTCCTCCGCATCTTTCTTTGATCGGTAATTTGTTCTCAGTTTTGCTTTTCTTATTCTTTCTGATCGATATCAATTGGATCCTCAATCGTATCTGCTAACCTGAAATTGTTAGCGCTGATTTATTTTATCCGAATCATTGACGATATCGCTTCAATTAGCAGGTGAAATGAGTATTCAAAGCTATTTTCCGATTACTTTTCGTATCCTTTTGATGCTCAATTGGATGATTTAGAATTGGTGGAACGAATCGGTAGTTTATTAAATACATTAAACAGTTTTATTAATAAAATAACAATCGTTTTGTCTCGAACCTATTAGTAAAAGTTAAAAATGGAACCAATAAGATATTATATATAGGTCAATGGTGAACCGCCGATGGCCATTTCCTTTGGTTGGTGATTTTATACATAATATATTACATAATCTTTCCGTGCTCTTGGGCAAGAATACTATTACGATCATTTCTTGGGTTTTAGATTTACTCATAGGATGATATGTATCTTAGCGAGGCAATTAAGGAGGTAGCGTTTGAAATATCAATCTATCTTGCTCCAATTTCTATTCCAGGCCATGCAAATGGAATTCTTACATAATCTGCACTTGGTGCAAAGTGCTTTATATCACGCGTTTTAGACACATAATTAGATAAGTTCTCTTACAAGCTAATTATAAAATCGTTTATCCATAAAAACGAAACCCAAAAAGCATGAGTTCAACTATTCACACGCATCTCAACTCAAAGTTACAAAGTTACTTATTTATGACAATACGATTAACCATAGAAGAGAATATTACTAGCAGAAGAAAGTATCCTATGTATGAATACCTACAGAATCCTATCCTTATCCTGATAGTTTTCTTCTCTCATTGCTATGCAAAGCGGCATTTGTCTCCTATGATCACACAAATCTCAGCACATGTGTCTCTATGTACATATAAGAATGATTATTATATTTGTTACACTGCCACTTGGTAGAAATTTAAATTTGTACATTTAGCATGTGGCATAGTACTATATTAATATAAAAAAATGTGATGCAATTGCAGCTTGTGTACACTTGCTAGTGTAAAGACTAAATGGACCCATCTAAAGCTCCATCAGAGAAGGAGGTAAGATCTTGAATCAATGCATGTCTTATATTATATCACATATTATAATCATTTCTTTCACTATCTTGTGTCCTTTCAGGAAGAAGTTCTTAAGAAGAAGTACGGAGGTCTTGTGCCAAAAAAGCCCCCACTCATTTCCAAGGTAAAATCATAAACCCATAACTATGGGCTTAAATGTAATTTTACGTATTGCTGCTTTTATATAAAATATTTCATTTGATATCAGGATCATGAACGGGCTTATTTTGATTCAGCTGATTGGGCTCTTGGAAAGGTACATATTTTTTTTCCATTTTTTTACTCGGTCTTCAAAAATATTTTGTGATTAAAACTTGTTACTAAATGTTCACAGCAAGGTGTAGAGAAGCCCAAAGGACCTCTTGAGGCACTTCGGCCTAAACTACAGGTATGCAAAAATCGACAAGACATGACAGAACAGGTTGTACTGACTACTAACTGACTGTGATTGTGACATTTTTTATTTTATTTGTGTTTGTTACGATTCAGCCAACTCAAAATCAAACACGATATCGGAAATCTCCTTGTGCACCAACAGATGGAGAAGGTACATATGCTAATTTTGGTTATTTCTTAAATCTTTATAATGAGCTTCAATAAATATAAGTTTTTAATTATTTTTTTGTGTTGGTTGTTTAAATAGATGGAAACACTACGCCAGCCTCTGAGGATGGTTCTATGAATGAATGAGAAAATGATGTTGATTGTCTCTCTCTCTCATTTCATGAAACAATAGCTGCGAACATATTGTGATACAAGTATGCAACTTGCTTTCTTTCTTTCTTTTTTTCTTTTCAAATGATTTTTGTTTTTTTTTTTCTTTTTCAAAATTAATCCATGTTTGAACTAGCTTTGTATTTGGATGATGAATTGTTCTGCTGTTAAATGGCTGTTGTACTTTAACTTTGGTTAAAATTGACCAATTTACCATGATAAGATGGTGAAAAGGGTGAAAGCAAGTAGCAACCCCCCTGGTCGCTATTGACCAAAAAACCTATTCATAAATCATAGCCCTATTTTAGGTCAAAGGCCGTATACCCGAGTGATATTCTGTTATAATGTTTTGATTTTGTGTAAAACTTTTAAAAGAAAAATGGATAACTGCAAAAATGAAATATTATTATTTTATCAACCTATACAACATGTTTTTCTTTAACAATTTGATGCGACAAATATTGGTTTTTTTCTATTATATGTAAAATGTACATAAAATAGTAAAATTAATTTAAGTTTGTTGGATTAGATGATAAAAAGGGAGAAGTTTGTAATATCAAACGATTATAAACAATAATGAAATCATGTTACATTATTTATTTGCAACAGTTCAAAGAAAAATGTGATTTGTTTGGCAATAATGATTTACAACCTATGTTATGTATGAATAAGTATGATAGAGGTTATTTTTTGGATGCATTCTGAACATCAACTTATTTGTTAACTTTATTACCGATGCATAAATTTTTTTTGTCTTAAATTTTCATCGTCATTGTATCACTGATAAATCCTAAAATAAAAAGCTAAATTCTAAAAAGTAAGCCTCAAAGTAAATATATACGTACTTATAATACAAGCTCCTAAATACCTTATATACCATTACATAAGGTTGGTAATTTGTAAGTTAAGGCTACGATTTACCGAGAAAGTCTAAAGTTTGAGTCCGTATAGCCTAGAGTGGTATAAAATAATAAATATTCAAATACAATAGTTGTATATATATTCTTTTCATTTGTATTTCATCGTTATTGTTTTAACCGATTAATTGCTTTATCAGAAGACAATCATCATTTTTATAATCCCATTCATGAAAATTATATAAACTATAAAGTAGAATATCAAACTAAAAACAATAACACGTTACATTTCAACGGACCTATTCGATCTCGGATCATCGATTGGTCCTCTCAATAATCGCAACTGACTGATTTTCTTATTAATTTGTATATATAAAATTTAGCAACGGACTCATTTCCATAGATAATTTGCGTCCAAAATGGGGTAATGGTCTAATGGATATGTATCTCTTGGTGATCAAGTTTAACGACCAATTGTGTTATTGTTAATGTAATGCCTTCAATATTGAAATGTATTTAAAGAAAATATCAAACAACTAGAAACTCAATACATACTTAATAAACAAATGATGTTCTAGACATTAACACGATTAAAGCAATCATTCATCAATGTTTACGAAAAAAAACTTGAATACCCATTACCATGTGTTTCCAAACATCAAATAGTTTCTTAAACACACGTTCCATGTTGGACAAGGTTGTTGCCACTCATAGCAAAGAGATTTTCTTGTTTTTCTTCTCTCATTGTCATATATTAATGGATGGAAATATAGACTAATCAATAAAAAAAAAATGGTTCCCAACTTGTTTTTATCCACCTTATGATATCATGATATAGCAATCGATAGTTGTGGTATATTTCAATTTATTGGCACTTTGAAGAATATTGAGAATATTTGGGTTAAACATGAAGATTATGATAGTGATATACATTGGTAGATCTAGCAATATAAATAGGACACGTAGATAACCAAAACGTAACTTATTAATCTGCATTTCCATAAATTGCAATTTAATTGGGTGTTGATGTTGTTACATGAATTGCAACGAACTTCGTGAATGTAATCAAACGCAAAATTTTACGCCAAATACGACACAAGCTTATCAATTTCATCCGGGCTTCCTATGAAAATTGGAGTGCGCTGGTGAATCTGTTGATAAAGAAAAAAACATGGTTATAGCTCTTCCTTTAACTTTATGGTACATTTTGACTTTTCTGGTCGAACTTGATATGATAGTGATTCAAACTCAAATTGATAACCCAATCCGTAGTCAAACTTTATAATAACATTTTAACATTTTAAAGTTGGAAAATACTTTGATAGTCCAAAAGTAAGTCAAAATGTTTTTTCTTAATCTTGTAACAGAAAACAATTTACCTGCTCAGGTTCAATATCAAGTATCCTCTGGACACCATCAATGGCTTTTCCACCAGCTTGTTCCACCAAATAACTCATCGGTGCACATTCATACAACAACCTCAAATTCCCACTTTTTGCTTTCTCATTCTTAGGGTTACCATAGATGCCACCATAAAGCAACATTCTATGAATCTCACCAACAAGGCAGCCAATATACCGCCCCGAATACGGTTTTCCATTAGGTCCACCCGGTTTTCGTAGATGGTTAAGGTAATTCTGCAACTTCGTATCCCACATATCAAAATTCCCTTCGTTAAAAGAGTAAATTCTTCCGGATTTTGGTATCTTTATGTCCTCATGTGTCAGCACGAATTCACCATAAGCGGGATCAAGCGTGAATCCATGCACTCCTGTCCCTATTGAAATGGTGAACACCACTGAGCTCGAATACAAACAGTATCCCGCTGCTAATAAGTTGCTTCCGGGTTGGCAAACGCTCACGATACACTTCTCTTTAGCCTCATCTAACTAATCATCCAACAACAAATTAGTCACCGTTAATAAAAAAAAAAAGCGACATCGCTTTTTTCATTAGTTGGCCCACACTGTCCGTTTTAAGAGTATTATATGAGATGTAAATCAGGTACACAGTAGCTCTGCTAAGTAATACCCCAAGGAGCCTAATCCACATTGGAAGTAAAACTCAAACCCCACAGAACTCTCTGCTTCATGAGCATCATGTTAGATGTAAATCAGGTGCACAATGGCCCGCTTGTTGGCATAGTGCCCACAAGTAGTCCTATCCACATTGGAACTGGAACTCGCACACTGCTGCACAACTTCGTCCAGGAGTATCACGTAAGATGTTAATCAGGTACATAGCCGCCTTTTACGTGGCTGACATAAAATTGAAATTTGAAACTCTATCCCTTGATTAGTTGTACAACTATACCACCTAGAACCAATTGGGTAAAAGTAGGACATTATTCTATAAAAATGTTTTTGATGGTTGTACGTACGGTGTCGTTGTCGTAATCGACGAGGCATTGTTCATCTGGAGCGTATATGCCGAATATAGAACCGGTAGTTAAGGCAATGTCGATGTTAGCAGAACCATCAATTGGGTCGAACACGACAATGTAGTTCCCGGAATTGGTTTCCTCCACTGCCACTGGTACGTCTTCCTCCTCTGATGCTATGATGCCGGTTCTTCCACTTGATCGCAAGCAATTGCAGAATAACTACATGACACCATAGTTAAGCTTTCACAAAAGGAAATGTATTTTGAAGAATTTATATGAAACTTAAGACAAGTATATGACGTGTTGAAGTTATAATATATTCATGGTTATTTTAAAGTAGGTGATGAGACCCAAGAAAGTCAAAACAGACCTCGTTGGAGATGACATCGAGTTTCTTCTGGTCTTCACCCTGGATGTTCATTGTTCCCTGAGCTCCGGTTAGGTTGATAATGCTGGACCTTTGTAATAGTGAAGCAATTTGTTTGCAAGCCAATGATATGCTTGATAGAACTATGGTCAATTCTGCGTCGATATGACCGGCTTGTTCTTGCTTTAGTAACCATGTTGTTAGGTTTTCGATCTCGTATCTGTTCTTTCTCTTGATGGGGGTGGGGGTAGCTGTCGGACTGGTAGGACCAGCTCCGGCAACAGCCTGACAACAGAGAGAGGAGATAGGTTTCCCGGTGAGATAGGGTTGTATTTCACGGTGGGAGGGGCGGAGGTAGGAAATGGAAGTGGTGGTGGTGGTTGAGAAGAGGGTGGTTGAAGGCGAAATTGGAATTGATTCAGCCATTGGAGTGTGAGGCCTATGATCGGGGAAGTTGTTATCTTTCTTTTTGTGCAAAACGAGTGAATATGATTGATGCGATGAGAACAAGGCTAACCCAGGTCACCATCACAATAGAGAATATACTTTCTTCTTAAACTAGCTATTGCAGCAACTATCATGGTTTTATTTTGATAGATTGTTTTCTAAATGTTGTTTCGGTTAAAAAAAATATAATTAGGTTGCTGTGTTTTGGATTATAAAAAATTATATTTTTGGTTTGGTTTAAAAAAATATGAGTATATTATTGTTTTGGGTTACAAAATAAAAGAACGTTGTTATCTAGTAGTCACAAAATAAAAGTACGTTATTTTGGATTAAAAATAAAAGTGTATTGCATTTTGAGTTTATGATATAAATCTATACATACTAATAAACAAGGCATGTTAATGTCACGTGACATCTTTTTAAAGCCTTTAATACACGTGTTACCCTATTATTTTTTCCTTAGTTTTTTTTCCTAATTTCAAGCACATTCAATAAAAGAGATAAAATCGTTTCCTTTTTTGAATTCACAACGTTCCTATCTTAGACTGGAATTTAAATTAAATAGCTGTAACTTTTAGTACGAGAAATCAGGAATCAATGAAACGTATCCTTTTTTGAATTCACAACGTTCCTATCTTAGACTGGAATTTAAATTAAATAGCTGTAACTTTTAGTACGAGAAATCAGGAATCGATGAGACGTAAATGTCGTCATACCACCAATAGATCATTGTCACCATCGTGTACTCTTCTCGATTAGTTTCAGTCATCGAACTCCATCTTCCTCACCTTCATTGCTACTCTCTCTGGCCACTGTTGATGTCTTCACCATCACACCACCAATGCAGCACAACATCGGTAATTGCTAATCACTATGTTAATGCACCCTCACTCCATCAACTGTTTTTCCTTAAATCCGATTTTGATCTGTTCTAATTTATGAAAAAGATGTTCCGATTTGAGCAAGATTAGAAACAAGTTTGATTATCGTTTGCTATTTACTATGTTGTTTACAAGATCTCCGACAGGGTTGGAAGGGAAAAGCGTGGACAATGGTTGTTGATCGATGACGCTCCATAAGGATTGCATGATATCCCTTTAAGACCAAAGGATTACTAGCTCTGCAAATCAAAAGGTTTGATATGTTTTTTTTTTTTGTTGTTTTGGATTTTTTTCTTCAAGGCGTGACACACCCGACGAGGATGGGCGTTAACGCATGTAATGTTTCTTCAATCTATTTTGCTCTTTTTGATTAATCAAAATAAATTGCTATGGCTTTAGTGTTTATTGCAGCTTGAGGAGAAAATCGACAATGATGAATACGAAGCTTTTCTTCATAAATGATTATGATTTTAGGTGAGATTGGTTTACATTATTGGATTGTGATTTAGAATTTTTGTTTCAAATAGCATGTTTTAATGTGCAGATACATATTGAGTTATGTTTTTTTGATTTCATTCTAGAAGAAGAAGGCTCAAAGAACAAATCCGACGTATTATGTTGAACACCATTCGAGTCATACATATCTAGGTTACAGGTTTTATGAAGAACTTAAACAATATTACGTTTTTTTATATTTGGCGGTCAGATTTGGATCTCTATCAACAGAATTGTGAAGATTTGGTTTTCGACAAACAAAATTGTTCTTTAATAGACAAAGTCAAACTTCTTAAAAGGATAACTCTTTATATATACATCATAATTCTCTATGATTACTCCAAGAAAATTATCAATGTTTTCTTTTTAACTTTCCTTTGGTTACTATGTTTACAATTTTACCTCCAGGAAGTTGTTAAAGTTTGCAAGCTTACCTCCTGGAAATTTTTAAAGTTTCTAGGAAATGAATGATCCGGGTATATGTTTTTAGTTTGTATTGGAACTATGGAATTGCAGATTTTTTTTATACGAGTAGTGTGTGTATGCACACATAAACACAGTCACACTGCCACTACTCACCACGCCCAAATGTAACTCACCATTTCTTGTCTGTTTTGATAAATGTCGATAATTGACGTCTATACCATCATCTGAGTTAGAAGGGGTTAAGTGATTGCATTCGATCCTGTCATCTTTTATAACTGATTCCTACCATTCTTCTTCTGCTTGTGAAATATTGAGAGGGTAAGATGGTAAGTAAATTCATAGGAGTCCTTCACTTATATATCTATCTATTCATGTCTTATCATGCTCTTTCTATTTGATAAAATTTCTAACTCAACATTTTTAAGTTTAACAGTTGTTCCAAGATGATTTTTGGTGGATAATCTCATGAGATATACTAAAACTATAGTTCACTGTTAATTTTAAAGATTGGGGTGATGGATTATCGTGTTTTGACATCATTTTTCTGTCATAGACTCATCTTTAGTTTGTTTGAATGCACACACAACTGTAACTACACATTGTCCACTATGATGTGAAATTAACTCAGGAAGACGTAAGTCATGTGACCGCCATGTTGAAGGGTATCGCGGGCTATCTCGATCCTGAGTTACTTTCTCTTTTAGAAAGTGATGTTGAAGTGAGGGTCTTAAAGTTTAAAGTGAAAGAAGGGAAGCGCTAAAAGAGTGAAGTTCACAAGACTTTATAGTTTGGAGATTAAAAATAGAAAAGATATTCAAAATACTCGAGTTTTGTGTATTCAACACACAAATTTATTAGTTAGTATCCTTTGAGTTGAAAGATTTCATCATTTTAAGAGTTTCTTTACTTTTTGGTTCTTATTATTTGGAATTTGTAATCAACTTTAGTAGTTGTTCTGTAATCTTGTGTTTAAGTGATAGATGAAATGATTGATTAGTGATTATTTTGTTTTTCTGCATGTGTTTGGGTGGGCATATGTAAATAATTAAATTGCTAATCTCATCTTATTAACATTAATAAAAATTCTGGAATGGTTATGATGCGTTCTTAGGAAAGGGGACACTTTTTGTAGATGGATGTAAAAATGCAAAAATTGGGTTAAAACTATAAAATTGATAAAATTGAACTGTGATTATAGGTGTTCTCATTTTAGAACGTTTTGGTCATAGAAAACTTTAGAGGGGGCACAACTAAAATCTAAAATGGACAAATCTGATTTCTATAGCTATACAACGCATGATAAGCAAAAAAGGATTATAATTTGTATTATTTAGCTACATGGGTACTCATGTATCATTGTTGTCGAATATCAAATTGTATGATGAAATAAAATATTTTTTATATTATATAATATTTGACAAATATTTTTTATTTGTCAACCGTGTGTTACACGGGTTTATAAACTAGTAAGTCAATAAAACATGAAGGACATGACGTTTCGTTGAATTTAGTTGTTTAGCAGCTTAAAAAAACGTGAAGTCGAGTCCCGATAAAGGGAGAAGTGTTGAACCATGACAATATAGTTTTTCAAATGCCTAAAGACTTGCCTCCAAAGAGGGGACATGAATCACATGATCATGCCATCGTTCAAAAGGACGGTTGTTGTACAGTGAACACGAGACCATATCGTAAGGGTGGAAATTATTTTGTTTAGAACCGAAAAACCCGAAAACCAAACTTAACCAAAATTGATTTTGGACCAAAACATATTCAAATTTGGTTTTTGGTTTGGTTTGAGATCAAACCAAATATTGAATTTGGTTTGTGGTATCATGAAGTTCAGATCAAATCGAACCGAATTACCAAATATTATTAACTAATTAATTGACAATATATTTTATATTTTATATATTAAATGTAAAAGAATAATATTAACAAATTTACCGGTTTAGATTGTAGGCCTTTAGGAATTATGGTTAACACTTAAATCTTTCACACTTCCGGCAATCGATGATGAAATAAATTGTTCTTGATGTATAAATGAAACTAAATTTTGGCAAGCCACTAGTAATAAATTTTGAACTTCATGTTTTATACTATTATTTGGAACTTGAAAGTTAAACTTTATGTTTCTATCTAGTACAGGTGTCATTTTATCACGTTACCTATGGAAATTTAGATCTTTATGTTTGGAACTTTAGTTTTTTATGTTTGAAACTTTGTAATTTAGGTTTGGAAAATTGCTACAATGGTTTTTTTTTTCAAAAGTATCCTTGGTTTCAAACCGAACCAAACCAAACTTGGAATTCGGTTTTGTTTAGACTCATTTGAATTTTGTTTGGTATGGTTTTTGGTTTGGACTAAAAAAAAATTTCGAACCGAGGAAACCAATTCGAGAAAACCAACGAACCCATAAATCGAACCGATTCCCACCCCTTCCATATCGTTATCTTATATAATTATTGTTAAACAATTGTTTATCAATTTTATCAGATTAATTAATTAGGTATTTAAGAAAATCCGTTATAAAACCTTAGAGAGATATTATAGTGTTCCATGAGCATATTGCTTATATGGCCGTTATCATAGATGATAGATTGGTTTAGTGGGAGTCCTAAGGTACTATGTCTTTTATATGAATACATTCTGTAATGAAATTTCGTAGAATAAAGTTGATGTTTTGTCCTGAATTCAAAGATTTGCAATATACATGTTGCATAAGGAATTGACCTCACTTAAGACCACAGTTGGACCATCTAAAAATAGACACGTGTAAAATTACATTGCATTCCATTTTTATCCATTTTTTTATCTATGTCATTAAGTGTGTAGGTATTGTGCTCATGATGGTTTGATCTTCATTTAATATATTATTAAAACAACGTTGCTTCAATATCTATGCATAAGATGGACCAGATTATTTAAAGAAATAAATCAAAATTGAATAGCATTGCGCCTAAAGAATAAGTAATACAGTTTCAAGCATATAACACTCAAGTGAAAGATTGTTATATTTCTAATATAATATGAATTAAATATTAAAAGTTAATAATCATCATGTGGACATTATATGATTTGTAAGTTACGAAGGGCTATTCAATATTATGAATTAATGTCATAAATTAGAGTGTAATGGGTGCTCTAAACTCTTGTATATAAATAGTGGTTGGTTCTCAACATACAAAGACACACACAAACATTTTCTATTACATTCTTGATTCCCAATTTCCCATCATCTAAGAATGTGATAAGGAAATACTAAAGGTCTTTGTTGAGGAAGATTATCACACAATAGTTCTACTCTCTCGTCGATATTCCACATCAAGAAGACGGCAAAATCAAACAATGGATTTAGGTATGCGACTGGGTTATCTTAGTGATTCAATAATATGGTTTCGATCTATGGTTTATATATGCTTATATATTTATGCTAACAGGTCCAGCCCGATCTGATCCAAACCGTGATAAAACAAAAGCTCATCGACTCCTAGCGACGATATATACGACATATGAAGTGCAAAGTGCGCATATATCGTGTCATTTCTTGACCCTTGCATCTCGCGTCTATGACTCATATGTAGGTACGTGTATAAGCTTGACACATCCCTTGACCCATTAAAGCCTTTAAAGACTAAGGACATAAAACTCCTTATAAACTCACTCAAACTTCTTCCCTTACTTATGCTCCCCATACTTATGCAAGACAAAGAAATTAACCAACGTCCAACTTGTCAATTCCTATTATAAATTTCCAACAATTTTCCGCTACAAGCTTTTGCGTATTCTACATTCTTTGTTCTTTATTATTCCCACCATTATATACCCTTACAATTTATAACATTATGAACAGTAACTTTCTTAATGTTTATATTAAACTAGTATTCGAACAGTCCGCGCAATGTTGCGGAAGCCCCGTATATTGAAAAAACGCAGCTCGACAAAGACAAAATACGTAAAGGACGAAAAATGTAACTTTAAAATATAATAAGGGACTGAAATTGTAACTTACGAAATACCAATAATATAACTTTATAATAAGTAAGGTGAAAACAATTAATTCAAAATTAGTTGAGAGAAAAAAACGTAAATATAAAAGTTTGCTATAAGAAGAATCAAAATTGCTATTTCCAAATCAAAAGTTATTTACAATTTGTATCCTATATTTTACCAATAATACTATGATCTGAATTTAATAATTATGGCTCTGGAAATAGTAGGTACCAAATGAACAGTGAAAAGCTCTCACATGTTCATTTTGGTAATTAATATATATATATATATATATATATATATATATATATATATATATATATATATATATATATATATATATATATATATATATATATATATATATATATATAAAATATGGGACGGATTATAACTACAAGGTCGTTGGTTTTATTGGAACGCGCGTGTGACGTAGAACGTTGCAAATCTTTATGACTCAATTTTGACTCTCGCTTTTAATACATAGGGTCCTACTTGCACCGGGTCACGGTCCAACTGGTTCGACCGGCTGGATCAACCCGGGTTTTAAAACACTGCATATAGATCCACATGCCCCTTCCATTTCTAGGCCTAAATCCGGCCACATTTTCTAAACTTCCGCTAACTTTTGTTTTAGGACTTTTGACAAATTTTTGTATAGTTTTGATTTTTATTTTTTTAAAATACAACCATTTTGGTTTTGGCAAACCTTTTTTAAAAATTAATTTTCCTTAGTTGTTTTATAATTTTTTATTAATAAATTCTTTTCTTATTCAAATTTCATTTTTTACAAATTATTATTGAACTTAACTTCCAAGTTATTGTTCAGATTAATAAATGGGGTATTTTAGTACAAATACAACATACTGGTTTATTATTTGCATACATATATAAATAACATACCTTTTACGTATAAATACATAGATGATATGACTTAATAGAAAAACGAATTAATAAATGTGGATATCAAGTTTTAGTTTAAATCTTTTGCGGTTTAGTTTTTTAAAACATTTTGTTTTATATCAACATTTTTTATTACTTTATTTAGTCGAAAACATAAGATTTATAAACCTTGCACACCGTGCAGGAAAAAAGCAAATTTCTCTTCTAATCTTGAAAATTTATTACTGGATTTCCTACAACCTCTGATTTCGCATATATTTTTTTTTGTTTCTAAAATCCTTTGCATGTTCTCTTTCTCTTACTTCCTTCGTATGTCCGAATTTAGCTTCAACTCTCTCCATGGCTTCCTTTATTGCAGCAAGAAGTAAGGTTGCCTCGATGATGGTTAACTGTAGACCAATCAAAATATATATGATGGTTTCTGGGAACTACTGGAATGTGAAATACAATTCGATGAGATAGACTCAAGCCAGTCACACATATTTTTACAAAGTACCCACAAAGATGGGTGAAAAAACACCATTGAGATATGGATGGGGAAGAATCCTAATATGTGTTATATCAGGGTATGAGGGTGTGAGGCTTAAAACGCCAAGACTTCTACAATCCATTAGAAAACAAAGTATTTGTTGCACGGGATGCCAATTTTCGGATAAACATGACCGTCACATTCCTTGCTCCAAGGCCATTGTGATTTACTTTCCTCATTCGGTTGTGAAACATGTTGTGAGCCAGCAAATGCCTAAATTAGTTTTTTTGTTTGTTTGTTTGTTTCGTAACAATGTTCTTTGTCTACCACATGTCTTCTTTACAAGACTAGAGAAACTACACACAAGAGCTCAAACATAGAACTTCTGTTGCACATCCACAAATACGGAAAGATGATAGTTATATATTCGTATGAACAATTGCAATCTTTAAAATAAACTAAGGTTTGTAGTGGTCAAAGTATTTAGCTCTTTTGCTTTAGACATCCTAGAGCCTTCGTCTTTGGGTTATGACTGATTATATGTACATGTGCCATCACATAAAGCAATGGGATCTCATTCCTTACACTGCAGAAGAAGAATGATTGATGTTCTTTAACTTGGATATTGCCATGTATTTAATTGCGATGGCCCCAACTTGTGAGTTGCTGTTTAATACATATCTAAATGAACCGTTCAAGGAATTGAAAGTAGCTTTAGGCTTTCACTGGCATTGTTTCATATAGTCGTGGGCGGAACTACGTACAGAAATATGGAACGCATATATGTACCTTGAAAGAAAATTTGTATCGGCTTGTAATATAAAAAAGTTACATAAAATATTTTTCTTACATGTAGTAACAATATGTGACTCGTAATAGCAATGTATTTAAAATTATTTACAAATAATAGAAATGTAATTACAATTTGTTACTCATAAGAACATAATTCTATTTTTTATACATATAATAATAGTATGTAATAGCAATGTATTTAAAATTATTTACAAATAATAGAAGGGTTTATGTCATAAAAGCCCTTAAGTTTGTAAGAAATGTTCGGGTTTACCCTTTTATGTATTTTTTGTTCATAAAAGCCTTTATATTTATGTATGTTTCATAAAAACCCTTAAGTTTGGCAGGAATGTTCGGTTTTACCATTGTGTCGTGTTATAGAACCTATCAAACTTAAGGGTAAAACCGAACATTCCGGCCAAACTTAAGGGTTTTAATGAAACTTACATAAATTTAAGGGCTTTTATGAACAAAAAATACATAAAAGGGTAAACCCGAACATTTCTTACAAACTTAAGGGCTTTTATGACAATAACCCATAATAGAAATGTAATTACAATTTGTTACTCATAAGAACATAATTCTATTATTTATACATATAATAATAATATGTAATGAAATGTATAAATATTGCTGCTACGAGTATAAAAAATAAAAAATTGAATACATTTGAATTATCCGTAAAAAAATAGTTAGTGTACTTAAATAAAAAAATAAAAAATGTTACTATTAGGGACAATAAACAAATATATCATACCAAGAATAAAGTACCTTCCTATATATTATTCTCAATTTGCACCGTTATAGATGGTATCACAGTATGATAGTATTGTCTTTTCTTTTTGCCGCTTTGGAAAAACCCTCCGGTGGAAGCAATGCATATATCTATGCACTCCTTTTTCACTCCTACAAAGTGAAAGCGACACACACACACACACAATCACTATCAGTCTGTCCTCTATAAAATCTGTTACCAGTCACTCTGTCTGCTAAAACTTGAAGCAGCAACATGACCAAACCGTCGTATTCTCTCTTCATTCTACTCTGCATATTGTTCTTACGTTTCTTCACTTCATGTAATCCACAACCTTCGTTTCTTCAAATATAATATTTGTTTGTACATATATTTGACTGTTGTTGATCATTAATTGCAGATGGGGTTCAGCTGATTCTAGTCAACAACTGCAGGGAAAGCATATGGCCAGGTTTACAAGGCGGTGCAGGCCACCCAAGTCCAAAAGATGGTGGTTTCCGATTGGATGGTGCCAAGGAAGTAGTCATTGATGTGCCGGATAAATGGTCAGGGAGAATATGGGCAAGGCAAGGTTGTTATTTTGACGGTAGTGGTAAAGGCCGATGTGCCACTGGTGGTTGTGCCGGGCAGTTACACTGCCAGGGTACAGGCGGTGAGCCGCCAGCCACGGTGGTGGAGATGACATTTGGGTCTTCGAGTTCACCCTTGCATTTCTACGATGTGAGCTTGGTGGATGGATTTAATATTCCTGTTGCAATGGCGCCGGTTGGTGGTGGGGTAGGGTGTGGTAGGGCGTCGTGTGAGGTTGATTTGAACGTGTGTTGTCCGTCGGCACTCGAAGTGAAGATGGGAGGGCAAGTGGTGGGGTGTAAGAGTGCGTGTTTGGCTATGGCGTCTCCTAAGTATTGTTGTACGGGGGAGTATGCGAATCCTAAAACATGTAAACCTACACTTTTTGCTAATTTGTTTAAGGCGATATGCCCAAAAGCGTATAGTTATGCGTTTGATGACTCTTCGAGTCTTAACAAGTGTCGGGCTTCTAGATACGTGATCACGTTTTGCCCTCCTAAATGAGTCGTGTCGAATGGGCTTCTAGATATGCGGTCTTGTGTTTTTCTTAGGATTAACCATTCCCGACAGTCGTTTGTACTTCGTGTAATAGAGCATGTACATTATCTTATTTCACTCTTGCATTTAAATGAGTTCATCCATATTGTTTTTTTGTTTCTAATGGTCAAAACAATCAAATATGAAATATGAAATATGAAAACTTAGTTAAAAAATGGTCAATGGGCGGACAAGTTGGACGGGAAGTTCCCACATCGACCACAATTGAGACGCGAACTTCTATTAATAAAGACATCCCTGATTCCCTTCCAGTGTTATGTTTTTTTGGGCGTCATTCCAAATGATTTTATGTTTGCAACCAAGTGTTTATGGCAGGCTGTTAGTCTAGTCCAATCCAATCTTTCGTTATTGTCGATTTAAAATTAAGGGAAAATGACGTAACTAACTATTTGATTTATTCAGGTTTAGTCATTTTCTTTTTTTTCGTGCTTTATTTGTCATTAAAGTATTTATTTTGTTCATGATATATCCTTATGACCTAGAATAACATGTTACACCCTAATTGACATCTACATGGCAAATAGGTGGCATCTACGTGGCTTTTGAGGGTAGGAAAAATGACTTATAAGGATAACCAGCTATTTGTTTTATTCACGTTTGGTCACTTTTCCTTTTTTATTCGTGCTTTATTTGGTATTATACTATTTATATTGTTCAACCTAAATTTTTATGACCAGCAATAACAAGTAGTGTTTGTTTAATCACTTAATATCGTAATATAAGTATTACGTTGGTTGATTACGTGTATCATTACCCTTATAACTCATTTTCCCTTTAAAAAACACTTGGGTTTTTTTATATTTAGACTCGGTCGCATAGCATGCTTAATGGCTCGTCTGATTTATCACTTGGTCATTTATATTTTACAGATTCATCGGTATTCTGTAGCTTGCTATAAGGTGATTAAGTGATCATTTTCAAAGGGAAGATATGTATTGTGGGCATTATATATTTCCTAGTTGTGTGTCTGTATAATATGGTAGGATACAAATTTTAGAGGTGAGGACATTGCTACACGTAATGATACTATTAGGAATCGGACAGGGTACACACAGCGGAAATACACTATCACACACACAAACTCACTAAAATAAAGCAAGAAGAACACAAGAATTTTACGTGGTTCGGATTCGGTGTCAATCCTACATCCACGGGCAACAACTAGATTTTATTTAACAATGAGATTACAAGAGATACACTCAATTCTTATAGGTATTGAGTTGTGGTGCATTTGTTCTCAAACCAAAGCCTCTTATATATACACATTGAGAATGTATAAAATATATATAATCCTACACCTCAATTTTGAAAAAAGGAAAAGCTTCACCTAATTTCCTTTGAAAATTCTTCACAAACTTTCTCCACCAACTTTCTCCACCAACCAACAATCTCCCACTTGGAGAAAATAACCCAACAATTCTCCAGTAATCTTAGAAAACACCAAGTCTTCCAAGCCTTCAGTTCCCAAGAACAAGCTAAACTTAGTCAATTTCCTAGTTGCAGCCACCCCTCATTATCAAGTACTAGAAGGGCCAGTTGAAGCTCCCACTAGCTCCAACTGAGCCGTGGCTAATCCCACCATCGACTCATCCTTTGTCTCAACCGGTTTGGACACTCCACCAGCTCCAGAGATACACCGACGACCACTAACACTCTCCAAACTTTGCAAACTTCCAACAGGAGAGAATTTTCCAGTCTTAGTCTTCAAAACCCAACGGATCTTTGTAACTGTACCCGGAACACACCCCGTGCTCCCACTGTCACAAAATCCCCTGAATGGTTTAGACTTTCCGACTCGTTCAGCTAACATCCCCTTGGCTCCAGAATTCATGTTTGCAAAATGAACTCTCTTAGCACTAGATTTAGCGAATCAGATTTTGTCATGCTTAACGGGGACGGTCATACTTCCCTCAGCAGGTACCTCAACCATATACAATGACCCACGCTTCATACCTTGAGCAATCACCGAATTACCATTGACCACCCTCCATTTACCACCACCAAACCTTACTTCCAGTCATTGTTTATCCAGCTGACCAACAGAAATCAATTTCTTCTTCAGCTCCGGAATTACCCTGACATTCTTCAGATTCCATGTAGTTCCCAATGAAGTAACTAGATCAATATCTCCTATGCCCGTTACTTGAAGCATCTCGTCATTTGCTAACCGTACCTTCCCAAAATCTCCTTCTTTTAGATTCACCATCGTTTCTCCGTTGTCCATGGCGTGAAACGAAGCCCGTAAATCCATGACCCAAGAGTCTACACATTTTTCCATACTGAGTACCAATGCATCTTCCTGATAAACATTCTCAGCACCAACACTGTTTAATTCTTTCTTTAGACATTGACTCTTAACATGTCCCACCTCTTGGCAGTTCCAGCACTTCACATTCTTCCAAGTTCTAGATGAACTTCTTCCCCGACTCCCACTACTCCCATCTTTTTTGCTATTCCCTCTACCTCTTCTGATATTTAATAACTCAGAAGAAGACGAGCCACCTTGATTCTTACGTCTGGTATCCTCGCCTAGAACCAAATCTCGAACCCCTTCAAACGTCATACCACTGGTCCCCACGGAACTCGTAACAGCAGTAACTGTTCCTGACCAGCTATCAGGTAGTGAAGCTAGTAGCAGTGAAGCTTGAGTCTCATTATCAAATTTAATTCCCACAGATGACAATCTGGACAGAATTGAATTTAGATTGTTAATGTGAATCGTAACTGAGCCATCCTTGTAGTGAACAGCTCCCTCATCAAGAACACCTTGTTAGTCGACGACGGTTTCTCATACATGTTCGTCAGAGCATCCATCATACCACGTGCCGTGGTTTCCTTCATGATGTTGAAAGCGACGCTCCTTTTCAACGACAATGTAATAACCGCCTTAGCTTTCTTGTCCTTTGAGTTCCACGCATCTTCAGCAGCTTTTTCCATTTTCTCCGGTTTGTCTCCAAGTACCACGTCCAAATCTTTCTGACATAGCAATGCTTCCAATTGCATTTTCCACCAGCTAAAGTCAGAACCGTTGAACTTCTCGATTACAACCTTGTCTTCAGCCATTTCGACAAACAAGAGACAAATATTTTATAGTACTTTTGTGTGACAGAACAATACTCTTCAAAGTACCGAGATACCTTTAATACGATTAATAGAAATTAGTTTCTGATGTGGAAGATCAGACAAAACTGCAACCACAGAGCATACTCTAATTTCTAAAACCGAGACCTCCTCCAAAACCCGAAGCTCTGATACCAATTGTTAGGAATCGGACATGGTACACGCAGCGGAAACACACTATCACACACACAAAAACTCACGAAAATAAAGCAAGAAGAACACAAGAATTTTACGTGGTTCGGATTCGGTGTCAATCCTACATCCACGGGCAACAACTAGATTTTATTTAACAATGAGATTACAAGAGATACACTCAATTCTTATAGGTATTGAGTTGTGGTGCATTTGTTCTCAAACCAAAGCCTCCTATATATACACATTGAGAATGTATAAAATATATATAATCCTACACCTCAATTTTGAAAAAAGTAAAAGCTTCACCTAATTTCCTTTGAAAATTCTTCACCAACTTTCTCCACCAACCAACAGATACATGTAATCAGGGGCGGACCCAGGATAAATGGACACGGGGTTCACTGACCCAGGAAAAATGGACACGAGGGGCAATGAGGAGCACATTTTTTTAGACGGGGGACACCTGTATATAAATTTTTTTTACACTACGGGGTAAAATTTCAGGGGGTCACGTGCCCACCCGGGCTCCTACATAGGTCCGCCCCTGCATGTAATCAACCAACGTAATACTTGTATTACGACATTGAGTGATTAAACCGACACTACTTGTTATTGTCGGTCATAAGGATTTAGATTGAACAATATAAATAGTTTAATGACAAATAAAGCACGAATAAAAAAGTGACCAAACGTGAACAAAGCAAATAGTTGGTTACCCTTATAAGTCATTTTTCATACCCTCAAAAGCCACGTAGATGCCAATTTGTGTGTAACCTGCTATTCCAGGTCATAAGGATGTATCATGAATAAAATAAATAGTTTAATGACAAATAAAGCATTAAAAAAAGGAAAGTGACTAAACGTGAACAAATCAAATAGCTGATTATCCTAATGAGTCATTTTCCGTAAAATTAAAAGTGATTTCATAGGATTATCTATTTTTGTTAGCTACCCTTCCAATTCGGGTTTGTATGGGATCTGTTGGGCTTGTGGTATGCTTGCAACCCACTGGTTATGGTGGGCTGTCTGTCTAGTACAAACTTGCGTCGTGATTTCTAGTATATCACTATGGGTGTATACCTGGCTGAATCGATCCAATTAGTCAACATAATCTCAGCCCAACATTAATTCTCAACCCATTTAGTTAAATAGGATTTGGATATAATTATATATATATATAACAATTCTGGCAACTTTGGAAGGGAGGTATGCTATCATGCTCCTTTTTTTTTAATTTTACAAAATAGCCCTTTAATTCTCCGTATATATTCACAAATTGTTCATATTCGATTTTTTCTTGAATTTTTGATTTTCAAAAGTTACAATTTAAACCTTTGAAGTTTTATCATTTGTATATATTATTCACAAACTATCCATATTCCAATTTTTGTTGAACTTTTGGTTTTCAAAAATTACAACTTAAACCCATGAAGTTTTATTATTCATATGTATTTCAATTTTTTTTAATTTTAACTTTTTATTTTTGACATATATAAAGCAAATTAAAAAAAACTGCAGCAATGCTGCAGACTTTCCTTCTAGTTATTAACATTTACAATACCAACCAACCAGCTAGTTACCAACTTTATTCTGTAAGAAACGCATCTAATGACAAGACCCAACTCATGCCCGAACCAGGGATCCGAATAGGTAAAACCGTAAAAGTGATGGCTGACAACCGCCCAATTTCAATTAATACTTTCTCTACATTTTATTAGCATTAGCAAGATAATTTATTAAGAGAAGACGTGTTTTGTGTGTTTGGTTTCTTGAAGGCCGGCTATTGTTCGCGAAGGCGAGTAAACAAAGCTCTACCCAGGAATGAAAAGAAGGGTCTTCCATACATGTCAAATTCATCACCACTGAAAAACAAACCCTAAATAAATAATCTGTACTTCACACATCAACCGCTCATTTAAAAACAAGATAAGATAATAAACCATGACTCACTATCTTATTCTTTTTAATGAGCGGATGATGTCTCTAGGTACAAAGTATCTTACTCATACAAAAAATTTAATACGAAAATATTACGCATACACGGCCACTGATTGGGACCAAAGATATAGTTGTCATTGATATAATTCACCAAAGATATAGTTGTCATTGATATAATTCATTCACATCCTCGTATATTAATTCGGATATGAATTAGATTTTATTACATGTTGTCTGCTATAATTGGATAGTTTTTCAATGTACATGTTATAATACAAAGAAATTATAGTAAATTACTGCAATAAACAAATAAATGATAATACCAACTATTTTTGCATCTAACTCTTTACAAATTACTTATATTTTCCACAGGAAAATGATATTAGAATGTCATAACTCATAGCTACATATATATGCACACATAATATCATCACATAAAGAAAAACACTATCATAACTTAGCAACAAAAACAATATCCAAGAAGAAAAAAACAAACTATAACCAAAAGGGAAATACACAGTAACTTTGCAACCTGTGAAAACTAACAGGTCTGTTAAATCCAGTTGATTTCAACACTCAAGGGCCTGGCCCAAGTAACAACGGACCTTCTTTCTTTCCAGATTTATCATCATTATTACCAGACGGTCTTTGTGGAGGTCTGAGAGGAGACTCAAATACTTTAGACGCCACATCTGGTGGTGGTGCATTGTCATCAGGAAGAACAACAAGTCCCTTCTCTCTAAGAGAAGACGGCTCGTTATAATAAGCACTCCAAAGTGAATCCACAAGTTGTCTTTCTTCCCTAACAGCAGCCAGATCCTCCAATGACATGGCGCTGATGTCATTAATCCGATCTTGAAGTACTTGTTTAAATTTCTCATCATCTGTTTCCCCTTTCTCAACTTTTGCAAGCTCATAAAGACCGCTTAATGCACCTTCTCTTACTTCCGGATCTTCACTACCTGCCAGGTGGCGCATGATACGTGGAAACCCTAGCTCTGTAACAACATTACAGTCGCTAGGGTTTTCTTGAAGCAAATACTGTATCAAATTGAGCGCTTTCCTGCATTTTAATGTCGTTTTATTAATAAATACTTGTTTAAAGAAAACATCATTTATTCAGACAGATGGATTAATTAATGATTATTACCTCTGAAATCTGACACTTTCAGAACTTAGCGCATCTCTCAAAGCAGCAAAACCATTTGCAAGACGAAATGCTTGAATCCCTGGCTTATTATGCCTGATTAAAGCTGAAATTTAAAAGTTTAGATTATTGTCGTATACTCATATACAATTTATTAGAAAAGAAAAAGGAAAACGAACTTATGACTACTTACAGGATATTGCACCAAGTGCCTTGGTGCGAACGGTGACATCATCATCAGAAGTGAAATTTGAAAGTAAAGGTTCCATGCCATTTGCGTCCATGACTAATTGTTGACTTTTTGGATTGTTTTGAACAATGGTGCTTACAACTTCTGCAGCCTTGGCTCGGATATTAGCATGGGAGTTTTTTAGATAGTTTAGTAGGGGGGTTAAACCACCTATAGAGTGAAGATCTGAGAATATGTATATAAGTTAGAAAATAAAATAAAACAGTAATGGTAAAAAATAATGGAAGAAAAAGCTCACCATTAGCCATGTCAATAGACTCGACATGCTCTTGGAGTTCATCCAACATATCTGCAAGAAAACATATGGAATTGTAAATAAATACCTTGGTACGGTTAAATGTAGATTGAATATGAAAATAATATGTGCTATGTTTTAACGTTGATGATACCTTCAATATCTGTGGCAGTTACACCTTGTTCCTCTAAGACATTTTCGGGAGTTTGCATAACGAGAGTTATTTCTTTCATTCGTTTGACCACGTCAATAGTTTGTGCTTGCATAGCTTCCATGAACCATTTTCGATCCTCCTCACTAATAAAAGAAAAGGAAATGAGATATCAAATAAATTGATGATAACCTATTTTCAAAACCAATAAAACTTCATTAGTTATCATTGGATTGGGTTTAGAAATTGCACTATAGAAACCAGTGATTTTGATTTATACAGTATAACGATTGCATTTAGAAAGTGTACCAAGATTCCATGGTGAAAGTATTTTGTTAAGCAAAAGTGAATCATTATCAAATATACTTCGCAAAAAGAAGTGAACAATCATTCTTGGGTTTGTATCAAACACATAGGAAACAAGACTATAAGCCAAAGGCTACAAACAATCAATGTGAACTTGGATGGATGGCGATTAGAAGAAGCAAATAAACACCTCTTTTACGAAACAAGTCTTGTATTTTCTATGGAACCTTAAATAACGAAGAACATAAAGAATTATACAAATCCCCAAATTGAAACAAACAAGGAAAAAATGTCAATTCACGGAAACGGATAAGCAAATTGAAAACGGGTTGTCGGTACCTTAAGTTTCTAGTAGTTCCAGTGCCATCGGAATGAGCAATGCTCCACTTGAGCAAGCCATCCCAGTTAGGTCCCTCTTTCGCCATAGCGCAAAACCCTAGTTTCCTGGTAAAGTTTAGTTTCGTATAGTTACTCCAACTACAATCGGGGATGAAGAAAGAGGTAACGACACAGATCGTTGATTTATATACGCGTTTAGAATACGATGGATGGTTCTGGAAGCTACTTGTGCAACCGCCGATTGAAAAGATGAGGGAGGGTAGAGTGCCAGACAATTCTTCGTTCAAACGGGAGTTGTAAATGTCATCGACAAACTTTACAAATCTTGGGCTTTTTAAGAGTTAGGTTTAACGTCGAATCTTGGGCTTTTTGTTTGTTACTTCTGTTCTGGGTCTGCCAAAGCCCAAAGTCCTTGAACCACTCGATGCCTAAGTTTTGGTGTCAATGTGTTTCGTAAGAAGTAAAATCTTTGTAGTCTACGAATTATACGTTTACAGTTTGTAAAGTATTTTTTGTTGTCTCAAGTTTACAGTTTGAAAAAATAAACATCCTAATGTAAAAACCGTATCGTAGTTATTGTGGTTTATAAACCGAACCGAACCGCACTTAAAACCGCAAACTGCACCAAATACAAAAACCGAACGGTGCAGTTTTAACAATCTAAAAAACGATCTATGCGGTTTTTGATGCGTTTTTAGCCTAAAATCGCACCAACGCACAACGCTCACCCCTACTCCGACGCAAATGAAATGAAAAAAAGGTTGTGTTAAAAAAAATAATCTTCAAGCAAAACGTTGGCCTACTCGTAGATAAAAACGTCCAATAAGAGCTTTTGAAAAAAAAAACAAATATCACCTTGGTTTCTTTGAGGCTTTGGGTTTTGAAGCAGTAGATTTCTCGACAAATTTCATTTTCTTCTAGGAACTTATGCTTTGATGTGTAGTGGGTGTGATTCCAAAAGTGAGAGAGTGTATGTATTGGGGTAGATGATTGTCTTCGAAAAGTAAACTTAGAATGGTTCCAGGAACAAGTCTAATTTTCACAAACTTGACTTGCTCTGAAATGAACTCTTTGCCTATTGTTTTGATTTGAACTGATGGTCTATGAGTAGGCATTGTTAACTTCAGTCTCTTAAACGCTTCAAATATAAGAATTGTCCACAATTTATGGTGAGAGATTACAAAAACATTGTCTTTTTTTTCCCAAAAATCACAAAAGTATACTGTATGTGTTAAGTGCATAGAAAACCGGTTAGTCATTGTTGAAACGAAATTGAATCAAAACCGGTTTAAGAAATTACCATATTTTGTTAAATTGGGTCAGATTAATTTGAGTCGAGTGAATTATGTTGGATTCATAATTATTATATAGAACTCATAAATACAATTTTGATAAAAAACTTAAATAACTAAAGAAATCAATAAAGAACTTTTGACATAAAACTTTATGAATAAGAGAAAAAATGTTTTGTACAAACAAAATAATTCACACTAAACAATTTTTAACAATTTGAGAAAAATTCACAATCTTGTCCGATCTAAACTTTAGAAAATGATTATGAGTGTGTAAACGTAAACCCTAACTAGATGTATTCTCTCTCTAAACTCACAAATGAAATAAGTTATGAGATGAGGTAAATAAATTGATAATTTCATTATATAGTCCAACAGTGTCATCTTTAATCCTTTTACATTATCTTTAGTCATGAACAATACATACACTTTAGCTCTTGTCACGAATAGTCCATTTATGCTCCATAAACGTTCAACTTCAATCCCCCGACACTCAATTTTAACAAAACCCAAATTAGGGTTCATAAGGTTTTACTTGATAAGTGATATTTGTTCATAAGATTTTACTTAATAAGTGATGTTTGTTCAAAAAAGCATAGAGGATGGTTTCTTACCTTGGTTTGATTACTTCTCAACAAAGCCCCTTGGAAACACCCTTGGACCTTCAATATCTAGCTACATACACTAATATCACCAAGAACACACACAAGTTCTTGGAAGAATATGATAGTCTATTGGGAAGAAAATGACATTTTGATACATCCTTTACACACATAAAAGCTAAAATAATCGGGTCCATAAGTCAACACTTAATTTAGGACATATGGGCAGCTTAAAATCGAAACAGGTGGCATGTCCGTTGCCAAACGCATCGCGTAGGTCGTAAAAACGCATCGCGTAACTCAGCAACTCGACACGAGTGCAGCAAAATGGACCCTCTGTTAAGAGTATAAGTTGCTCGAGTAAATATATACTCGGTTTGAGTAAAATTCTCATACTTAGAAATATTATGCAGTCCTCATTAATTTTTCAAGTTTGAACCGTCATAACTGTTACATATGAGTTCCAAATTTTGCAAACTGTATAACCCTAACAACGTGAGAATGAACTTTACAACTTCGTTTCACTGACCAAGGTCTCAATCTGTTCATACTTTTCGATACAAACACATAAACATGAGCATTTAGCCATTTATGTCACTTTTTGACCATTTTCAAACATGCATATCTTCTTCATTACAACTCCAATTGTCTTATTTCCGGTTTTCTTATCACTTCAAATATTACAAAAGTTACACTGATGACTTTTTCCTAATTCATTTTAGATTTTAAGATATTAGTTTTCGAAGATATCATTATAACTCTTTCACTTGTACTCAAACTTTCCAATTTTGCTCTTATCTCTATAACTCATTTCTAATAGGCTTATTCACCTATACAACTAGGTGAAGTGTTTTAATGCACATAACTTTGTATTGTTCATGTTGTTGGCTATTGCATCATTCTTTTAAGTGCTTAATACATATAGACATAATAATCCATTTTATTAAAAATATAATTTCATCATCATATATTATTACAAAATTTCACTTTGGTACATTACGATTTTTTGATGCCATTTTTGGTATGCGTTTTTGTGAATTGTGCGATACCATTTTTTCAATGCAGTATATAATGACTACGGCCCATGAGAGCCCTCTATTTGACTAATGTACTACTTTTTCCCATACCTTCTCGTATGGCCCATTCTCTTGTTAGTTAACCGAAGCCCATCCCATAGGATAAATAAAGCAACATAATTGCTCAAAAGTGTACCGTATCACAAATAATCGGTTTTTACTAAATAAAAACTACAGTATCAAATTTTCGTTCGATTCAGTTTTTCAATTTTTCTTTTTTGATTTTTTGAATTTCCGATTCCACTTTTGTTCACCCATTATTTGGTTTCAACTACTTATTAATAAAAAAATATTGTGAAGTTAATTAATAAGATGATAAAATACGTTATGAGTTTTTTATATTTTGCAAGAAAAATACAAATGGAATCCATAGAAGCAACGAGAACGAGAATTGATATCGGGAATTTTGGCCATGATAACCGAAATGCTCCTCAGTTCTTTCTTCATTCTCGGCGAACATCCATCCTTCCCCTTTCGTTTCAGCTTTAGGTTGAATTTAAACCAACCAAGATTTCGATTCTTCTAGGGTTTCAATCCATGTCCAGATCATCGAGACAATGATTTTCACACGTATTTCACGCTATCTCTCCCGTTCATCCCACTCTACGTTCCAACGAGTAATCCCCTCTTCAATGTTAATAATATTAAGTTCTATGATTACAAAAATCAACAGTGTAGATTTTGATATGAATCCTCATTGCAGAATGTGAGGGGGTTGATTTCAAGGGAATCAACAACAAATGCGAGCATCACACGCTTCGATGGAGCAGGGCTCGTGAGGACCTACTTAACCTCAGTTTGTGCTAAGGGGCAGATTATTAATCCTAAAATAGATGCTTCTGAAGTTCATTTCTTTGCAAAAAACCTAGGGCTACGAAGGCTGTTCTGCAGCGAGGCACCAAAGAGAAAAAGTAAGGGCAAATTAAGCGGTTTTGTTTCTCAAACTAATTGTTTTACTTTTTTATTCATTGTTTTTTATCCATTCTACCCCCAAAAGGAAAAGGAATAAGAGGTATTATTTCGGTTTTGGAACTTCAAACGTATGGTTACTAGCGTTTTATTTGCTTAAATTGATGGTTTCATTTAGCTTTCTTTTTGTTTATTCGAGGGGGGTAGAGCTTTTCTCCTAGTTGCTTAAGCGCACAGAACGCAAGTCATTTCTATGCATTTAACATGAAATTTATGATTAATCAAGATTAAAGTTATCACCTTTTAATGTAACTTTTCGTAGTTATGCATAATAATACTGAAAATTGATGTCTGAAAAAATTCTTGAGTTCAGATATTTTGTTTCTCCATTTTCTGTTTTATTCTGGTTATGACTATTCAATCTTTGTAACAAATTCATGTAGACTATGAAAACTATTACCCAAAGGGAAAGAGAGAGGTGCCAAAAGGAGAAGGTCAGAAATCGGGCTCTAAAGGTACACATATATCATCAAATAGCTACAAACAATATCTGTTTCAAATGCTAGAAATACCAACTTATTTTTGGACCTTGAGAATTTGCAAACTAGTTATTGGACATTTTCTTTATATATTACAAACTAGTTGTAAGACCCGTGTATTACACGGGTTGGTTAAAAGAAAATGTTAAATAAGAACATCTAAACATCAAACATTGTACTAACTTAAAAACATTGTACTAACTTAAAGTAAATAACATACTATCTTAAAAATAAACAAAACCAAGGTAACAACAAATTTACTTTTTTGGACACGTATGAGGCATGTAAAATGATTAAGTTGTATAAATTGCATAGGGTAAATTGCATAAAAGTCGTTAACTTTTCTAGATTTTTAGATTTTAACACTATGTTTTTTATTTTTGCTATTAAGTCATTAGGTTTTTTGAAAAATTGCAAATCTGACCATATGACCTGGTAACTATTGCCATCCTGTCATATGGTCATTTTTGCAATTTTTTGGAAAACATAACGACTTAATTGTAACAATTAAAAATGCAATGTCAAAATCGAGAAAATTAGAAAAGTTAATGACTTTTATGCAATTTACCCTTTAAATAAATAGGTTCCTAATTTCTTGCTTCGGTTATGAATTATTAGAATTAAATACATTCAATTCAAACAAATTTTTTAAGAAATTCAAAATTATGAGAAAATGACATGTGGCCAATTCAATGAGGAGATGACATGTGGCTTTGAGTTACTTATTTATTAGGATAGGATAAGTATTGCTTCTTATTGTTATTTGCGAGTCATAGCCTATTCTACCATTAAAGTAGTTGAACAATTTGAATGTTTTTTAGTTTACTTAAAACACTAGAAGCTCTAATATATTATTTAGCAGTTGTTCTTTCTATCTTTTCTCCATGTTTTACTAACCTCCAATAACATGGTAATATTTAGGGGACTCTGGTAAAAATGACCAACGAGAGAACATCATGAAGCAGTATCAAAGTTTAATCTCACCTTTGATGTTTTTCGCTTTCGTGTTATCATCAATCTTTTTGACTCCTCAAGAACAAAAACAGGTACTAATACTTAACACTAGTATATATATATATATATATATATATATACACATCTATAAACACTAAAACTAAACTATTCGATTTTTGTGTTTGCCCATTTTCAGATAAGTTTTCAGGAGTTCAAGAACAAGCTTCTAGAACCTGGTTTAGTGGACCACATTGTTGTGACCAACAAATCGGTTGCTAAAGTGTATGTAAAGACTTCAATGCCAAATACAATTCAAATTAGTGAAGAAGGTGTACAAGGTCCTAACAATGGGGGGTCTAGAGGAAATGTAAGCCAATACAAGTACTATTTCAATATTGGAAGTGTGGAAACTTTTGAAGAAAAGCTTGAGGAAGCTCAAGAGGCATTGGGAATAGATCCTCATGATTATGTTCCTGTCACATATTCTTCAGAAACAAATTGGGTTCAAGAACTAATAAGGCTTACTCCAACATTATTGCTTTTAGGAACATTATATTTCATGGGAAAAAGAATGCAGATCAATGTTGGTTCAGGTGGAAAGGGTGCCCGTGGAATTTTCAACATTGGCAAAGCACAAGTCACAAAATTGGATAAAAATTCCAAAAATAAGGCAAGCCTTTCTTATTACCTTTGTTTGATGACTTTATAAGGCAAGCCTTTTATATTATAGTACATTACTATTTCTTGAATTTAATCTGTATTACCTTTTGTATATAACATGATGGCCAGGTATACTTCAAAGACGTAGCCGGTTGCGACGAAGCAAAACAAGAAATCATGGAATTCGTTCACTTCCTAAAAAACCCCAAAAAATACGAAGAATTAGGAGCCAAAATCCCAAAAGGCGCCCTTCTCGTGGGCCCACCCGGAACCGGAAAAACCCTTCTCGCAAAAGCAACCGCTGGTGAATCCGACGTCCCTTTCTTATCCATCTCCGGATCCGATTTCATGGAAATGTTTGTCGGTGTGGGACCCGCCCGGGTCCGCAGCCTATTCCAAGAAGCAAGACAATGTGCACCAAGCATAATATTCATCGATGAAATAGACGCGATCGGACGCGCAAGAGGCCGTGGCGGTTTTTCAGGCGGAAATGATGAACGTGAAAGCACATTAAATCAATTATTAGTTGAAATGGACGGATTCGGTACAACTAGTGGAGTTGTTGTACTTGCGGGTACAAATAGGCCGGATATTTTGGATAAGGCGTTGCTGAGGCCCGGGAGATTTGACCGACAAATCTCGATCGATAAACCGGACGTTAAAGGCCGCGAACAAATATTCAATATCTATTTAAATAAATTAAAACTCGATGAAGATCCGTCGCGGTACTCGAAAAGGCTTGCCGCGTTGACACCTGGATTTGCGGGCGCGGATATCGCGAATGTTTGTAATGAAGCCGCGTTGATTGCCGCGAGGTGTGAGAGTGGTGTGATTACTATGGATCATTTCGAGGCGGCTATTGATAGGGTTATTGGAGGTTTGGAGAAGAAAAACAAGGTATTTGTTAAGTACGAGAAATAGCAACGTACTTTGGGATGCTTTTATTTTTATTTTTATTTATTTATTTTGACAGGTGATTAGTAAACTGGAAAGGAGGACGGTTGCATATCATGAATCAGGACACGCGGTTGCAGGTTGGTTTTTGGAACACGCTGAACCGTTGCTAAAAGTGACAATTGTTCCTCGAGGAACCGCTGCGCTTGGTTTTGCACAATACGTTCCGAATGAGAATCTTTTGATGACTAAAGAACAGCTTTTTGATTTGACTTGTATGACACTTGGCGGTCGAGCAGCTGAGCAGGTTAGATGCAAGAAATAGCAATCTACTTTTATTATAGCATTGGAATAATAAAATTTCATTTTCTTCCTATTACAATGTTCTTGGAGTAGGTTTTAATTGGAAAGATCTCAACGGGAGCTCAAAACGACTTGGAAAAGGTAACAAAGATGACATATGCTCAAGTGGCGGTGTACGGTTTCAGTGAGAAAGTCGGGCTTTTATCGTTTCCACAAAATGATAACGCGTTTGAGGTGACGAAACCGTATAGTAGTAAAACAGCTGCGATAATAGACAATGAAGTGAGAGAATGGGTCGCGAAAGCGTACAAACGTACAGTGGAATTGATCGAGGAGCATAAAGAGCAAGTGGCTCAGCTTGCGGAACAGTTGCTTGAGAAGGAAGTTTTGCATCAAGAAGACTTGGTTCACATACTTGGTCAACGTCCTTTTGAGAGTAGTGAACCCACAAATTATGATAGGTTTAAGGAAGGATTTGTGGAGAATGATGACCAAGGGTTAGCTGGTGAAAAATGAGTTGAGAGGTAGGTGGTTTTGTTTGAATGTATTGGGATTTGAAGTGATTTGTTGATTGCTAACTGTTTAAATAAATAAGTTTATTTGGCAATACAAGTCGTTCTTGGAGATTAATGTTGTACAATCTTTTTGAACATGTTGATATTGAGTCGAGTCTGATTTGGGATGTACTTGAGCCATTTAAGATGCTATCTTTATTTAATATCTGTAATAAAAGGTGGTATTTACTTGGGTAGAAAGTTTGAAGTAATTCTTTTACTAAGGTTATACGGTATGCACCCCACGCCTATGACGTGTGTATAAGTTGACATGCTGATTGGGAGTGGAACACAATTTCTATGGTGGTGTGGACAATGTCTATGTGGGGTAAGACTATGGGGTATGCTTTCTTTTCACCCACACCAAAAGTGATGCTATATCACCACCACATCATCTCCACTTTCCTAAAACACCATCAAGGAAATATCCACCACTCCACATCACATTTTTTCTTTTGTTTTTTAGTTTTCAATGTAATATTATATTATTAAGAAGAGAGAGAAAGAAAGAGAGAGATAGAGAGAAAGAAAGAATGAGGTGTTGGGAGACTTTTACCCCACATAGGCGTGGTCCACACCACCATGGAAATGGTGTTCCGCTCCAAATCAGCATGCCAACTCATACCCACGCCATAGGCGTGGGGTGCATACCGTATAGCCTAAAAGTCTCCCCACCCACGGTGACCAACGCCTCTCTCTCTCTCTCTCTCTCTCTCTCTCTCTCTCTCTTTAATAATATAATATTACATAGAAAATTAAAAAACAAAAGAAAAAAAGGTGATGTCGGGTGGTGGGTATTTCCTTGGTGGTCTGGTAGGGAAATGGAGATGATGTGGCGGTGATATGACGTCACTTTTGGTGTGAGTGAAAGGGGAGCATATTTCATAGTCTAACGTGTAAAAAATGCTGAGTTGGCACCAACGTGATAATAAAAACGATTATTATTAAGTAACGAGTGTACATGTTTTTACCAATTTATGAATGCAAAGGTTAACGAGGATATACTTGTTACATAAATGTGTTAAAAGATGGTAAAATTTTGAAACACAGTTTTATACATCGGTAAGAAGTCAACATCGATGCATAATAAGTTCGTTAGGTAAATAAGTTAGAAAATAAGAAAAATGACTTATGAGGTTGTATTCATTCAAAAACATTCAAATACAATGGATTACAACCTCGACCTCCAAATGATGACTGTCCAACAAAAGTTGAATACATATACTTCCAAGATTTACCCGACTCCACCCCCTTTCATATATAACCTTGACAAAGAATAAATATTAAATGAACACTCGCCTAAAGTTGACTTATAAGCAAATTTATTTTTCGATATATTTTTTTGTTATGTTTGACAAGCCAAAAAATAATTTATAAACTAGTTTTCTGGAAAATTGTTCATGCCATCGTTTCAATAAGTTTAAGAATATTTTTAAACTCTTTTAAATATATAATTTGTTAATTAAACAATAATTATTAATGATAAATTAGTCAAAGATCAATATTCAAAGAGAAAATGACTAAAATAGCCTAATCCCATAAGGGTTTTCTTCAAAACAGCCAAAATTTAGGGGTATTCTCCGAAATAGCCAACGAAAACGCAGCCAAGGGAGGCCAACTGCGTTTTGCTCTCCTCCCCTGCGTTTTCCTCCTCCTTTTTCCTCCCCTGCGTTTTGCTCTCATCCTCTGCGTTTTCCTCCCCATTGGCTGCGTTTTCCTTCATTTTCTTCTTGAGGATCTTGGTGGTTCATGTGTTTAGTTGTAATTTTTGACCAACTTTGAACACTCATCATTTGTTCATACGAACTCGGATTGAGTTGAAGTTTTTTTTCGGAAAAAAAACCACCATTTAGCAGCTACCGGGCATCAGCTGGGTTTTGCTAAGAGGAAAACGCAGCTAAGGGCCTTTTCTGCGTTTTCCTCTGAGCAAAACGCAGCTGATGGCCCTTAGCTGCGTTTTCCTCTGGGCAAAACGCAGAGCATTGCGCAGCTAAGGTCCTTAGCTGCGTTTTCCTCTATGCCATCTGCGTTTTGCTCTCTACCAGCTGCGTTTTCCTCTATAACATTCATAAACCCAATTTTTTGTGCATCGAAAGCTTGTACGTTGAACATAATATTTTGTACATTCACTAATCTATCACCTAAAACGATATGTAATACATAAAAACAACATGAAATTTGAGACTTACCTGTTTCCATGAGTAGAAATCTTGCGAAGCCATTTCAGAGTGTTTCTCGTTTACGGGATCGAAAAATTTTGTCGTTTTTTTCCCCGGTTTTATATACCTGGGCTGAGGGGTGGGTAGCCAACGAAAACGCAGCCCGCTAGGACGAAAACGCAGCCGCTAGGACGAAAACGCAGCCCATGAGTGGCCCAAATGGGCAAAACGCAGCCCAGGTGACGAAAACGCAGCCCGTGAGGCTTGCCTGCGTTTTCGTTGGCTATTTCGGGGAATACCCCTAATTTTTGGCTGTTTTGAGGAAAACCCTTATGGGATTAGGTTATTTTAGTCATTTTCTCATATTCAAATAGAATGGAATGTGATATTGTTTTTTTTATCAATTATGTAGATCTCGACCTCACCACACCCTAATGGATATCTGGTTATTGCTAATTTTTCTGACCTCTTTATGATTTTACACTATATATTTTTAACTTTAACTGTTTTAAAGTCGCTATTTAAAAATGGTGTCCTTTTTTCGATTAATGTCATAAAATGACAACCAAAAATATATAATTAACTTTTTAAGTCACTTACTTTTTAGTTGAATTCAATAGGTTATTAAACTTTTTTCTTTGTTCTGATTACACAATTAGAGTATATTTTAACTGGATAAACTGATACTGAATCTTATGTGTTGTCCACTGTGACATTTAATATAACAAAGTTTATCTATTAGGTTATTCTAACACTAACATTGCATCTATAATGATATCGAATTTGACATAATTATTCGATTGAAATGCACACTAATGGTGTAATGAGAACACATAAAAAAGTTTACTAGCATATTGAATACAATTAAAAGATAAGTGACATAAAGAGCAAATTATATATCATTGGTTACCATATTATGATATTATCCCTCCATTCTTTTATGTTTCTTATTACATTTATTTTTCGTAGAGTTATATTGAGTCATGATGATATTTAAAAGTCAACATATTCATGATAAATATTGCAATATAATATGAGATGCAAGAATTTCACTTAATAGAAGAAAATTTGGTATTTACTTTAATTTAACAAAATATATTATATATTTATTATTTTATTTTATAATATTCAATCATTTTTCTAGGTGTCATTTATACAATTTTACATTTTCATACCAGCTTATCAAGTAATTTTTATTAAACGCTATTTATTTATCAACTATGATAGTATACCAACACATAACCTAATTATTTACTTAATAGCATATTTTTTAATTTGAATATTTTTCTCCCCAAACTTTCTTCTCAGTTCTCACCTTAATAAACATTCATTCCAATGAATATCTTAAAAACGTGTCCCATATATGCCATAATGTAGTGATTTACAAATTTTCCTCATTGTAGTCCCAACTCAGTTAGTTTTAAAAGCATCGTTAGGGTTTTAACTATCCTTCAGTAGAACTATTCTCCAAAGTTTTCTAGGTCTGACCATTAGAAATATCAGTTTTTGTTCCCCACACATCTCTTTATTCATGTACCCTTCAAGGTCGCACATTTTTTTTATTTATGCAGATTCCACACTTATGTTTCATCCTACTTTATTCAGTCTTTTCATCATGGTGTTCCATTCAGAAATTCCTAATTTTAACATATCTCTTTCTAAATTAAAATTAATTGCTTGACAATTCCCATCATGCTAGCCATATCGTGCTAGCCAATTTGATATAAAACTTTCCTGCCTACAATTGAATTCATAAGGTAGTACAACGTAGACATTTTTACATCCTTATAATGTTTCTAATGATTGTCTAACATATGGCCACAAGGTCTAGTCAACTACTATTTCCCTTTAGTTTCTTTAATTTAAGTTTATAAATCTACTCTCAGACACCTAGTTAACTTAAACCACGACTTTGATACCAACTTCTAACAACCCAATTCTAGTAACAAAGTAAACTAATGAG
Organism: Cichorium intybus; assembly: GCA_023525715.1. Taxonomy (NCBI): domain Eukaryota; kingdom Viridiplantae; phylum Streptophyta; class Magnoliopsida; order Asterales; family Asteraceae; genus Cichorium; species Cichorium intybus. The sequence continues at coordinate 20,806,288 of CM042009.1, forward strand.
TGTTGTTGGATTAGGTGTCTAAGCCATGACTAATAATTAGTATTTACCTAATTAACAGTAGCATAGTCCATTTGGGTTGCCCTCATGGCTGGAGGTTTGTTGGAAAGTTAAGTAGAGAGAAAGACTTGATTTATTATGTGACTAATAAATCAAGATATTGTTTGTTAATATATTATGAAGATGATATATTAATTAGAAATAATATTATTTGATTAATAATTAATCATAAATTAATTGGATTAATTTCTGTGGCATTAATTAGATTAATCAGGAGGTCAGGGATTAAAGTCGTACAAATTCAATAGTTGAATTGCGGCGCGCGGCGCGCCAATGTAAAGGCCGCGACGCGCGTACATATTCGTACAAATTCAATAGTTGAATTGCGGCGCGCGGCGCGCAAACGATCTGGCCGCGGCGTGCGTACAGATATTCCGGAAAATGGGCTGCGGCTAGGGTTTTAGCTTTACCCTTTGGTTCCCTATAAATAGGGAACCCTGGACCTCATTATCAGTCGCTCATTCTATTATTTCTCTCTGGAATTTCGATCCATAATCCTCTCGGCTTGGGTGTGATCTCATTTGAGGCAGGATATTTTTGCTGCTCAGCTTCCAGAAAATTCTAAAAGGTTGGTTTTTCTAATTTTATTATTTTAGTCAATTTTCTTATGGCCTTTAGGTTTTGTTATATGTTCAATTAGAAGAAAACATAGATCCTCATAGGTTGCATGTGAACTTAGGTTATTTAGTTCATGGTTTGCAGAAAACCTTTCAAGTGTTACATAACTACAAAACCAAATAGTATAAGAATCTATCTTCTAGCACTTCTACAATGTCTCAAAGTTATATAAGGAACAAAATACTTGTTAGTATGTAATGCCACTTCCTTTTTCTTTTTAAGCTATTATGTTTTAAATACATGTTCGTTCGTGATAGGCTAAAGGCTAAAAAGTGAATTTTTAAAAAATAATGGCAAATTGGGAACAAAAAGAATGTTGGGGCTAAACGCAAACTAAGACGTAAATGTTGGGGCTAATGCCTGGGAAATTTTTTTCACGTTAGTCAAACTGACATGTCATCATTACCTGTTGGGGAACGACCAAGGGCTAAAAAATAAAAAGTTTTCCAAAATAGAATAACATATAAGTAGCGTTTGGTATGTAGTATTGGATGGAACTGAATAGAACAAAATAAATCACTTTGAAATTGCATTTAGCGTAGACGTGAGTGGAACAATGACCATGTCAAATGAGATTAATTGATTACATTTTAGTCTCACCCAAAAGGATGAAACAAAATGGAATAGAAAGTCAAATGACAATCATCTCTCATCTACACTCCATCGCTACTCACACCTACCACCCTGTCCTATTCAGTCCATTCCTGCCCGTACCAAACGTTGTCATAAGGAACAAAGAAAAAGTTGGGACTAAAAGAGGGGAAAAAAAGTCATATAAGTAACAACTTTTATGTCATTGACCCTTCATACTTACAAATTAAAATGCTTGCCACTCTTGTTTGAAATTCACAATGCATTTGTTAATAAAAATATAGATTCAATCACATAATGACATTTAAGGGGTTACATCGAGAAACATACATGTCATGATATTCTACATGCATCATTTAAAGATTAGAACCAACTAGTGTAACTAGAAATTATTTGGGTATCTGGATCTTAATAAAATATCGTCCCAAAATATGTTTTGGTCACCATTCCCACTATCCCACATTGACATAGCCATATGTCAATCGCCTAGAAATGCGCATGCCATTAGATCATGTCTTCACAAATTTAGATTATTCCCTGTATTGATGTTAATCGATGGGTGAGGTGATATATTAACGTAATGGCTTCGAATTATGATCTTTAATAAAAAAAACTAGACTATTATCGTTGAATATGTATCACAAAATATCCTTGCATTACAATTAGGGGTGAGCAGCGGAACAGGGTACCCTATATAGGAATCGGAACCGCCTCGGAACCGGAACCGCCTTTTAGTGTTGTTAAAAGGGTCGTTGATAACTTGATCAAGTGTTATTGTTGGAATTTTGTTGTTAACTATTGTTGTTAATTGTTGTTGGATTTGATATTTTTTTCAAAGTTTTTGTTGTTAATTTGTAAACGATAATTGTGTCAAGTTTAAATAAAAAAACACGGGTATCCGGAACCGGGACCGGTTCCAAGCGGTTCCGGGACCGGTTCCAAAATCTAAGGAACCGGTGAATGCGTTTCCGGTTCCGGTTCCGTAATTCTAAGAACCGCCGGTTCCGGTTCCTAGGAATTTTGCAAGGTACCCGCTTTTGCTCACCCCTAATTACAATAGCCGATGGGCGAACAAAGATAATAGAGTCATTAGCAACTTGACTATGCATAGAGCGAATGTTTAATTCTATCTTTTTCCGTTCAGTTCTCTACAAACAGCTTCATTGATCAACCTCCTTAGCACTTTCATAGCAAAAAATAAACAAGAGAGGGCAATTAGCTAGGGTCCCTAATTTTAGTCCTCTTCCCAAATTTACCTTGTTTAATTAGTTGGGGATCATGGCATAGAAAGATACATCTATAATGCAACCATGGATCTGCCAGGATGCAGACCTCGATATGAAAATACCTAAGTTTATATATTCTTGATTATGTGGAAATAAAACAAATGAAGATAATAATTGCTTTAAAAGATTAAGACCCGACTTCATCAATAGAGTAAACTGAACCTTATCTTAGATTTGGAGTCTTTATAAACAACGTAACCAAATCTTGACTAAAGCTCTAAAACAAAGTCTAGTTATAAATACACTGGACTACTAATGTTACATTCAGGAGAAGCAAATTATTAGTTATAAATAAAAAACGATTACCAACACTCAAATAAGTTCAAAAGAGACCAAACAAGTAAATGAAAACCCCAAAAAATATTTAATTTAATTTAATTCATCAATGATTTATTTAAATGAGTGGAATTCATATTTTATTTATAGTCTTACGATTTACTAAACAAAGGAAACTAAAAGTATTAGAAAAAGAACTTCAAAATCAATAAAAAAGAAACTTAAATAAAATGGGGGAAAAAAAAAGAATCCTTCATAATTCATATCCAGTACTAAGAAGATAAAGTTATATGAAATATTCTTGAAACTAATTGCCTTATTTAAAAAAAAAAAAAAACTAGCAAAACAGAAAGTTGCATAAAAATAAAGTAAAACAAAGAATGCATCATACTGCATGGATAAGGTCATTTTCATATTGTCCAAACTTTTGTTTCATCTTTGATTCTCGGCCAAAATGGTTTGTACATATCACATGAGTTATGTATGCTCGGAACCACCAGGCATGTTGGTTTGTTTTAGTTTTTCTTACATAAGCTATTTGTTTGCAATTTTTTTTTTCAAACATTTATTTTGCTACATAGATAGCAACTCAGCAACCCAAAAAACTGTAGTATATTTTCACCGAAATAAAATCTATCGTCTTTGTGTATACCTTATTCCTAGAATGAAACATGGTGGTTTATTGCATGTAAAAAGACCACTGTTGCACAAGCTAGTCGACATTTAACCCTATAACATCAAACCAAACATAATGGTCCAAAACATGAATGCCAACCACAACAGTTAAAACCCTATTTCAAGTGTAAACCAAAACCAATAATGCTATAAGGAATTCAATTCATTAATAGAAAACATCTCTTACAGCAGTCGAAACCAAAAACCCCAAAAAAAAAAAAAACACAAAACCAAAATACGGCATATATCAATATCAATTTATGCTTAGCATAACTATTTCAACAATTGAAGTCAATTGTAAAAGAAGACGAAAATTTGTAGCATAATAACCTGCCTGCTGAAAGCCCGTACTCTCGATGAAAACATCATCTGTAGACAAAACAAGAAAACAGAATTTCCGAACCCCAATAGACAGTTAAAAAAAATAACTATTTTTCTTGTTTTTCTGGCACTTAGAAACATTTCCTGTGGACAATCGACGGTCCAGATTCATCATATTCAGCCTTTGCAATCCACATCTGCAACAAAAATATTAAGCATTATTTTCTTATTAATCGACTGTAAACACTAAACATATAAAATCTAACTGAGTAAGATCTGACTGGGTTAATGTCTGACCGGTCAGAGTTACTTATCCTGAAACTGACTGGGTAAGAGATAAATTTTAGGGCTTAGAACCAAGTCAGATGTAAATTTTAAAGTTATCAAAATGGTCTGATTCAGACCGAGTCAGAAATAACTTTTTACTGGAACCTGTATAAAATAGCTCACCTGCTGGAAGGTACTGAGAGATGCCAAAATGGAACCTCCGATCCACACACTGTACTTCCTTTCTGGTGGGGCTACGACCTTAATCTTCATGCTGCTAGGGGCAAGGGCAGTAATTTCCTTACTCATTCGGTCAGCAATGCCCGGGAACATAGTAGTACCACCACTAAGTACGATGTTTCCATACAAATCCTTCCTAATATCCACGTCACACTTCATTATAGAGTTATAAGTTGTCTCGTGAATACCCGCAGCTTCCATTCCTATCATCGATGGCTGGAATAGGACTTCCGGGCACCTGAACCTCTCTGCCCCAATAGTAATCACCTGACCGTCGGGAAGTTCGAAGCTTTTTTCAACTGAAGAGCTAGTTTTGGAAGTCTCGAGTTCCTGTTCAAAATCAAGCGCGATATACGCCAATTTCTCTTTCATATCTCTCACAATTTCTCGTTCAGCACTAGTGGTGAAGGAGTAACCTCGTTCAGTGAGGATTTTCATCAGGGCGTCGGTGAGATCACGGCCGGCGAGATCCAGACGGAGGATGGCGTGTGGGAGGGCGTAACCTTCGTAGATCGGAACCGTGTGACTCACACCATCACCGGAATCCAAAACAATACCTGAAAAAAAAAAAAAACCGGGAATTAACGATGACCGGAACCCTAGACCGAAAAAAGGGGAGAGAGAAACGTACCGGTTGTACGACCACTAGCGTACAATGAGAGAACAGCTTGAATTGCGACATACATAGCAGGGGAATTGAAGGTTTCAAACATGATTTGTGTCATCTTTTCACGATTGGCTTTTGGATTAAGAGGTGCTTCTGTGAGGAGAACAGGGTGTTCTTCTGGTGCGACACGGAGTTCGTTGTAGAAGGTGTGATGCCATATCTTTTCCATGTCATCCCAGTTATTGACAATACCGTGTTCGATTGGGTATTTCAAAGTTAGAATACCTCTTTTGGATTGAGCTTCGTCTCCGACGTATGCATCCTTTTGTCCCATGCCGACCATGACTCCTGTGTGACGTGGGCGACCAACGATGCTAGGAAAAACTGCTCTTGGGGCGTCATCTCCAGCGAAACCAGCCTTGAAGAAGGAAAATACATTACGAATGGAATGAGAAAAGAATGGATTGAGTAATTACGATGCCGTTTATAGATTTGATACCTTAACCATTCCAGTTCCATTATCGCAGACCAGAGGTTGGATATCTTCACCGTCTGCCATCTTCTAGCAACTGTAAGAATATAGCAACACTATATCTGAAGTAAATTTAGACAGGAGAGTAATTCATTTACATGTGACACATATACGGACTCATATGTTCGTGTACACATGCATGTACCCAAACCAGGAATGTAATCATAAAATCGAAAGACAGAAGTGCAAAAAAATGGAGACGGAGAGTTCTCATTTACAAATTACATACTACTCGATCCTATTCAATTCAGCATTTCTTAAAATAACTATGATCATAAAACATGAAAAAAGCTAGATCAATATACGGTTAACAACTAGGTCTAAGGATCCATGTTACAAATCACATGCTACTTGACAATCCAATTTAACATTTCTGAAAATAGCTTTTATCATTAAATACACAAAACAAGAGATATTGATCTGCTCTGCGTTTATCATTTACGTCAAAGGTTCCATGTTACATTGTTACCATGGAACCTTTCTCCATGGCCTCTATAATACGTTAAATGATGAAATACGTCTCGGATACAAAAATAGCTAAAGGAAAAGAAACTATAATCAATTTAAACGCCGATTATCACAAATGAGGAGAGAGGGAATTCATGGATGATGAAAAATTAGGGCGACGATATTTGTTTTTGAGCACAAAACACGAAGATCCACCAGTAATTCGCACAAAATGATATAGAAAGATGTGAAAACCAACCCTAAGAACCATTTATGCAATGAAGGGACAGGAATCGAACAACATAAGATGACATTTCATGACGAAAGGCAATTGAAGAGAAAAATTTACCTGGTAAATTGGATTGTGGAAGTTGATTGATGTAATTTGAAATTGGAATGAAGTAAAACAAGGGCTGATGAAATGCGGGGTTAAATGATAAATGTAGATGAAAGATGGCCGATCTCCACGATAGTCTGTTGGTAGAGATGGATGGTGTGACGCTTCATCAGGAAATCTCGTGAATGCCATTTCAGCTCTTCGTTTACCAGGTTTATTCTCCCCTTCTTTTTTGTCCTTTTTCAACGTTCTGTTACGATAAATAAAACTAAAATTTAAATTTTCATTCAAAAAAAAATGACAAAAACTTATAACTACAATGTATAATAATTAATTTCAAAAAATAAAAAGTTATAACATACATTAATCAGATCCCAATTTGATTCCTGTTTAGATCCTCACACATAAGTTAAACCTAGGCAGTAGTGTTTTAGACAATATCATTTGGTTTATGATACAGAAGAATTCATTGTATCTTTATAAACTTTCATAATTATGTTTATATTCTTATAAAATTTTAAAGTCCATGTACATAATTAAAAAAACCCATAAATTCACTTATATACCCAAATACTTAATTTAATTATCATAAATAATATTTTTAAAAATTAAAAACATTCTTTAAATTGTTTTTTATGATTAATTTTGGTTGACTTCATGCTAGTGTTTGAATTTGGGACTCGCACTCTGTTCGTTCAATCGATATCTAAGCTAAGATTTTAGATTGATACTTGTTTAGGATCGACGATAACTCCAAACAGATGAGTTCAATCTGTTATTGATTGACATTTTGAAAGTAGGTATCAATAGACTGTGAATTTTGGTTGATGAAATAAATGTTAATTGTAGAACGATGACAATTCCATGTCGATTTTTAAATTTGGGACCTAAACTTTGTTCATTTGATTGATAATTCGGCTACATCCAGATTTCTATCTATATGTTTAGAATTTTTGGGACAATGATAATATCATAATGTTAGAAGTTAAATAGTTTTTCAATAAGAAAAATCAATTTAAATATATTTTATAATTTTTTAAAAGATTAATTATCGTTAAATTAAGCATTTGGGTATATATTTGAATTTATAAGGTTTTATAAGGATATACATGTAATTTAAAGTTTTACAAAAATATATTCGTAATTATAAAAGTTTACAAGGACATAGACGAAATTCTCCCTATAATATATGTTGGATTAGGTGTCTAAGGCATGACTAATAATTTGTATTTACCTAATTAATAGTAGCAAAGTCCATTTGGGTTGCCCTCATAGCTAGAGGTTTGGTAGAAAGTTCGGTAGAGAGAAAGGTTGATTTATTATGTGATTAATAAATCAATAGGAATTGAATAAATAGTTTATTAATATATTAAAGTGATAATATATTAATTAGAAACTATAGTAATTAATTAGAAATTAATCTGGAATTAATTGGATTTAATTTGGTGATTAATTTGATTAATTACAAGTGCAGGGGCTATTTTGTAATTACTCAATAGTTGAGTAGTGACTGTCCTGGTTGGTTTAATGTTGGCGATTTCTAGGATGTATTTATCCTTAATTTCGAGTTTGATAAATAGAGGATAAATAGGTTTAATTCAAATGATAAAATGTTTATCTTGATTTGAATTAAAAAGGTTTATCTCTAAGGTTTATCTGTAACCACCTGGAGCCTATAAATAGAGACCACAATGCATCATAATTCACGCCAATTTCTCTCCTCCCTCTCTCTGGATTTCGTCCACCTCCTGCTCCCTGGGTGTGATCTCATTTGAGGCAGGACACTTGTGCTGCTTAGCTTGCAAGAAACAACTAAAATGTTAGTTTTTCTATTTTATTCTTTTTAGTTAATTTTTGTTTTGCCTTTAGGAATTAATTACATGTTCATAGTAAGAAAACATAGATCCAATCTAGGTTGCATGTGAACTTAGGGTTTTAGTTCATAGATTTGCAGAAAACCTTTCAGTGGTATCAGAGCTTTTGGTTGTTTTCTTGTTGAATTGCTGTAATAGTTTTTCCTAAATTTAGGGATTTATTGTTTCTAAAACCTTAATGGGGCAAATCGATTTTAGGGTTAGGGTTTTTGAAACCCTAGCCCCTCCCCTTGGTAATTTCGCAATTTACATAGGGTTTAGAAGGCTTTCTATTTTTGGTAACTTTAATTGTTTAATTAAATGGATAACCTTAAACCAAAATTGTTTGAATTCAAAATTTAAGGGTTTAAGATAGGTTTAAAATTAATTTGATTAATTTGGTAATACCTATCTACATTTGAATTAATTTAATTAATTGTTAATTAAAGGATAATTCAAAGGATTTAATTAATTTTTAAATTTGCGAAAATTAAGGATTAAATCCGAAAATATATTTTAAATGTTTAAAATATTAAGATTTAATTAATTTAATTAATTGTTAATTAAAAGATAATTAAAAGGATTTAATTAATTTCAAATTTGCGAAAATTAAAGATAAATCCGGAAAAATATTTTAAATGTTTAAAATATTAAGATTTAATTATTTCAATTAATTGTTAATTAGAGGATAATTAAATCGATTTTTTAAAGGTTTAATTTAATTTTAAATTTAATAGTTAAATTGGTAAAATTAAAAGATAAACCTGAAATATTTTAAAGGGTTTTAAAATACATCTTATATATGTTATTAAAGGTTAATACTATATGTATAAGATAAAATTGGTCAGTCAATTCAATAGTAGGCCTCATTCACGAAGCTGATCTATAAAGTGGGTATAAGGAGGTTGCCTATAAAATGGCAGTCTAATGGGTGAACACTCTCGTCCACCGCTCGCCTGATCAGTGGAGGGTCGTTAGCCGAACAGTCTTGATAGGACCGCTTAATCATTAAAGGTATAATGATCAAAGTACTAGAACCATTTACAAAAATCCCAATCTAGTTACTTTAGGAAAAATGTGAATTTGATGCTAATCCATGAAGTTGCACATTGCACTTTATGAAACGTTGGTGGAGCGTGTGTGGGTTACCGGCACACCAATGGGGGTTCATAAAGAGTGGCAATGGGTTTCTCGGGTGTTATCATTGTTGATGGAGCGTGTGTGGTTAACCGGCACATCAATTTGAGATGATAATGGACCCCGAGAGTACCAAGCTAATTTGCATGGTTATTCACACCCGGTTTGTGATCCTCGGCATCCCAGTCACAAACGGTGGGGCATATCCAAGATTAAACATGCCATTGAACAGTTTAATGAATCTCACAGATCTAGGAATTTCATAAGACTGAAATTGATAAAAGTTATCTACCTTAATGACCACTGTGTTGTGACTACGACATCCCTCTTCACAGCATAGTTGGGGTATTTTGGATCCTAGCCTTGTTAAATAATATATATTGGGTAATTATTTAAAAGGATGAATTAAACGAATAAATTCAAATATTATATATGTCTGAAGAAAGTGTCATTCTCCTCATTCTCCTCCTTCACCCATTTCTGAGAGCTTCAGAAAGCACCTGTTTAGTATGGTATGGCTGACTGGCCTGAACTGTGTGATATGGTTTTGCAATTAGAGAATAGTTCTTAGTTTTGCTGGCGAACCATATCCGACTGAGTGTCCGCTCCCCAACATGGCATCACACAGCAGCTTGTGATGAGCATGACTCCTTGACTATTGAGTCCAAGGAAGTTCGTTGCCTTATGCTATTGATCATTGACCCCGAGTTCCGCAGGGATTTAGAATTCCTGGGGTCAGATAAGTTGGCACAGCTAGTTGAGGAAAGGTTCCGAGAACTGGTTGGAAAAGGGAACAAACTAGGATCTTCAAAGAGCTTGAAGTTTCAAGCATGAAGGAAGTAGCACTAGTTTGCATGTTCCCAAGTTTAAGGGATACATAGGCGAACAATATAAAACTGGTTTCCGTTTGTGATCGTGAGTTAAGCGTTAGCTCGACTCGCTGATCTGTTCACCCAGATGAACAGAAAGGGTAATCGGATAAGACAATCGTGGAAATGCATTCAATGTCGACGCTGTATGAGTCGTTCATGGAGAAGCATAGTTCCATTGATTCAGCTGCTTCAGGATTGAGTCCAGTATTAAGGTGCATCAAGAAATGATCCGGATCGTCTGGACCGATTGTTCGATGTTTCAAACTGGGAATCCATAAGGTGGGACACAGTCACAGAAAGATTGGAAAAATGCTCCAAAGCCAAACCGTTTGGCAAACTCAGTAATATCTTAAAACTCACAATACCTGATCCTCATTTCTTTGATACAGTATGTGTTTCTCACATTTGCTCTGTATGCACGGACTCTGTAGGATGCGGGATGTTGTCGCACAGAAGCATATTCGGATTGGATCTGGAGCTCGTGTATTTTTGGAGTTAGGCTAGATATTTGTTCTTGTTATTAGTTTATTGATACATATGACATTGATTCGCATAGTACATTGTTCTGAGGATAATTCTGGTTTAATAAAATATTTTTCTTTTAAAACATGATTGTTTTAATTATCCTCGAAATGTTGTGTGAATGTGTTAATAACATAAATGGTAATAACTTGAATGTTGATACATCCAATGGGATTGGATTTAAAAATCGTGTTCTTTATGATTGTTAAAGTGAATTTTATGAGAATCACTTCAACCAAAGGTCCAGTTGGACAGGACTTTGGAATCATTTGACTTAGAGTCACATGATGAATTGAGTTCTCAATAAAATTAATTGTGGAAAGAAAGGAATCACCCAAAGATCCAATGGATAGGATTTTGGAATCAGTTGACTTGGAGTCAGGTGATGATTGCATGTCTTGAACAATATTAACAAAGTCATAAATTTACATGGAGATGTAAAGGTATTAAGATTTTGAGCGACAGACACATAAGTTACTGTGTATTGCTCGAATCTTCGAACAGAACACGATTAGTTATGCTTCAAAATATTTGCCTAAACAGTTTGACAAATATGGCCTTGCTTATCGGAATAAGCAATTCATTGGAACCTTGAAGTGTTCAAGGATTTCAAAGGAAGTATAAGATCAACAGAACCTGAATGACTACATAGACTGAGAAAATGTTTCACAGTTTATCCTCTTCCAAGAACACTAATGGTTATAATTTGTCTTAGGGAAGATAATGGAGCATTGATCGAAATAGTTTTGATCCTCGATGTATAAGATACATTTCTGATTAGTATTTCAATGAATTAAATATTCAACCAGTCAGACCGCAGAAACCATATTCCGACCATATCTTAGACTAAGTAGGTTATGCCGACACTGTCTGAAATGTAAAGCTGGGATCGTCCCACTAGTACATAGAAAGTCCAGGGTCATGTAGCATTCTTCTGAATCTCATGACAAGCCTGAAACTGATCAGCGATGTCGTTTCATTGGCCATTCCGGTTATCCTTTGAAAGAAGAGTTCTTTTAGAAAGATCTCATGTTCTAAGGAAACAGTGGGAGTAAGGATAGTCCTGAAGGAGTCCAGGGATTAGCCAAGTGAAAGAACCTTTAGTCACCACTGGGCCTTGACCAGGAATCAGATTCCTGTTAAACCTGACATACCCTCTCTTCGCCTGACTTGTAGTTTTGGTCACCGTCATAAAGAGTTATGATCTGGGTGACATACCGATTAGTGGTAAAACACTAAAGATGGTACGGATAAGTAATCCGACTACTAGGAAGCATTGGTGAGCCCGGTTGCTGCCAAATAAGAGAACCTTACCACGAGACACAGTCTATGTGACAGTTTGATTGATCTTTACAACTGGTCTAGGAACCAGTGAGAGTAATTGAATCATCAAAAGAAGGGAACATAGAAATGTACTTACAGAACATCTGGCTGAATGAGTCATCACTTGGAGTCAAGCAATTGATTCTGAGAGAAGCACTCTAAATAGAAGATGTAATCTGAGAGGATTCTGCGTGGCATAGTGTGAGCCGTTAGTGGAGCGTGTGTGGTTTACCGACACACTGATAGGGACTCACATAGAGCATGCCATTGCAAAAGGTACATGGCCCCGGGATTCGTCTCATGGGCATCTCGCAAGAAAGGATATTCGGATTCTCAAAATAGGCCAAAAGGTTTGGATTTTGTGAATAGCCTGAAAGATTTCCTTTAATATGTCGGAAAGGTTTGGATTTCGGTTTCGCAAAATGTGCCATAAGTTCTGGATTTTGTGAATAGTCCGAAAGAGTCATATAACCGTGTCAAAGCCAGTGGGAGTATCGTTGTTATCTGCCATCATTGTATGTGGGTTACATACTGGTTCTAGGAAACGTCTCTTATCATTACAAAGTGTAATGACTTGGTGTTAAGAAACGGTTCGCTATGAAAGACTTTAAGAGATACAACATACTCAGGTGGTTGTGAGCATCTATTAGATAGATCAGAATTCTGCCAATATGATCTTGATGAGATTCAAGATGCATAACCCAGGAATGGAGTTTCCTGTCATTGCAAAGTGTAATGAATTGGCATGAAAGAAACAAAGAAGGTGCAGCATGCTCACGTAGTTCATAGACATCTATCAGATAGATGAGACTGACAGTATTGACTTAGCCGTTAAGAATATGATCTTGATGGGATTCAAGATGCATAAGAAAGAGTCCCCGAAAGGAAATGGTTTCCGAAAATCATGACACAAGGATTATTGGTAATCTTAGGATTCCGAAAGGGATTGGAATGAGATTACATCAGGTTCCTCGAGCCTCTTGGACAAATCAGAAGTGTTATGAACATATCCTAATGACTTAATGCTTAGAGCATTGTAAGTTAGATTCGGGATATTGTCTGGCTGAGAATACTGAATGAATTTTTGAACAAATGTAAAAAACATTGGGAAATGATTAGGGTGAACGATTTGAAAGTAGTTTCGAATCAGTAATTGGTTACACCAGGACGTGGTGTTATAGGACTTCATGGTTGAAGAGTTTCGTTGTTTTCTGATGGAGCGCGTGTGGTTCACCGGCACATCATGATACCTCGAAATAGTATTAGGGTGTAGTCATGTAGACTATAGATCCCGAGAACTATGGGTAGTCACAGTACACATCACCATAATGGAGTTGTGAAAGAGAAAGACGAAATGACAAATTGAGATATCATCGGAAGAGTATCCGATTGGATTATCTGCAATTAAAGTGTATAAGTGTTAGACACTTGGATACATAGAAAGAGTGAAAAGGTCATAATAGACAAAATATAAAAGGGTTTGAATTAAAAGTTTAAAAGAAAAATAAGAAACCGATAATAGTTATGGTAAATCTGACTTGGTGATTACCTCGTGGAGACTTGGTAATAAGCAGGAGTAGCTGCCAATCAGATTCTATGTTTCACTTTTGCATGTTTACTTCCTGAATAATTGGATTATTCAAATATCCACAGTCGTTCATACTCTTAGGGAGTAAGTATGAAGGAAGACTGTCATGAATTGGTTTGTAGATTGTCTAAGGAGTTAGACATAGCAATAAGATTGCTGCAACGTTCATGAGTACTTGGAAATGGAGATTTGAGTATTGGATAAACCCACACTCAATAGATTGCTTCATGGATTACGTCACGAGCAATGTTGAGACGATAATATCTTATGGTCTTAAAGTGGAGAGATATGAGTTATAATTTGCAAGGCGGTTGTTCATTGATAGTACGAAAACGCATCGGTAACTCGGTGTTATAAAACGTGCTGTTGTGAGTGATTTGTCGGGTAAAAGATATAACATATTAGTCGAAGCTTATTCGTCCCTTGACCCTGACGGGAAACAGATATCTGTTGGCCACTCGATGATTTTGAAGTTGACTGAAGTGCTGGCCAGCCAGGACTGAATTGATTCGTTCAATTAGAAGTCTGAGAGTCATATGCAAAATCGGAAATCGGGAAACAGTGTGTCAGACAAAGATTGATCTCAATCCATGTCTTATGTCTGAAAATATCTTGTTGGACGGAGGATCATTTGATCACTTATCTATGGACAGAACTGACTAGGTCAGAGTTCGGCAGCAGTTTCTAGGAAGCTACAGTTTGCTGATTAATTAGAGGTTAAATTGGTAATTATTGTCATAGACTTATCCAAGTGGGAGACTGTTGGATTAGGTGTCTAAGGCATGACTAATAATTTGTATTTACCTAATTAATAGTAGCAAAGTCCATTTGGGTTGCCCTCATAGCTAGAGGTTTGGTAGAAAGTTCGGTAGAGAGAAAGGTTGATTTATTATGTGATTAATAAATCAATAGGAATTGAATAAATAGTTTATTAATATATTAAAGTGATAATATATTAATTAGAAACTATAGTAATTAATTAGAAATTAATCTGGAATTAATTGGATTTAATTTGGTGATTAATTTGATTAATTACAAGTGCAAGGGCTATTTTGTAATTACTCAATAGTTGAGTAGTGACTGTCCTGGTTGGTTTAATGTTGGCGATTTTTAGGATGTATTTATCCTTAATTTCGAGTTTGATAAATAGAGGATAAATAGGTTTAATTCAAATGATAAAAGGTTTATCTTGATTTGAATTAAAAAGGTTTATCTCTAAGGTTTATCTGTAACCACCTGGAGCCTATAAATAGAGACCCCAATGCATCATAATTCACGCCAATTTCTCTCCTCCCTCTCTCTGGATTTCGTCCACCTCCTGCTCCCTGGGTGTGATCTCATTTGAGGCAGGACACTTGTGCTGCTTAGCTTGCAAGAAACAACTAAAAGATTAGTTTTTCTATTTTATTCTTTTTAGTTAATTTTTGTTTTGCCTTTAGGAATTAATTACATGTTCATAGTAAGAAAACATAGATCCAATCTAGGTTGCATGTGAACTTAGGGTTTTAGTTCATAGATTTGCAGAAAACCTTTCAATATATGCTCAACATAAATGAAAGGAAAGAAACAAAATATAAACATATATATGGTTTATTTCCAACATAAATGTAACATTTAAAACCCCAAATAGAGTAGATACTAGATGCTAGTTAAAAAAAAATTAATAACTTATGTAATATGCATAATTACTCCAAACTATATTATTTATTCATTTAATATTTAACCTATAATTCATTGAAGATAATAAGTTGAAAAACTACAAACAACTATTGTCGCGGTCTCATATAATTTTTTTTAACTAAATGGGTCATTAAACTATTTTTCTTTTGTTTTAATTTAGTCATATTTACTGGCTACTGCCCCGTTTCATGTTGACTTGAATTTTTATTACAATGTAGTGTTACACGTAGATGTTGGTGTGGTATAATTATCAAATTTTGTCCATATGGGGTCTATAAAATATTTTTCTTTTGGTTCAATTTAGTCATTTTTACCGGATACTACCCATTTCTTGTTGACTTGACTTTTTAGTTTAATGCGGCGTTACACGTAGATGTTGGTGTGGCAAGTCAACTTCTCAATATATGTCTACATGGGGTCCATATCGTTGTCTTTCTTCTCAATATATACCCTAGTCGATCGTATTTAGAGGTTATGATTATGTCGTCCTCATCAATGTGAATGACCTACAATAATAAAGTTAATCTTAATGCAACTCTCTATATAGATGTAGATATGGGAATGAATCAAGTATTATAGTTAGTTGGATTGCCAATAGGGGCGGATCCAGGAATTATTACTAGGTGGTGCATCCAAAAAAAATTTCCCGGATAAAAACCCTAGCTTGAACATCTTTTGGTAAACTTTTCTGATTTTGCTGCAATCTGTCCCTATTTTGTAAAAATCATAACTAATTCTAGAAAAGTCGTATGAGGTTGAGGTTGGTGCCAAAAGTTCCGTATTGGAGTTTAGTATCTTTGGTTAGTTGAGCCCGAAAGTTGAATATGAACATAAATAGTGTGAAAAGATCTATTTCTCACTGATCATTTTGGGTGAGTATGTTTTGTAGTCATTACTTATAAAAATCATATCAAATCAAAGAAAAATCATTAGAATACGAATTATATATCCACGCGAAGCTAAGAGTATGAACTATATGATAGAGTCGCCCGAAAGTTGAGCCGGTGCAAGGGCACACCCTGGAACCCCCTTGAATCCGCCCCTGATTGCCAATGTAGGAGATGAAATTGAGGGTATGACTGTAAGGAGATTGCAAAGAAAAAATAAGTTTGCCTTGACAGCAAGGTGCAGTGTTTGAATTCCTTTGTTTTCGAGATCAAATCGTTTGTGTTCTTATAAATTAAGTGTAGACTTAAAGAGGGGTTAAGGCAAGATTGGGAGAGTTGGTATTGTAACCCAATAACTTTTGTTTGTTAGGTTCTTCCTAGCATCCCACTAGTAGGTTCTAATAAAAAGTCTTTTTGAAAAAAAGAAAAGAAAAGGTGTAACCCATGTCGCCAATTTATGGGCTACCCTAATTCTATGGTAAGCCCTACTCGAGGTTGAATTATTTATATTTTTTTGATGAATTATTTAAATTTCTTATGGAATATGCAGGATCCCATAAGAAATGCAACTACTTCTACTAGATTGCCCTCGAACTTTCAAATGAGCATTATATGGATACTATATAGATATACAAATCCTATAAGATATTACAATCGTAACTTCTCAAACTATACCAATCTTCAATAAGCGGATGAGGTGGGGTCGGTGAGATGCAAAAACCAAATGGTGAGAGAGAGGTGGCAGGTTTGGTTGGAGTTGAAAGCGATCGAGGGTGGCAGGTTTGGTTGGAGTTGAAAGCGATCGAGGGTGGCAGGTTTGGTTGGAGTTGAAAGCGATCGAGGGTGGCGATGAAGGAGATCTATAACGCCATCAAATGGGATCGACAGTTGCATTGAAGGAGATTGGTAGTGGCGTTGAATGATATCAAAGTTGTTTCCTTCATCCGGTGGGTTCAACGAAGTAGTAGGTGTAGGTGGTGGAGTTAATCAGTGATAAAAGACACAAGGAAGAAAAAATGGAGTTTTTTTTATTTGGGGGGGGGGGGGGGGATTTGAGTGTTAGGGTTTCTTTTAATGTAAATAAAATATTATTAATAATAAATAATTTAGAATATATAATAAAAGGAAAAATGGTCATTTTGATATCACTTAATATAATAAATACACAGATGTTAAGTTTAGGGGACCTAATCCAAAAAAAAAAAAAAAAAAAAAAAAAAAAAAAAAAAAAAATCTCAAAAGGATTACATTTGCAAGTTGGAAAATTTTGAACTAGGTCCAAAGAAAACAACATAACACATATAGTCTGTTGCTTCAATCTTAGTCACCACCCGTTAAGCCCTATCATGTTCCTTGCACATGATGATCGACAAACTTTCATCAAAGTATATAAGGTGTACCAAAGGTGGACGGTTATGACATTAGTGAATTAAGGACCGTTACTATCAGTAAAGAAAGATCAGAGCTTGTACTACATCATTTTTAT
The DNA here is from genome assembly GCA_023525715.1 of Cichorium intybus. Lineage (NCBI taxonomy): Eukaryota > Viridiplantae > Streptophyta > Magnoliopsida > Asterales > Asteraceae > Cichorium > Cichorium intybus. The sequence goes on from CM042009.1 coordinate 20,823,890, forward strand.
CTCAATAGGTTGTAAACAAGATCGAAAGCAACCCTGGATGACCTGTTATGACACTACGAAAACAGTTACAAAAAATATTTGAGCTTGTTATTTCCGTATTGAATGCCTTTAGCTAGGGAAATGAACAAAACTTTTGAAGTAGGAGATAACCATATAACACACGTACTATGAAGCAAGTTTGCCAATAATCATCACGTGCAAGGCACATGAGAGGATTTACAGAGTGGTTGCTGGTGAACATTTGGGGATGGGACTATATGTTTAAAAATGTTTGAATTAGAGACTATATGTGCAAGAAATCAATCTTGTGAACTAAACCTGATACTTTTGACAAACTACAGGGTCGAAACATGTAATTTTGGTCTAAAATGTATTATCATAGTTGACAGATAATAATTTTTTTTTTGAATTTTGATACTTTTAAAATATATAAAAATATTTTTATTATTATCTTATTAGTGACTTAAATATTAAATATTTAAACGATTGATTATCTAGTTACTACCAATTCAAAAACTGTCTTTATATATCAACATGTCATTATATGTATGCAATTATTCAATGGATAGTCATTTTTGAAACATAACAACCCAAAACAGACAAAGATAAATCTACAAAACTTGCTCATCATAGAAGGGAAAAAGACAGGATTACAAAAGATTCAAATGATCAATGGAAAGATCAAGTGTATATGTGTCTATTTACTTCCTCTAATTTGCTAATTATTCCGCCAGACGATCTATAACAAAATTTCAAACAACCCACACACACATATATCGGACGTATATACTAACACAACCACCAAATATATTAAAAGGAAAAAGGAGCTGGGGCCGCACTGAACAAACGATGTGTTCCACTACCAATCGGACCATTCGCAGCACTCGAGCTTAAAAGATCGATCATGTTACAATCAGGATCGCTACGCTGTTGCTCACACAGATCCGGCAACGATACTCCTGCATTGATCATACGTATTCAAATTCTGAATTAAGAAAGAAGAAAAGAAACGGAGATAGTCTGTAAATGTGGATTGAAATGGGATCGATACCTTCACCGAGGGCCAAATTGGAGTGAAGATCGATGATGTTAGGGCATTTCTGGTAACACGCCGGCGAGCAAAGAGTGACGATGGATTTTTTATCGAGCAAAGTGTCGGAGGAAATACCTGTAGCGTTTCTATCGACGCCACAAGCACTAACGCATAAGTCGGTCTCGATGTACTCCGATAGTATCTCCACCACCACTTCCGATGTCCGGCATTGATATTCCACTTTTCCTTTCTTATCCTCGAAATCCTCCAACACGCATCTCTTTCCAGAAGAGGAAATTGCAAAGGAGCAATTGTTTTTGGTCAAATCTTCGCATAAAATCTCACCTACAGATCATGATTAATGGTTGAAGCATGGAAAATGTATAAATAAAGCAATGTAAATGAGAGAGAAAGAGATACATACCGGTGGTTCCATGGAGGAAGATAAATGACGCAAAAAGGAGAACCAGAGAAAACTTCATTGGATTGATTGAAGGGAGAACAGAAATTATTGTGAGGATGAAAGTGATGAGAAAAATGAGCGGTCTCTGGTATATGTAGGGGTTGACGAGGAAGGCCATTTACAAAAATAGAAAGAAAAGTCAGGATACGTTGGGGAGGCCTCCGCATTGACATTCCGGTCGCATGCACCAACTTCAAATCTCGAATACACGACTTCGATACACGTGTCTCTTGTTTTTTTTTTTCTTATTGTACAATTATGTTTGAATTTGTTATCAGCACATGCACTATTTTAAAGGGATAATGTTACTGAAGCATTATGAACTTCGATTCACAGAGTTTTCGGTCTTAGTTTAAATGATCATTATAAATGTTTATTTTATTCGTCTTAGGCTTAAACTCTATATCTAAGTCTTTTTTATCGGCTACAACACGTAAGAGAAACTTGGTTAACAGATAAATGTCAAATTGAAATCCTTAGAATACAAAAAAGAAAAAAAAACATTGGGGACCATTTAAACCAAAACTAAGGTGCTGTTTGTTTTTTAAGAGGTAAAAGGTCTGCAGTCTGCGGACCACATCTGCAGAGCATCTACAGAGAAGAGGTGGACTAAATGTCTGCAGACTCCAAGAAGAAGACTGTTTGTTTTTTAAAGTCTGCAGGTTGTGAAAATAAACTGAAATTTAAATAAATTTTTTTTAAGTAAAACACATGAGTACGTTCAATTTATGATATTAACGAATTTAAGGATCAAAGCAAACATTTATTTTTTTTTAAATAATAAAGAATAAAAATTACGTAACCAAAGTTGGATTTACAAATAGTTTGTAAAGCTAAAAATTTACGTAAGATTGTGAACCAAAGTTCTAATATTAAAATATATTTGTAGGTTTCAAATAGTTTATAAGTATGATTTACAATAAAAAAAATCTATTATATGATATTAACGAATTTAAATATCAAAGCAAACATGTCCTTTTTTAAGTTTGTGACATTTTTTAAAAGTTTTACAAATTTATCTTTATTTTGTTTAAAAACTTAGAAAAATAAATATTATTTACTTCGAAAAGTAATGTTGAAAAAAAATCGCAACTATTAGTAAAAAAAATCAAAGTGTTTTTAAAAACATAATTGCGTATTTTTTTTTTAAATCGAAGGTGGTCGGCGGCAGCGGTTTGGTCGACGACGCAAGGAAGAGAAAACGCGAGACCGGTTGGAGAAGAAAACGACATGCGTATTTTTTTTTGGTTAAAATTGTATTAATTTATTACTAGAAGACCTCTGCAGACCCTTGAAGACATTGGTCCATGTCTGCCCCAAAAAGAGGACGCGCAGACCTTTTTAGGTCTGTAGTCTTCGAAAAAACAAACACTCTGCGAAGTTCCATGTCTGCGCGCCGTCTGCGTGGCGCAGACAAAAGTGGCCAGGAAGATCTGCAAAGAAAAAACAAACAGCCCCTAAATAGTTCGTAGGGCTACAATAACATTATCTAGGCTGGACTTCTCGTTCATTCTCACCGCCCATGCTAGCGACTAAGCTCCAGTCAATGAAAGTCACCTTCATTGCTTGGGTCCCCACACACATCATCTTCGATATGTTCTATCTTATCTAATATTATGTGAAACTTAGATTTTGAGACAAGCAACGGTAAAAATGCACCCGTTCGTCGGCGAGATGAGAGACGACGCTCGGATCAAAATGACAACATAATATTTGAAACTGGGCACCATAGAGTCAACGTGCTTTGCCGAGATAGACGCCAATGAAGTAAACACATGCAACTAACAACTGTTCCGGGGGGTTGAAAATCACAACGAAATTTTCTAGGAGTTGTTGGAAACCGCCGAAAATTTAAAATCTAATCAATAGCAGGTAAAAATAGAGTTTAATGCCATATAAAACCAAGAAAAACATTAGGAACCATTTAAACCAAAATCGAAAAGTTCGTAGGACTACAGTGACATTATCCTTATTTTAAAAGAAAGTTTATAAATCTATAAAAATGTAAGATATTATTATATAAAATTATAAATTCAAAATGAAATATCAGCAGTGAATTAAAATGTTGCTTAATTCGTGTCAAAAACCAGTATTTTGCTTAAATTAAAAAATAAAATAAAAAAAACTTCTTTAATTGTTTCATCATGAAAATGTATTTTTACACTCAAAAGTGTTTTTTTTGTTTAACCGTGGCGTGATATTGGTGTCTATGAAATTGTTATAATGCAATTCATTATGGCTTTAGGATCGTTGACTTTAGTGTTGATCTAAACATTATATGAGATCGAGTCTCATTTGTCTCATTAAATAGAACTAAATAAATGATTTGTAAAACCTAATGACTTCTATAAAATCAAGCGAATTCATGGGAAAGCGTCATTAGGCTGAAGGGTGTGCAAGACTCTTATGACAACCCAAGACACTTGTTACGTCAGCGCCATGTCACCAGTACTCCCAAAACTTCCACTAGGGGTGTGCAAGACTCTCATGACTACCCTTTTAATTTCCACGTCACATTTTTATTTTACGTTTTTTTAATTAAAACCAAACATTAAAAATTAAATAAAACCCACAATATTCAAATTAAAAATAAAAGACATTACATAAAATAAAAAAAACGACATTGCATGAAATTAAAAAAAACGATAATTCCTAAATTAAAAAAAAACATAAAAACCAACAATTCCTAAAAAACTACTTGTTCAAATATTTTTTGTGTGCTCTTTCCGTCATCAATCGGATCGCCTCGAGGTCGTCTTCGGTCCCGGAGCGGCTCAACAACACGTAATCCAACTACGATTCCGCAATTTCGTTGTGGCGGTAGAATTGTTCAACGAGCCGGTCGACCTTTTCCTCGACATCGTCTTTCGAAGACGAGCCGGAGGCATCTCGGCTTGCTCTTTTCGCTCGGTCGCGACCGATGGGGCGTCTAGGCGGAGGCATCTCGGGTATCGGTCCGTCGTCGTCATTGAGATCGATCGGGTATCGAGCATCGGAAAGGTCGTCATCCGGGGTCCTCCCACGTTTGGAACCCGAGCTCGAGCGAGGGGAATCGGGAGTTAGTAGCCATTTAGGACCGATACGCATCAACTCCCAACTTCTCATATGCTTAAACGGTTTCCAGACAACTCGCGCATATTGTTCCATTGCGTTGTGAAAATCCCGAAATTGTTTTCGCCACTTCGTCGCATGTTGAGAAAATTGTTGTAAATGCCGTTGAACTTGGTGCATTCGACACGAAGTTTTCGCCACTTCCTCGTAACACCGTCGTTGTTTCGGTACGCCCCACGACTCATCGGCTCGTGATAGTGGTTTAAAATGCGTTCCCACAACGATGTAGAAGTTTGGCTATTTCCTTTTCCCGAATCCATGGAAATAGCGAGCCACGATTTGACCACTTGAACCTCTTCGTCGGTCGTCCACAAAACCTTCGCCTCTTGCGCGTTTCGCGTTTTGTTCCTTTGACTATTATTTTTCTTTTTCTTTTTGGAGGAAGACGCGGTGGCTTGTGTTTCCATCACGACCTCTTCGGGTGTGCTTGTGGCGGTGGTGATGGAATCGGTGGCGATTGTGATAGAAACGGTTCTTGGAAAGGTGCGTATGCGTAAGGTTGTTGCGTGTATTGATATTGGTTCGGTGGTGGATATGGAAACGGGTATTGCGGTTGTTGCGACGAACCTGAAAGCATACTCGTAAAAGTGCAATTCGGGGAAAAGTTGAAATTGTATTCGCCACGGGGCGTGTTTGGGTTTGACGGGGGGTTGTTCGGATCGTTCTCCATATTTTTCAAAAGATGAGATGTGTGTAATAATGTAATATGTGTGTTTGTATGTGTGTAAAAATATGAAATGTGTGTAAAAATGAATGAAATATTGTATATATTTATAGTTTGTAAAAAAATTTAATTAATTTTTTTTAACCTTCAACGGCTGGAAACGGCTAAATTTTTAAAATTTTGAACATCTTCACGCATGATGCAAACGACGACCATTGGACGCAAGCCTTCGAGACGCGGGGGGGGGGGGGGGGGGCGGTGTTTGCCGCGTCTTCGTTGGTGACGTGGAAGACACGACCCGTCCGCGTGTGGCATACCCTCTAGCCTTAGCGATTGTCATTTGACCATGGTCGATGTGATGAGAATAATGCTATCGATGTATAGTAATAAATATACGACGCAATATCTTTTGCAATAAATGGAAAAGGAGTTATCATAATGAGACGGGTCATGAAAACCCATGGGTTGGTGCATGTAATTTTTTCATTTAAATTTCAATGTAGGAAGACTTATTGACGTCCAAATGCTGAATATATATGATTTAGTGGATGCTGATGTTCTCTTAATTTGAATGGTTAAAAGACTCTGAATCATTCAGAACGTTTGTTTCATAAAACTATTACCTCTTAATCGGTCAGAGCCTCTTAACGGGCATCAGAACTATTAAGTAGAAAAATATATCTGAAGCATTCTGTTATCAATTTTTTTTTTCATATACTGTTTAACTTAAAAATTTCTTTTTATTCTGATTCAGACCCCTAAATCATTCAAATCCAAAACTTCAGATGCTGTCATGTCAAACAGCCGTTTAGACAAACGAGACTCAACAACATAAATTGATCTACTTATTATAATTAAATATCATAGTTGATGTACATAATATATTCACAATAATTATATTAATGTAGATATCATGGTTATTGTATATATCCTAACCAAATAATACTTTCTTGAATATCACTTGTATAAATTGACATTTTGTAAGAATATAGATCCATGCCTTTACTAATATTCTAAAATCTTAATTTATAGAAGCGAGATCCATATCCATAATGAAAGTATTATCTAATCACGATATGTACATAACTATGATGTGTACAATCATATAAATTTTTTAAACAACAATAAATATATCTCAAAACTATTATCAACAGGTTGAGTTACACAAGTTTTTTACATTGACCGAGAGGATAAGCACACCAATTTATCCAGTTGAAATTTTGTTATTTTCTAGATATAAATCTATAATTCACTAGCCAACTCCATTGTTTAAGATGGAATCCTTGCTAACCTAGGCCGCTTTCAATTCCTATTTATGGACCATCAAGTACCCGAATTACAAGTATCCTTAAGGTTGTGCGATATGGCATGGCCGGGATTACCAATATTCAACATTTTTGGAGCTTGGTCAAGAAGTTTTAAAATTTGTGCAAGATTTGGATGTGGCAATTCACATTGTGCAGACGTGACTGACTTTCTTGAAATGTTTATGCATTTCCGCCAGGGCCGGTCCATTGATTTTTCATGCCCCGGGCAACATAAAAATATGATGCCCTTTTACCAAACACTTTACACAAAAAAGTAGTAATAAAACAAAACTGTAATAGATTTTATAGATGAACATAGTTTATGAAATATTTTATATTTTTAATCAACTTAACAAAACACATAGCACAATTATAAACGATGGAAGAGTCTTTGGAGTCCACATTATCTTCACCGTGTGAACAAGGGAAGCCATCAAAACAAATGACTTAGGGTTCTAGTTAGCAAATGTATTATATAACCAACCAGTTTCTATTATTCTAACAGAAAAGAAGTACAAGATACCAAATCTCTAAATAACTCACTTCTATGAATAAATTAATCTAACACTCACCGATACAATAATATCATTTGGGTTAAAAGAACTCACTGTAGCATTTTACCAAACACCTAACAGGCAATATACTTATCGATTGAAACCAAACAATCATATGACAATAAACGGGTAACCGGATGTCATACAAAGAATAAAACAGAAGAGGATAAAAGCACAAACGTTAAACTGCAACAAACTTCAGTTCGTAAGTGAACGAAAAAGATGAGGACGAAAAAGAAATGAACGAAATGGGGAAAAAAAACTAGGACATGGAGTTGAATGAAAAAGAAACGTTTTGGCAGATTGACATTCCAGGAGCAATACGCTTTTCCATTCTTTGATTCAAACCAAACATCGTTTTCTGTAAAGAATGGAATAACCCATTACATTACCGCCACCATTATGTGCTACCGAACATGGACTAAGAGAGATAAATAAAGTCTTTGAACTACGAAATCAGTCTCCCACATCCAACTTCTGGAGAGATCAATATTTTAAATCCAGAATTCGAAGATGAACTATGATATCAATTGGGGAAAACGAAAATGAGAAAACAAAAATTAAACTAACATTGCTTCGACTGCTAGTCTTGTATTCACTAAATAATCTAAGAAATTAAAGGATAACCAGACGGATGGGATTGAGAAGTCGATTACAATAGATGGGCATCAACCAACTGGGGATTGGAGAAGAATTACCGTTGTGTCTTGTGAGGAACGAGGGCAAGTCGCGTTTTAAATTAGGCTGATCGGAGTACCCCGTGAAGGGGGAACCGTGATGCCACATGTGCAGGCCATCACGGCGTGCACACCGCCCCTGTGTGCCGTGATGGCCGTGATCGTGATGGGGAGTGAAGATGGTCACGGTGTATCACGGGAATTAAATAAAAAAAAAAAATTTATTGTTTATCAAAGCCGTTGAACGGCTACATTTTCAAAAAAAAAAAAAAAAAATTTTTAACCAAATTTTCACCTATATATACATACACCTCTCATCCTTTTAAACTCACACAATTATCATATATATACATATATACACAAAAAATGGAATTTTTTGAAGAATTCGATTCGGACGACGGCGAATTTATCAACACGTTTTTTAATGTCGTTGCGCACGGTGCCGCTGAAGGGTCTTCAAACGTTAGACACACCAGAACTTCTATCAACCGAGATCGGCAAGCTGCACACGAACTTTTGGTACGTGACTATTTTGCCGATCCTCCTCTGTATGGTGACAAACATTTTAGACGTCGTTTTCGTTTACCTAGAGAGTTATTTTTACGTATTAGCAACGCTTTAGAGGCGCGATATGATTATTTTAAGCAAAAACCCGATAGTAGAGGTAGAATGGGTTTTAGTTGTATACAAAAATGTTCGGCTGCACTTAGGTATTTAGCATTAGGCATAACGGCTGATGCTAGTGACGAGTATCTAAAATTGGCTGAGAGGACCGTAAGGGACACTGTGGATTGGTTTTGTGCATGTGTTATTGACGTGTTTGGCAAAGAATATTTGCGTAAACCTACCGCTCGTGATATCGAGAAGTTATATGCGGCACATGAAGAGAGACATGGTTTACCTGGTATGCTTGGTAGCCTTGATTGTACCCATTGGGCGTGGGAAAAATGTCCAACTGCGTGGAAAGGACAATTTACCCGAGGTGACGTAGGTGAGCCAACTATGATATTGGAAGCCGTTGCATCATTCGATTTGTGGATTTGGCATGCGTACTTTGGGGTAGCCGGGTCCAACAATGACCGAAATGTTCTTAATCAATCTCCAATTTTCAATGATATTTGGACCGGGCGAGCTCCTAGTATGTCATTCACAGTGAACGGCCATCAATACAAACACGGCTACTATCTTTGTGATGGAATTTATCCAGATTACGCGACATTTGTGAAGGCGTATGCGGTACCTCGAAGTGAAAAAGCAAAATTGTTTACACGAAGACAAGAATCGGCTAGGAAGGACATAGAAAGGGCATTTGGGGTACTCAAACAAAAATGGCATGTGATCAAACATGCCTCACAAATCCATGACGCCGGTCGGATGAAGACAATTATGTATGCGTGCATCATTATGCATAATATGATTGTTGAATATAAAGGTAGAGCGATTTGCACATACGACGAGGCCGATGCGGTTAACACGGAAATGCAATTCATTCCCGGAACGCCCGAATACTTACAACAAGTACTCGATGTTCAAAATTCCGAAACTTGCCAATATCTCCGTGAAGATTTAGCCGAACATGTTTATCAAAACAGATCGGATGCTATCGAGTAGTTTTTTTTTTTAATTTCCATGTAATGTTTTTTTTTAATTTCTATGTTTTTTTTCATTTTTAAATTTCAATGTAGTGTTTTTTAAATTAATGTAATTTTTATGTTTAATCTAATGTTATTTAAATTAAAAATTAGGTTTTTATTTATTTTTGAATTTTTTTAAATTAAAAAAAATGATGTGGTGTGATGAAAATGTGATGGGTATAAAGGGGGTAATGTGATGGAGTGTGATAGAATGTGATAAAGGTAAAATCTGACGTGGCGCTGAGGTGGCACCCATCACTTTTGTGCAAAGTGATGGGTACTCCCAATGGTCTTACTGATAACTCGGAGATCGAAGCGACGCTGACTTCTTTATTTGTAGTCTAGGCGGCGACAACTTTTTCATTTTCAGTTTGCCGCTTAAAAGCTTTCAGTGATTTCTAACCTTTGCGTTAAGGAGCTGATTGGAATACTTGGGCCAAAATCCTATGTTGGGCTAAAAATAACATACTATAAAAGCTTATGGACCTGAATTGATGCCCACCACTTTACCGCTGCCCTGGGCCATTGCCCAACTCGCCCAGGTATTGGGCCGGGCCTGATTTCCTCATATTATATAACTCATGCAATTTGCAAAGTATGATGTCAGCGATTTTACAAGTGTTTATATTTTTAAAACCCCAAAAATATAACAAAATTGTGTCAAGTTTAAGTGGTTGAGTTGTTGGCTTTCCTTGGTGGGGTTGCGGGTTTGAACCCTCCCCACTGCTTTTTTAAATCCCCTTCTTATTTTGCAAATCCTTTAAAATTATTTACAATTTAGTTCCACTGCTATTTATTTTTTTTACACTTTACACCTAAATTAAATTGTTTTTGACAAGATATTGTCATCCATGTTTTAATTTTTCACAACTTGGACCCAACTTCAAATCTTTTTGAGAATTTGGATTTTTTTCTTTTTCTTTTTGTTTTCTTCCAATTCTCAAATACTTCTTATAATATTTACGCTAACTTTTTTTTCAACCTTTTTTGTGTGTATTTTGAACATTTGTTTTCTAATATTATTTCTTACTATAATTTTTATATCAATCTTTTGTATTACTTTATTTAATCGAAAATATAATATTTATAAACCCGCTGTAAAACACGGGGTAAAGCTTACTAGTTTAAAACATTGTGGATGTTTGAATCATAAATAAATTTCTATAGTTGCAGAAAAAAAATCTTTATTTACAGTTTGTTGGTTTCTTTTCAAAATTGAAAAGCGAAAAATATCACATGGGAAAATTATTTTTAGGATATGTGTGTCAAAATATTTCAAAAACAATTTCCTCTTTGAGCACGTCTTAAAGGAACTTTCATAAAGTTCAAGGAAGATTCCAAGTCAAAAGATATAATAATTTATAAATGTAATTAACTTTGTCTAGTGTACATATTTAGTCTAAGGTCTTGCGGAGTGCTTGCGAGCAATGGTGCAAGCTTGCATTTTTGGTGAGAGCCACACCGCTCCCGTAGTGAGAGTACCTTTCATTTTTGTGCTCGCACAATGTCCTGGCATCGCGCGACGAGCGGAAATGAGGGGAAATCTGCTTGTACAATGTGCATACTCACTTGTACCAAATGTGAGAGGAAGTGAGGGGTGACCATTAATGTGGATACTCAATTGTACCAAACGTGAGGGAAAGTGAGGGATGACCATTTCTAAAGTGAGAGTAGGAGTGAGGGTGCTGACTGACTACTGATGTGGCCGGAAAAAGATAAGGGAAAGTGAGAACTCACACCGAATGGCTTAAGGATTTTTTTTTTATTATACATGATTTACTATTGAATTTGTTTAGCATGTTCAAAAAAATATCAATACAATCGGTTATACCATTAAAATCATTTTGGTTGTTAAAATTTTTATTTTTTACAACTTCTTCAAACTTTTTTGTAACTTACTTATAACTCTTTTTTACAATCATTTTCCAACAATTTTACATCTATACATACGTTTTTAACTTTTAATATATTTATTATGATTTTTTTAAAATCTGGAAAAGGAAATTAAATTTTTTGGAATTGAGTTGTCACCACCGCCAATGGAATATACAAATCTTGATGCAGTATTTACAACTTTTTTATAATCTTTTTGCAACTTTTTTTTCTATTTCGATCTAAAAGTATATTTTCTAAATAAGTACACTCGAGGTGAGAAAAACGTATGTTTATATGTAAAAAGAGTTGGAAAAAAAATTGTAAATAATTTATAAAAAGTCGTAAAAGCATTTAAAAAAAGTTGCCAAAAAACTTTAGAAAAATAAAAAATTTGAATAGTTGAAAAGAGTTTAATGTTAAATCGTGTAAAAAAAATAGTTTAGCGTGACTAAATGTGTATAACAAGCCTAGTATATGACCTTAGCAAGTCATTCACAAGACACGTAGGATACTAAATCAACAAAAACATATAATAATCAGTGATATTGATATTTTTTTTGGACATATTAAACAAATTCAATGATAAATAGCAAACATATTGAATCTTTAATGACTAAATATGTATACAAGACAAAGTTTATTAACCTTACAAGTTATTATCTCATGTAAAAAATAAAGACTAACTCAAAGAGGAGACTTTAATAAAAAATTAAAAGTTATAGAAAATATTCAAATTTTAAAAGTTTTTCAATGTACAAAGGCTCCAATTTGATAAAAGAAAACTTGTTATTTTATTTTTACAATATCTCATTCAAACTGAGAAATATTAAATGAAAACGGTCATCAATTAAAGATTCCATCGACTTGAATTTCTCAGTGTGAATATTGATCACTGGATCTGTTTCTGCGTCCATCTTGATGTATAATTTTGGTCGAGACGTTCCACAAGACGCGACCCGACGCATGTATATTTTTTCGCATATTTCTAGATTAACTTGAAGTAATCAATATAATCTTACACAACAAAATAAAATGTCTAGATCGCAAAAGACGTCTATTTTTTCGTCATTTAATCACCAAAAGTAAAATAAACAAACGTGTCGGGTTTTTGTTTTAAAAGCATAATTATATTGAAAAGAATTTCGGACATTTGTTCCAACAAAAAGAAACTGGTTACATAGTCAATTTCAACAAACTTCTAATGTTTATCCAACAAGATTGTCATAGAACTTCAAATAAAATACCAAGCTTTACCTGTTCACCAACAAATTCTTCCTTTAAATTATGAACCTTTTCTTAAATAGTGTGTGACTGTATTCAGTGGCGGATCCAGGAATTATCACTAGGGGGTGCAAAAAAAAATTCCCGGAATGTAAATGATGCACTTATAGAAAAAAGGGTGCACTTTTGTGGGTAATTGATCAAAATCCAAAGTTTAAGTTAATTAGTGGGTGTCATTTTTTTTCCGAGGGGGTGCAACGTACTAGGAAAAAAAAAAATTTTTTTTTACAAAGGCCCGCAAAAGTTGAGCCGGTGCACAGCCCCCTCCTTGCTCTATATTGGATCCGCCATTGACTGTATTGAACTTTAAAAGTTTAATGAGCAATCAAATAGGAGAGAAAAAACATTTAGAATTAACTTTTTATTTAATAAAATTAAAGAGTATACCATAATTCTATTACGTTTTTTTTTTTGGTAGAATTCACCTGGAATTGAACTTTATCATTGATCATGTCATTATTTTTTTCTATATTAAATTAAATTTAATTTCTTGTTATTCTTATTAATTAAACCGTTCGTTATACCTCCATTGAAGACGACCTTAGAGGGAATGGTTGAGTAGATATTAATGGTGCCCAACTTAAGTGTTTTTGGACTTTTTTTTTGTAAAGTTCCTGTTAATATATATAATACTTTTGAATCTTCAACTTAAAAGTTATATCAATATATGTAGGACTCGACGCACAAACCACATTATAGGGAGAAAGATTTTCTAAAACCAAATATTTTGATTGGAAAATATTACAAATTATGATTAAAAAATATAAACAATAATAGATTTAGACGTTACAAATTATCCACGAAACTAATTCAAGACATCATGCCGTTGGCATTTTACTATCCTCATTATTCACAAGGCTTTCCTTCCTTTCACCATCATTATTTACTCCATCTTTTCTCTGCACAATATAGATAGAGGTTTTATTTTCCAAGTATACTTAATGATTTGTTGTACATATACTTACAATAAAAAGTTAATAAAATATACAATATGTTTGAAATTTAAAGATACAAAAAGATACGAAATAATTGTCAACGAATGCACACCTTGAAAGTAACGGAGACAGATAGATCACCGGTGTAAGATTTGTCCTCCCGGACCACCCGGTATTTCCGACTTCCGAGCTCGGCGTCCCCTTTCTCCATCCCCATTAAAACAACATCCTTTACATGAATTCTACACGCATAATTCAATCCAATGTATAATTAAGTCATACAGCTGATGTTAAAGCAAGCTTAAATAAGAAAAATAAAACGAACAAACTAGTAAAGTTTTTAAAGTCCTTACGTAGCTACACCAACATATCCATCATCGGAAAGCTTATGTTTATCCATGACACGAAACACGAGCTTTTGCTCTGACTTCTTTTCATCGATCGGGTGGTCAACCTCAAACTCGAACTTTTGGTCCCATATAGATTTCTTCCCCTTTCCTACATTCCAATCATTCGTTTTCATTTCAATAAATGCAAAAGAATAAAGACTTTATTCGACTTACAAAGCCCTACCTTGCGCGACTTTGCTTATACGTTTTTTATCCCCGTATTCAACACATACATAAGGTCTATTAACAGCCGACGTACTGCAACAAACTACGCAACCTGAAATCAAATGATAAACAGAAACCCACGTTAACGATCGAGTTCTAAAACCTTAACTCAGTTGGTAACTGTTGAGTCCTTACCAAGAAACCTTTTTGCTCTTATGCCTTCGGAATCCACCAGCATCACCTCCAATACGCCACCACCTGCCATCGTTAGCTATTTCTCTGTCCTCCTATACACTGCCAAGTAAATGCGTCGCGAACCAATAATCACTGGTTTTAGTATTAGAACCTTCGTCGGTATCAATGGAAAGAGAAGATAGTTGCAGGTTTTGGAAGGTGTGGGAGAGGGGAATATTTATATTAGGTCAATCGAGGAAGTTACGGAGACGGTGGTGTTAGCGTGTTTGACGTATTGTGTAAGTCGTGATGTTGAATAAGAAAGGGAAAGCCATCGGAGTTGGTTTACGCATTGATTTTAAAAAGTGAAGGTACTGATTGATGACTTATGCATGTAGGCTGTAAACGATTCAACTTGTACTAGAAGAAACTAATATAATGTGATGGAGTGGTTGGATGAAACATGTGCAACTTCTTTCAATTTATTATAACTATTGAGTTTTTCTTTCTAAATTAAGAGTCGATTATAAATTTTGTCTAGGTCTAGTTTATAATCTTTTAAATGCTTTTAATATTAGTTTCAGATAAATAATTTATAAAGATTAATTTAGCCGCCATTTTAAGTGTCATCACGTTATGAGTTCTTTTTGGGTCTTTTTTTTTTTATCGTTTTCAATATTTTTTGTATCTCAAAGAGCACCCTAAAGAAACATGATAAGTTAGTGTTTAGTAACACCTTAATAATTAGACACTTGTGTATTCGTTATAGTTGGTTGCTTTGTTTAAAGTGTATAATCAATTTATATTGTTATGTTGATATTTTAAGTATGGAACAACTATTGCGCCAACAAAGTACCACTGAACATCAGCAACGGATTGGATCGAGCGGCATATTTGGTTTTACAAATAAGTGAAAGAACTTCTATTGATTAGCGAAGAAAACAACTTCCTTGCTAATTGTAACACCCCAACTTTTATAACATTTTTTTTTTTTTTTTTACAAACTTATTCCACAATTCTTTTATTATACAAAACGTTTAATTATACAACGGGGTATCACAAATTTGCATCACAAATCATAGTTCAAACCTGTCTAATTTACATTTTGTACAACCGTGACTACGGTCCTGCCCTCGACTCTTTTAATGCCCTTCCTGCTTACCTGAGTACATAGCATTTTTAAAAAAAATACGTGAGACATACGTCTCGTGAGCATTATGGGTTTAGACCCAAAAAAGTTTTCCAATAATACATTATTCTTTAAATTTCCAATATTTCTTTTCCTATGAGTGCACCCTTAGGTATTCCTTATTTTGTGGTGGTATATTCCTACGAGCGCACCCGTAGGTTTTATACGAGACGCACCCGTATAACTACTTCCCCAATAGCATGAAACGGATTCATGTATCAAGGTAAGACAACTACTTCGCGACGGGAGGTACCATCCCAGTAGTGTCTTTTTGCCACCCCTACCGCAGCAGACCGTGGTCTTTATCCGGATATTAAGCAACTCATCACCAGGGCTCAATCACTTTATTACTTTCTCATATTCCTCATTTATCTTTTGTATACATTATACTCATTATTCCATAGGAATCATTTCTAATTTCACAAAACCATTTCCAGATCCATTAAATCATTTTCATTTTCATTAAACCATTTCAATTTCCATAAAATCATTTTGACTCACAAATCATTTTGTATAAAATTCATTTTTGCTATGTACTCGAAAAATCCACATAACACTCACCTCGAGTTACCTATGAGTTATTTAGCTTCTTGAACTCCTTTTCCTTTCACTTGGTTATTCGTATTTGAACCACCACCTATTATTTGAAAAATATACATTTATATTCAATTTATATATATATATAACAATTAATTTTACAGCACAAGAGTGCCATACTATGCAACTACTAATTATAATTAGGCTACAACGCTCATTACAATAACTTCCTTTAATTTGTAAATTTTCCCGAAATACGCGTACTTTACTACAGTACCCTCGGGAAGTCGTATTTCGGTTCCGAAAATTTTCTACAAAGTTTTGGGCCATAATAAGCCTATGTTTAAAATTTGAGGTCAAACGGACAAGTTTTGGACCAAAGCTCAAAATTAAAAATCACTTGGCAGAGACTCACTGCAAGCCCGCCTCGCGACTCGACCGAGGGTCTGGTCACGACTCGAAGACAGCCAGCCTCGCGTCGCGACCAAAGGTCTTGTCACGACTCAAAGACTGCCAGCCTCGCGTCTCGACCAAAGGTCTTGTCATGACTCGAAGACTGCCAGCCTCGCGTCGCGACCAAGGGTAGGATCGTCGCGTCGCGAGCGCTGCTGGTGCAGACCAGAATGTCCGATTTTTGTGCTGTAAATCCCATTTTCCCATATTAAGCTCTTTATGACTTACTTAATCGTTTTAGACTCATTCCAGGACCAAAACTCATCTTTTAAACAAGTCTTTTAACCTTGGAATCACTGATTCCACCCAAATTCCACAAAAACCCGTTTTTGACATTTTTGGTCCAAAAATCAAAATTACCAATTTATAATTGTTTTTACTGGTTTATTTTGATCAATATAACCTCTGGAACTTATTATAAATCATTAGAATCAATTTGATCACAAGAACTCACAATCTAGAGTTCTTGATCAAAATCTCAATTTCTTAACAATAGCAACCTACTTTCTCATTCTTGGGTTATGTTCTTAAAATACTACTTACTTCAACCTGGAAATCGTTTAAACATCATAGATTGTAACTGAAATTACAATTTCAGTTCATTCATTGAAACCCATCAAGAAACCCTAGGTTAGAGCTTGAATTACTAACCTTTTGTTGTAAGAATTCTTTCTCAAATCGTCAATCTTTGCTTCTAATCCCGTGAATCTTCCAAAATTCTGCCCCAATCTCTCGCTCACTCTAGCTCTTTCCCGATGCTTCTGCAAATTCTGGAGACTTGGAGAGACTTGTCTCCTATTTATAGTTCCCAATTTTCATTTCCAACCCTCTAGTTTCTTTCCTTCCAATTTGGCACCATATTTGAAATTTTATTACACCATACTTTAATTTCTTACATTAATACCCATAATTACAAAATATTTTACATCAAAGTTCAAAATATGGCAAAAGACTAATTTGCCCTTTCTCATAACTTTACTACTACTCATAATTATATATATATATATATATATATATATATATATATATATATATATATATATATATATATATATATATATATATATATATATTTACAATTTTTCTCGGGTTCTTACACTAATCCATCGATAATTGTTTAACATTAGCATCAGTGATTGTCTGTAGCTACTATGACGATATATTGCATAGTTTCTTTTGCTAATCCATTGAAATGTTATATCACTAATACGTCAGTAGTCAGTCTTAAAGTTAACGTATCATTGTTATATACTTTTAATATAACTACTGGAAAATTAAATATCGACGATGGAGTTCTCATAAAGGATTTTAGTTTTTGAAATTTAGGGACAAATAAATACTGAACTGGAGGTGAGTTATCGACGATAAACTAACTAGTGCTAGTCTACTGGTGAATGCTTAGCAATAGTGACCATCTAGAGGCGAATTAACGGCGTATAGTATACCATTGTTATTTTGTTGCTAAGTATTTCAAACATACGCCGCAGTATACATCTCACCGCTTATACTCTGGCTATATGTCGTCCTTGATCTATTGTAAAATTTGATGTATGCATATTCACATGTGAATAACAGGTTTTAATCACAATTTTGTTGCTAAATATTTCAACATATGCCACAGTATACATCTCACTGCTTATACACTAGCTATATGTCGTCCTTGATCTATTGTAAAACTTGATGTGTGCATAATCACATTTGAATAACGGGTTTTAATCACATATGAATATCATGGTCTAATCACATGTGAATAATAGGTTTTAATCAGATTTGAATAACAATGTTTAACCACATTAGTTTAAATACATATAATAAGAAAAACTATTTAATCATATGTGAATATTACATATGATAATAAAATTTTTGTTATGTGTATATTTATATGTGAATAATATGGTTTATGCACATGTGATCAACAGGGTTTATCACATGTGAACAACTTAATTATATGTGAATAACAAGGTTTAATCACATGTAATTAACTACATATAATATGGAAAATTATAAAAAATAAAAAATTCGATGTTTGCATATTCACATGTTAACATGTTTTAATCACATGTGAATATCATGATCTAATCACATGTGAATAATAGTTTTTAATCATATGTGAATAACAATGTTTAATCACATGTGATTAACTACATATAATAAGAAAATTTATTTAATCATATGTGAATATTTACATATGATAAGAAAAAGTTTGTTATGTGTATATTTACATGTGAATAATAGGGTTAATCACATATACATATTCACATGTGAATAATAGGGCTTATCACATGTGAACAACTTAATTATATGTGAATCACAAAGTTTAATCATATGTGGTTGAATACATAAAATAACGAAAATTATTAAAAATAAAAAATTAAATGTGTGCATATTCACATTTGAATAACATGTTTCTATAACATGTGAATATCATGGTCTAATCACCTGTGAATAATAGGTTTAATTCATATGTGACTAACAATGTTTAATCACATGTGATTAACTATATATATAATAATATTTATTTAATCATATGTGAATATTTACATATGATAAGAAAAAAATTATATTTATATTTACATGTGAATAATAGGGTTAATCACATGAGTGTATTCACTTGTGAATAATAGGGTTTATCACATACGAATAGCTCAATTATATGTGAATAACAAGGTTTAATCAAATGTGATAGAATACATATAATAAGTAAAATTTGAAAATAAAAAATAAAAAATTCGATGTGAATAATAGGTTTTAATCACATGTGAATATCAATGTCTAATCACATGTGAATTGTAACACCCCATCTTTCATACACCTTAATTGGTGAAATAATTTATAAAACACATTGAATAAAAATTTCATTCTTTTAAAAACTTTTCTTTTAATAAAAAAGACATCGTTTAAAACCTTTGGTCCCAATAAAAAAATATGTAAAATGATATTTAAACAACATTGGGGGTTACAAACTTATATCAAAACAACCATAGTAAAGCCTTTAAACATGTCAAAGTTATGTCCCGTATTAATCTAACATTTCTACCGAAAATTCGGCACGACCTTTGGGCAATATGGACATATCCATACTGACCCGACTCAATAAAACAACCCAAAAACAATACGGGACATAACGCAACTTTATTGTACAACTACAAGGGAATTCTAAACCATAAGTATAATATCTCTCATTTACATGTTATAACTATACCGCACTTGGGATAACTCTATCTTCTGAACATCTTTTCTATCTACGTTCTTCATATCAACTTCTAAGTCCTTTCCTTCTATCGTCTGCTAACAAGCTTCCTGTTCCTGAGTACATAGCATTTTAAAACAAAGAATACGTAAGACATAAATGTCTCGTGAGATACATGGGTTTTAGACCCAACAACTTTAAATCAATTTGAATATCATTAACTATTATAAAACCAAGAAAACTTTTCTTTCTTTTCATAACCTGCAAAATCCACTTTATTGTCAAAACATCAAATTATAGATCAATTCTTCATCATAAAATCATTACATATCATCAAAACAAAGTTCATTGATATAACAATAAAACATAAGTTATTACTTCATCATAAAAACATATGTTTTTCCACTTTATCATGAGCAAACATAAATTGAACTCTTTATTATCAAAACATAGACCAACTGTAATTTATGGTTCATTTATTATTATTGGTTTCATACGGGTTTCCCCGTATCTTCCCTCTCCGGAATAGAACCAATCTATCAGTGAGCGCGTGCTAATTTTCTTCCCTTCATGGAATAGAACAAATCTATCCATAAGGGCGTGCTGAGACAACTACTTCGCGACGGGAGGTACCATCCCAGTAGTGTCTTTTGACCTTCCCTCATTAGGGTGAGATCCTTGTCCGGACGTCTTTCACATTTCTTACATTTAGTTCATAATTCATTTATCATTTCATTACATGTTGGTCTCGATCATAAACATCATTCAATCATATAGAAATCATCATAACCTTTTCATAAAACAACCTTTAAAACTTTAAACCTTAGAATTATTTGCAAACCATTTCAATCAGTCAACATAAATCAATACTTAATAATTCAAGCTTTAAAACCACTTCGAAAACCATTATTCATGGAACCTTTAACATAACTTTTGAAAATCATTTGTTAAACTATTAATCATAAAAAAATTAGCATAAAAAAACAAAACTTGTTGCTATGTACCCAGAAAAGTCCTCATGTACTCATCTCGGTAGCTAGGTATGTCTAGCTACAAAGATCCACTAGCTCTTGACTCTAATTGTTTCCAACATCTTTAACCTCTATTAATTATTAAAAGGTTAGAACCAATTACACAACTAAACACATAACATGTGTTAAATCATATATGAACTATTTCTAACATCCTCTAATTCCAATGCAATCATTAAGTATGATTCTTAAAGCATATTGGCCATTTTGGACATTTCTACCCCTTTTTGTCCATATTTGGCAAATCATGTATTTCTTGGATTCTACTAAGTTATTTTAATGACATTCAACTTTATTATTTCTTTATAAGTTCACTTTGATGATTAGATGTAATAGCTTCCTTTAATTTTCCCTTTTTATGCCATTTTGCCAAATACAATTCAATAAAGTTTCTAAATATATAAACCATTATTAATTATAACATTTTCCGTTCAACTAACACCTGTATGTCCTTAACATTTCATAATGTCATTCCAATTCACTTTTATGTTCTTTTACATACTATTTCTACATATATTAGATTTGTCCCGTCAAGGTAGAAATTTACCATTTCATTCCAAATGTTGTCCCATATCTATATCTTTATATACTTGTAAATAACTCCATTATTTCCTTTTAACATTGGAATTACCAATTACATTCCAACCATAACAATTGTTAGAAAAACTCAAGTCTTTTACCACTTATTTCCATTCATTTGCCTTATACTTGTATATCATGTTTCATATAAGATGTCTTTATTACCACATTTTCATATAATTATGTCTAACCTAACACAAGTAACTAACTTTAATCTTTTCAACATAATCCAAGGTAACAAAGATAACCACATATTCTTTTGTTCATCTTATGCTCCCAATTCCAAATTATGAACATCAACATTTTCACATAACACCAATTTTAGTTTTGAACAAAATGAATTCTTCATACAAGAACTTGATTCTTGGTACTTATGAACTCAACACAACATATATTCAAAAATCCCAATTCCAAAACACCAAATTCATAACTTTCTTGCATTTTTAAACTCATAACATCATATAATCAAAAATTCAGATTCAATCCCAGCATGCATTCAAGTATTTTTCAATTTCAACATTTAGGGTTCTAAAAATCAGAAATTTACCTTTAAGTTTTATGTCCAAAATGTCGAATTCATGAGGTTTTACAGTCAATTTCTAGCTGAAAATCGGACCAGGGATTTCCCCCAGCCCTCCTGCCGTCGAAGCCACCTGCCATCGTCCCAAAATCGGCGGCAGCGCCGCCCTAAACCGGAGATCACAGCAGCTCCGCACCTGCTCCGTTTTCCCTCTCTTTTCCGATCTTTTCCTGCTCCATTTTGTCTATCTCTCCCTCTTTTGAAGTGGGAATCGCAATCTCCCCTCTCGAAATCTCTTTCTCTCAATTCCTCTCTGATTGCAAGTTCCCGATAATTTCGTTCTTGCCTTTTAGTGTGCGTGTTTGCGTTTTTTACCAAAAGGGGGAAAACCACGGTTGAGATAAAAATACTTACACTGATTTCACCAACCGGATCCTAGGTTTAATTTGGGTCAGATGTGCAAAATTACAGAAACGCCCTTAATGATCATGCCTTAGAAAATTTTTCTGCACATATCCATAATTTTCTCCAATCTTTACCTAGCCATAACTTCTACATATCAAACCCGATTTTTGCAAACATTACCTCGTTAGAAAGGTGAGAATTGGATCTACAACTTTCCCTTACTGAGTTAAATCTGAATCCACTCAGATTTCCTGCTATCAGTCCTTAAACATGACCACTTGGCTATTTTTTTGTCACTTTTTGACCATCTTTAATCCGTCATAACTTCTTCGTTATAACTCCAAACGACCCAAGTCTTTTTCTTATATTATTAATACATCAAAATCTACAAAAGTATCATTGACGACTTTTTCCCAAATCCTTATAGACTTTTAGATATTAATTCTTAAATATTTACAAATATTTTCTTCACTTTTAGTCCCAAAATTTCATTTTTTCCATCGAGTCTTTAAATCAAATTTCCAAGTGAAATAATACCTTATTATAAATTAATAAAAGTTCATAAAACATAAATTTCCATACTTTCACATTCCTCGACCATTTTGCCCTTCCGTGTACATTTAAAGGAAATTCAACATCGAACCTCTTAACATCAAGATTTTTAGTTTTAAATCCTTATTTCAGATACTAAAAATCTAGGTTGTCACATGAATAATAGGTTTTAATCATATGTAAATAGCTTAATACATGTTGATAGCGTGCCATCTGGCAACCGCTAGCGCGTCTTCCAGAACACCCGTGTGGATTCCAAACCCGCCAACTGCTGGAAGGTCCTCGCCAGAAAGACCCTTCCAGCAAATGGATAAATCGCCCTGGCGAGATTCCCCTGGAGGAAAACATTCCAGCTCACTAATAATGTATTCGCTGGAACGACCAGCGTGAACCATACTTGGCGCCACAAGCCTCGACTTACGCGTGATGCCCACGCCTGACACAGATCGTGCGCGCCCCATTCCAGCCGGTCTGAGCCAATAGGGGCGAGGCAAAGGACGAAGATCGTACTACCAACGGACGGCTTGGTCCCCTCCTGTAACGTCCCAGTTTTTATGGAAACATTTTCATTTAATAAATATTAATTTATCCAATATTTAACATTATGTAGACGTTCAAAAACATTTTACATCGATTCACAACATAAATTTTTCTAACAGACAGCTACAGTGTGTACCCGTCATGCCTGATCGTCGCTTCCACTTGTACAAACCTGAAATAGTAATTTAATAGGGAAAGGTTAAGCACATAGCTTAGTGAGTTCCAACACATACACAGCATGTCAGTTACACATACCCAACCCCTATAAGGTAAAATACAACCATACATCACAGTAAAATAAACATATAATCCGCTCTACCCAGTATATTGAGTTATACTCTCCTACTCAGTATTTCGAGCCGCGCATACTCTGTTCGTCGAGCCATGCGTATCTGCTCAATAGACCATTCAACACTCAGAGCCGCGCATACTCTATACGTCGAGTCATGCGTATCTGCTCAATAAATCAAACCCCACCGCTCAGCACTCAGAGCCGCGCATACTCTGTACGTCGAGTCATGCGTATCTGCTCAGTGCATCTTGCGGACACCTCTAAATTGCTCAGTACGTCGAGCCCGTATTCTCTACACATTAGACCTAGACACGTCTAGTACTAACCACACACCATACCCCAACCCATACAACTATAACAGGAAGATATTATCCACAAACATCATACAAACACACATAACTACAGAAAAGCACATATAACATCCATATAGTGTAGTGAGAAACTCACCTCGAGTCGGTAATGCAGAAATCTGTGCGGCAACTCCGCAAATCCAACCAAGCTCAAAACCGCACACCTTATACTCCTATAAGGTATATTAAGTTATTATATGTCATAATAATTAAGCCGTACCTTAATTATATACTTTTAGAATTAAAACACTTATTATATTTATTTTCAGCTTTTAACCCCAAAACAGAAAGTCTTATATGACCCGTTTTAGCCCATCTTAAACTTAACCAATCAATGATATTTTTAGACAGTCACCTACCTCACCTCTTTAGCTTTCCAGGGATATAAGGCACATGCTCTAACTATTTTTCCTCTATTATATACAAATTAACCAAGATTGGGTATCAAAATGTGTCAAATCCAGACCAGGTTGCAAAGACTGCCACTTTCAACCTAGAAATGATCATCAATAAATTCTGGGAAAAATATTAGACAAACAAGACCCTGAATCAAGACTACAGGCCCTGACCTCATGTCATTTGCACCTTCCAAGAGTAAACGAAAAATCCCCAAAGTTGACTGATACAATCAGTCCACCCACTGAACCACTCTTTAAAGATAGAACAATAACACAAAATAAACAGAGAGCTAGGTTCTGATATTTTGTAGGACAAAACTAGACACATAACATGAACTTTAACCACTGGTCTTGCCCCCAAAATATTTTTGTACAATTATTTATAAATTTTTAAAAACAGAATTCACTGTACAGGACAGTCCTGGACCTGTTGGTGAAAATTGCAACGTTCACCTAACTTCGAGCTTGTATAAGGACACGGCCTTCTGGATGTAGAAACTAGACACTTAGACCTTTCCAAAAAGATATGATTCACCCTAAATGGCCAAATACACGATTTTATATGAATTTATCAATCTGACCCAAAAACAGGAAATATTTCAAGAAATTCGAAGAACAACTTAGGGCTAGGGTTGTAAACCCTAGAGCCAATAAGACTTCAGTTAAGACCTTTACAGGTCTGCATGGATTTTAAAAGAACTCAGTAACATAAGATCTCACGAACTTCAGTTGACCAAACATCCAACAACACAACCCCTACATACACATCAACACACACAAGGGTGTGTCAAGCATGGAATCATCTATAGAACAAAAGAAGAAGAAACACTCACCTTTGAAGTAGTCCTCCTTCATCTATCTTCACTTCTTCACGGTTTCAAGCTAGCACACCCCCTTGCAACCACTTTTCCTGCTGTCACTAAGGTTCTTGGCAAGATGAAAATCATAGCACACTAATATGTCGGCTAGGGCTTAGAGAACTAGATGCGAACTATAATGATTGAAATATGGGAGTTTGTGGGCTGAAAATGCAAGTCACGTGCTCCCAAAATCATTTCGTGGAGTTACAGCCCAAACAACCAAAGTCATCCAACAATCAACACTTGACAACTCCAGTCCCTCAAGAATGATTCCTTATTTTTGTTCTACCCCCTTCTCATACTTGTTGCAATTTAAATTTCTTTTAATGACCATTTATCCCCTCCAATTTATAATTTAGTTTTTAACATCATTATTTATTATTATTATTATTATTATTATTATTATTATTATTATTATTATTATTATTATTAGTCGTAACGGTCGAAAATTTTATTCGTCAAATCGCTTTCTAAATAAACTTTATTTTCTTTTTCTTTAAAAGATACTATACTAAGTAATTCACGCTAATTATAAATTTTAATGTCGAAAATGGGGCGTTACAACTCTCCCCCACTTATAAGAATTTCGTCCCCGAAATTCCACTCTAAAACAATAGGTAATGACTTTACTTTGTTTATATGACATCACATCACCAATAATCAACAGCATACATCAGCCTGTGTATTAAAGTAATCAATAAACGACACCACTATATACACCTTTATTCCAAAAAGTCTATTCAATATCCCGTTATCACCGGAGTCAAGTAGCGAATTTTGAAAATAAAACGACACTCAGGGTAGTAAAGAGTAGCACATACTGTAGTTGGTTTGAATTTTGGCACTAAAACGTGAGATGTCCCTTCAGTTCCGTGTGCCCTATCTGTTCCAGCTGCAAGATGCTATATATATATACAGGTATGTAGTATCATTCATTTTCACCTTCATTTTCAGTCTCATCCTCTCTTATCACTAGTTTGTTCGTAAACGAACTCATTTTTAAAGCTGAGTCATGGAAAACAGATCTTCAATGGGCGATCTGTCGAACCCTGGACCTGATTTTCTGCAAGGAGAGGGTACTTCAAACCAGGAATTCTTAATAGAGTTCGGTGACTTAACATTCTAGACATCTATCATCCATATTTTGTTTATCTTTCTAATGTTTTGTTTGATTCTGAATTATGTTACAGTCTTCCAGATATACTACCAATAGAGCAACTCCACGGTGAGCCGGAAATTTTTCCCGAGCTGAACATTAACTCAGAAGATCCGGTGCATGCATCTTTAGACTTTGCACTTGATCAGACTCCATGCCTTCTACCAGGTTAAATTCTTTTGAATGATCCATTTATAAGTATTCTATTTTGTTTTATCATTTGACATGTGTTATTTGTAGACCCATTTGTGGATGGTCTAACTGAGTACAATCCATTCATGGACGTGCACCCAACAAGCAGTGAGTTTGTCCCCATGAATCAAGAATTCATGGCTGGTATTCAGGATGAGAATCAATTACAGAGGACTCATAACATAAATATTGAATTGAATCCCGAGTTTGGGGTTGGTTTTCAATATCAAGATCATCTTCGGTTGATTCAAAGGAATCTAGAAGGATTTCAGAATCCTGAGATTTTAGTTGAAAACCAACAATTATTACCGATAGAGGCCACTAATTTTGATGAATCAATGTCCATCTTTGGGTCAGAAAATCAGGATCATGTTCAAACGATCCAGAATGATAACAATACAATTGGATTTGAACCTTCTAGTTCAGAAAACATAGCAGGTGGCAGTGGAAGAGGTTTCAGACATTTATTAAGTAGGGAAATAACAGCTGAACACTTTAACGAACCAATTGAGAAAGCTGCGAAGGAACTCAACATTGGAACGACACAATTAAAAAAACGCTGTAGAGAACTAGGTATCAATCATTGGCCCCAACGACAACTTACGAGTTTGCAAACCCTTATTGATCGTGCTGAGGTAAAGAACTACATTTTTTTTATATCATAAAGTTGTAATTACTAAAGTTATTTATGTCACAGGAATTTGGTAACGAGTTTAGTGGAGCAGCAGGATTATCGAAAGATCTAATACCCAACCTAAAAAGGGAGAAAGAAGCAATAATTGAAGGGTCACAATCGGGTCTAACAGACGGCACAAAGAAGCTAATACAAGCTGCTCATAAGGTTGTATTTAGGAAAAGAAAAATTCAAGAAAAGGGGGAAACTTCATCAAGAACTCATATACAGCAGCAATCTCTGCCATCTAATTATGGTATGAGTAGTATTAACCTTGGTTTACTCGAGCCTGCGAGTGAGGATAATTTTGGAGGCTCTGTAGGTGACCTAGCCTGGTTTCCTCCTTCTTATAGCTACCCCCAACTGGTTCCAAATTGGAACCCTTCCTCTTCACTTCCCTAATTACACACACCCCAAATGAGTCAATATTTAGCCCATAATCATGGGGTTACGGGTTCCAACCCTATTGAGACCCCATACCTTGGAGCTCCTCCTCCAATAACTGGAAGCATACCTCTTCCAAATCCTCAAGAAGGTACAAGGGAACCTAATGATGACAAAGAGTGAAGTGTAGAAGATCTTTTCTCGCTTCTTCCCGATTCTCCAGTTTAGGTTAGTAGTTCTCTAAACTTTTCTTAATGTATTAATATAAAGTTATAGTAATGGATCACATGTATCGATGTGTTACTACTTTTATTTATTATTATTATTATTTTCATAACTACCCACACCCTCAGCTAATTGGATTCCTCATGACCAACTCCCGATTCGAACGTGGATCCTGTGCTTTCAGTAGTAGGGGCTCTACTACTACCTTCCACACCTATCCACGTCCGTTCCAGGACTTGTCCAGAAGTCCCCAATTCACTTCTCACTGATAATTTTAAAACATATACCCCAGGTTGTTTCACGAACATAGTTGTATACAATTATTGAATTAGAAAATCTTTCAAATAAAAGGGCTTACCCTACGAATACCACCAAACAAAGAACATAAAATAAGGTCAACTTAAACATTTTAGGAGAATTTAGTCCCTACTGTATACACCTTAATGACATTCCTTAAACAACCTATCAACACTAGCATTTGTTCACAACAACATGCAACAAATAATCTGTACACCAATATGTGATTTTCTAGTAGGCATTCAAGCATACATATATCTTATATTACAGAAACATCAACAAAGACTAAGCACTTAAACCTTTTCCCCACTGACGTCGGCTGGCGGTACACACTGCGTCTTCGGAACAATGTTCATTTAACCTCTTACTCGAAAAACAACTTTTAATTTCTTGTAAAAATATCTTTAAAGAAAACTTTTGAGTCTCAAGCTTGAGATCAAAACCCACCAAGTGAGTCTGATTCACTCAAGCTATGGCTCTGATACCAACTTGTAACGTCCCAGTTTTTATGGAAACATTTTCATTTAATAAACATTAATTTATCCAATATTTAACATTATGTAGACGTTCAAAAACATTTTACATCGATTCACAACATAAATTTTTCTAACAGACAGCTACAGTGTGTACCCGTCATGCCTGATCGTCGCTTCCACTTGTACAAACCTGAAATAGTAATTTAATAGGGAAAGGTTAAGCACATAGCTTAGTGAGTTCCAACACATACACAGCATGTCAGTTACACATACCCAACCCCTATAAGGTAAAATACAACCATACATCACAGTAAAATAAACATATAATCCGCTCTACCCAGTATATTGAGTTATACTCTCCTACTCAGTATTTCGAGCCGCGCATACTCTGTTCGTCGAGCCATGCGTATCTGCTCAATAGACCATTCAACACTCAGAGCCGCGCATACTCTATACGTCGAGTCATGCGTATCTGCTCAATAAATCAAACCCCACCGCTCAGCACTCAGAGCCGCGCATACTCTGTACGTCGAGTCATGCGTATCTGCTCAGTGCATCTTGCGGACACCTCTAAATTGCTCAGTACGTCGAGCCCGTATTCTCTACACATTAGACCTAGACACGTCTAGTACTAACCACACACCATACCCCAACCCATACAACTATAACAGGAAGATATTATCCACAAACATCATACAAACACACATAACTACAGAAAAGCACATATAACATCCATATAGTGTAGTGAGAAACTCACCTCGAGTCGGCAATGCAGAAATCTGTGCGGCAACTCCGCAAATCCAACCAAGCTCAAAACCGCACACCTTATACTCCTATAAGGTATATTAAGTTATTATATGTCATAATAATTAAGTCGTACCTTAATTATATACTTTTAGAATTAAAACACTTATTATATTTATTTTCAGCTTTTAACCCCAAAACAGAAAGTCTTATATGACCCGTTTTAGCCCATCTTAAACTTAACCAATCAATGATATTTTAGACAGTCACCTACCTCACCTCTTTAGCTTTCTAGGGATATAAGGCACATGCTCTAACTATTTTTCCTCTATTATATACAAATTAACCAAGATTGGGTATCAAAATGTGTCAAATCCAGACCAGGTTGCAAAGACTGCCACTTTCAACCTAGAAATGATCATCAATAAATTCTGGGAAAAATATTAGACAAACAAGACCCTGAATCAAGACTACAGGCCCTGACCTCATGTCATTTGCACCTTCCAAGAGTAAACGAAAAATCCCCAAAGTTGACTGATACAATCAGTCCACCCACTGAACCACTCTTTAAAGATAGAACAATAACACAAAATAAACAGAGAGCTAGGTTCTGATATTTTGTAGGACAAAACTAGACACATAACATGAACTTTAACCACTGGTCTTGCCCCCAAAATATTTTTGTACAATTATTTATAAATTTTTAAAAACAGAATTCACTGTACAGGACAGTCCTGGACCTGTTGGTGAAAATTGCAACGTTCACCTAACTTCGAGCTTGTATAAGGACACGGCCTTCTGGATGTAGAAACTAGACACTTAGACCTTTCCAAAAAGATATGATTCACCCTAAATGGCCAAATACACGATTTTATATGAATTTATCAATCTGACCCAAAAACAGGAAATATTTCAAGAAATTCGAAGAACAACTTAGGGCTAGGGTTGTAAACCCTAGAGCCAATAAGACTTCAGTTAAGACCTTTACATGTCTGCATGGATTTTAAAAGAACTCAGTAACATAAGATCTCACGAACTTCAATTGACCAAACATCCAACAACACAACCCCTACATACACATCAACACACACAAGGGTGTGTCAAGCATGGAATCATCTATAGAACAAAAGAAGAAGAAACACTCACCTTTGAAGTAGTCCTCCTTCATCTATCTTCACTTCTTCACGGTTTCAAGCTAGCACACCCCCTTGCAACCACTTTTCCTGCTGTCACTAAGGTTCTTGGCAAGATGAAAATCATAGCACACTAATATGTCGGCTAGGGCTTAGAGAACTAGATGCGAACTATAATGATTGAAATATGGGAGTTTGTGGGCTGAAAATGCAAGTCACGTGCTCCCAAAATCATTTCGTGGAGTTACAGCCCAAACAACCAAAGTCATCCAACAATCAACACTTGACAACTCCAGTCCCTCAAGAATGATTCCTTATTTTTGTTCTACCCCCTTCTCATACTTGTTGCAATTTAAATTTCTTTTGATGACCATTTATCCCCTCCAATTTATAATTTAGTTTTTAACATCATTATTTATTATTATTATTATTATTATTATTATTATTATTCGTCGTAACGGTCGAAAATTTTATTCGTCAAATCACTTTCTAAATAAACTTTATTTTCTTTTTCTTTAAAAGATACTATACTAAGTAATTCACGCTAATTATAAATTTTAATGTCGAAAATGGGGCGTTACAACTTCTGCCACAGCCAAGATCTTGTCGGCCATAGCCAGACAGGGAAAGACGTATAAAAGCCCCTAGAGGGCATCCGGTAAGGGGATCGCAAACCAATATACCCTAAACCCTCACTTATACACTTATAAGAATCCCGCCGGAGATCTGACTTAGGCATCGGAGCGTTTTCCCGGGACCTCCTCCCGGAGAACGACTAACGTTGCCATTTCCTTTGTGATTGTGATCGCAGGTCAAGTCCAAGACGACCAGAATCACCCGTGAAGTGAGAATCAGACGATCCGAGAGCTGATATCGCATCACATGTGAATAACAAGTTTTAAAGACATGTAATATCAATGCTTAATCACATGTGAATAATAGGTTTTAATCATATGTGTATAACAATGTTTAATCACATGTGATTAAATATATATATATATATATATATATATATATATATATATATATATATATATATATATATATATATATATATATATATATATAATAAGAAAATTTATTTAATCATATGTGAATATTTACATATCATAAGAAAACATTTATTATGTGTATATTTACATGAGAATAATAGGGTTAATCACATGTGAATAATATAGTTTATCACATGTGAATAGCTTAAGTATATATGAATAACAATGTTTAATCACACGTGATTAAATACATATAATAAGGAAACTTATAAAAAAAGAAAAAATTTGATGTGTGTATATTCACATGTGAATAACAGGTTTTAATCACATGTGAACATCATGTCTAATCACATGTGAATAATAGGTTTTAATCATATATGAATAACAATGTTTAATCATATGTTATTAAATGCATAATAATAAAATTTATTTAATCATATGTGAATATTTACATACGATAAGAAAAAAATTGTTATATGTATATTCACATATGAATAATAGGGTTTATCACATCTAAAAAATTAAATTATATGTTAATAACAAAGTTTAATCACATGTGATTGAGTACATATAATAAGGAAAATTATTAAAACATAAAATAATTGATGTGTGCATATTCATATGTGAATAACATGTTTTAATCACATGTGTAGATCATGATCTAATCACATGTGAATAATAGATTTTAATCATATGTGAATAACAAGGTTTAATTGCATGCGATTAAATACATATTATAAGAAAAATTAAGAAATAAAAGATCTGTTATACACATATTCAAATGTGAATAATGATTTTTAATCACATTTGAATAATAGGGTTTAATCACATGTGAATAACTTAATCGTATCTGAATAACAATGTTTAATCATATATGATTAAATGCATATAATAAGAAAAAATATTTAATCATATGTGAATAATTACATATGATAAGAAAAAAACAATTATGTGTATATTTACTTGTGAAGGATGGGACGATAGTGGGTGGTAAAAAAAATTATTTGAATCTTGCTCTTTCCCTAATAATTTGCTTTTACGACCGCTCTCATTAGGATGGAAGGAGTAATAGAAAGATGGTAGGGTGTTGGTGGGAGGGTTGAGAAAGATGGAGCAATCACTACACCTTGGCATGAAATATGAAGCAATATAGGTGGGGAGGGGTTCATGAATCCGTTGTTGGCTGGTGGAGGGGGTTGTACATATTGCTTTAAAATTTTGTACATTAGGAGGATTGAGAAAAATGTGTTATTTGTGTCATATGTTGGTGAAAGATGAAAGAGAAATGAGAGAGAAAAATTAATATGGTTTGTGGATCGGGAGGGTTGGAATAATTTCGCTCCCCCATCCTTAGGAATTGCTAGCAATAACCATATTAGTTATGGTTACCATTCCATCAAGCGGTATAAAAGAACATAAATTAAAATTGAATAAATAATTTAAATTGATGATGATAAAAAACGAATATAAACTTGATTTTAATGGAGGTCAAGGTACCAAATGACGACCTGGAATTCGGTATAACATATGTCAATATTATATCAAAATATCATGGAGTGGTTGAATCATGGGTGGGCTAAATTAATTTTCTTATACGCTTTGATGTTATATCCTTATTTACGAACTTTAGTTTATTAAAGTTATGTATACACTCATTTTCAAGTGATTATAATATTATATGTACTACGTAGGCTGTTTTTCTCTTCGGAACGGTGAAATTATTATAAAAATTAATAAGATGTTAGAAATGAAAAATACAAAGAAATAGAAAGAGAAGGGTTACATAACCAACCAATCCAATCTATCTTACACTTTTTGCCTCTAATGACAATCCACGGGACCAAAAATAAGATTATGTGACGAATGACGATGTTATCAAAGATTTCCGATTATTAGATTTTGGTATGTCAAAGATAGATTTATTCTGAAAAGGCCAAAAGCCCAAAGTGTCGCAATGATGGTCTCATCGAAGCAATTCCGTTCTGAAACTTACGCTACATGATTTATCATAGAGAAAAAGACAAAAATAGCTTAATCTTATAAGTTTTTTTTTAAAATAGTAAAAAATTAGTCAAATGATCAAAATAGACAAGATTTTCCCAGATGGTTATCAGCATTTGGAAAAACCCCTTATAATCTAGGAAAACTTTTTAGAAAATGGGAAAACTCCATTTTTTGACCCATGAGTATTTTGTATGTATAAAAGCTTAAAATTTTCTCATAACTACTTATTTTTACTACAACCACCTGTGAAACTCTCTCTTTTTTCTCTATAGAAATGGTGCAAGATTACCCGAAAAATAAGGTTAGTTTTCTAACTTTGTACACTTTAAGCATGTTTACGATGTTGTCCTCTAGATTTATCGTGTTAATAACATGTTTTAGCGAAAAAAGTTTTAACCCGAAAATATTGAGAGAGTTTCGCATATTATGTACAATCTGCGAATGTACAAGTTTTTAATGCATGTTTTGTGCATTAAAACTTGCACATTCGCAGATTGTATATAATATGCGATTTTTTTTAAATTAAAAAAAATGTTGGGGTAGCCTATGTTCCGGAAACTCCTAATCCAAAAGCTAATTCAAGTAGTGTAAGGGAGCTTTTAGCTTTTAGCTTTTGATTTTTATATTATTTTACAATTCTGAAATATAACAACTACTTTAGTCGAACACTTCTGCACAAAAAAGTTATAGCTATCAGCTTACAGCTACACCATATAGTTTTGTCAAACACATCCATAATAGTCTAAGCTTTTAAGGTTGATCATTTCTTGAGATTCATCGGGTTTATCTTTTCTTTTGATGGAAATGTGTATGATGTTTGGATGGGCGGTCTTAAATTTTTTCTTGATGCTATAGAAATTTCAAAACAAGATCATATAAAGAACAAATATTTTATATATCACATTGTCACTATAAGTACTTCTGGATTTTAAATAAATGTAAAAATGTAGTGTGGATTGGATTGCTCGCTTAGTGAATCTATATACATAGGTAAAATAACACATTATAAACCCTAGGATTTAAACATGAGAAATACTTAGGGGGAGTTTGGTTTGTAGATTTCAAAATCAATGGGATTTCAAATCCTTCAGGATTTGAGAATCCTAGTATTTAAAATCCCATGACGATATCAAAACCTTACTGAAATTGAAAAATTTAACGTTAGAACCATCAACATTAAATCATTGATTAGGAACAAATGATAGAGAATCAACGAAAAAACAGTTGACAGAAAATCTGTGGTGGAGTCGACGTCACCGATAAGGTGGTTGGAGGTGAAATCGACATCGACGGTAGGGTGGTCTAAGGTGGAGACGTCGACGGTGGCGGGGTGGCTGGAGGTGAAGGTGACGTCGGCGATGGGGTGGCCGGAGGTAGAGACAGAGGTGGTGGTGGGGTGTGGTGGGGTGGCTGGAGGTAGAGGTGGTATCAGCGGTATGGAGGCCAGAGGTAAAGGCAGCGTTAGCGGTGGGGTTGGCAGAGGTAGAGGCAACAACGTCAACGATGGGGTGACGAGAGATAGGGCATCGACGGTGGGGTAGCTGGAGATGGAGGCAATGCTGATAGGGTGGCCGAAGGTGGAGGCGATGTCGACGATGGAGTAGCCAAAGATGGAGGAGGTGGCGACGTTGGGGTGGTCGAATGTGGACGTGTTAGCGTCGATGGTGATTGAAGTTGGAGGCAGTGTGGGCGCTGAGTTGGAGGCATCATCGACGACGACGTGGCTGGAGATCAAGGCAGCAACGGCAGCAGTGGGGTGGTCGAAGGTAGAGGCGGCAGCGGCGACATAGTGGCCAGAGGCGAGTTAGCGTCGACGGTAGGGTGGCCAGATATGGAGGCGACATCGGTAGTAGGGTAGTCGGAAGAGGAGGCAGCCTCGATGGTGGGGTGGCATGAGGTGGAGATTTCCATCGGTATATCTTTTATTCATGGAATATTAAAAGCTAGGAAGAGACAAAGTTTTTACAAATCCCTCATTTATAGGATTGTTGAATCACTTTTGAGATTCTTATCATAAATCACACCTTTATACTCTAATCAAACATAAAAAATTTCAGAATCTAAAATGCAAATCCTAAAAAAACTTGTAAACCAAACGGAGCATTAAAATTTTCTTACATCATTCTCTCCAAGTCAATAAAAAATTATATTTTGCAAGTGAAGCCCAGCCTAGCTGGGTGGATGCACCCGGGTTATATACCCATGTGGTGGGAGGTCTGGAGTTCGACTCCGACTAACCCCATGTGGGGGATTTTCCTGGAAAGGCGAATTAGGTGGAGGGGAAAGGTCTTTGCGCCTTAGGTAATCGCCAACCGTCCTGGGTTGCGAGACTGATTACCCTCAGGTGAAACCATATATCTATTCGATGGTTCCAAAAAAATAAAAAATTATATTTTAAGTTCTATGTTTTTCTCCAAACCTAAGAACGCAGTTAAGGAAAGAAATATGAACGGAGAGATATATAAGAGAAAAAGACAAATATAGTCTAATCACTTAAGCTTTTGTCAAAAAATAACCAAATGATCATTTTAGCCAACAGGTGAGGGAGCCACCTGCAAAAATGACGTCGTGGTAAGATCTCACCTGTCAAAATTCTGATGTAGCTGTCATATGGGTTGCGATTTGGACAACTATTTTTGGGTTTAATAAATAAAAAAGCAAAACTATGCTACAATTTCAACTTTGGTTTAGTGGTAAGGTAGTGTGTTTTCTTGCAATAGGACTTAGGTTCAAGTCTTGGTGTCAACTTTTTATTCTCTCCTTGTGAATAAAAAGGATTTTGTATGTAAAAATCTTCCCATAACTGGAATCAAACTCGAGTCTATAGGTTAGAGCATAACATAACTTGCCATTACACCAATCATGAACTTACGATTTCAAGCGTATTCTATTTCTTATAAACTGAAAACATTTTGTAGCCCAATATACAAAATCACAACCCACTATATAAAATCGCAGCCCATTAAGAGCCCATTTCGCAGGTGCGAGGTGCCACGTAAGCAAAATCGCAGGTGGCCTAGCACACCTGTGAAAATTGTGATTATTTTGATCATTTCGTTACTATTTTTTTTTTTGACAAATTTATAAAATTAGGCTATTTTGTATTTTTCTCCATATATAAATCGTCTAAGTCATTTCCTTGGTTTTAAAAGGAGTTAAATGATCGTTTATATGAAAACGTTTTATTTTTTTCAATTAATATAATAAAATGAATTTTGGACAAAATATTCAAACTATGTTTTGTTTTAGGATTAAACTACTAGTGGGGACCCCGTGCTATGCACGGGTTGGGTCAGCTCGGTGGGTGGCCGGGCTTGTTGAGTGGGTTGGGATGTGTCGGGGCGCTTTCTTTTCGCGGATCCTGAAGCCAATTTCTATAAACTGCAACAAATAGCAACGTACTTTCATTGAGCCATTTAGAGCCGGGCCATCTCAATGGATCAACGTCACTTATACCGACAATTGTGCCCATATATCTGCATTAACAATGAGATGATCTATTAGCAAAAGCCATAGGACAAAAATTGACAAAAATGTTTAGCTTTTTTTACCAATTAACGCAATAATGTTTCACTTTTTCCAAATTTATGCAGCAATGTTTCATTATGTAAAATAAACTCCCTTTTTACCAATTTATGCAAAAATGTTTAGCGTTAAGTATGTTGAATGAAGTTTGAAAAGAAGTAATTATGGCAATCACACATTTGATGAATAAAACATGAAGAAAGACTGATGAATGAATGGAGTTGTCTTCTTTGGTGTATGCAGTAAACTAATGAATATCTACAACATTCAAATTTCTAGCAATATAATATTTTCTTTAAATATTAAAAAAAATAATTCTCCAAAAATCAAATTAAATGTAATAATCAATCAACACAGAAAATAAAAAATATATCATACCAAAAATATTAACCAGAAATAATAATAAATCTTACCTTATTTTATGTTGAAAAAGCAAACCAACAAAATTATTTAAATAAAACAGAAAATTTTCTTTATAAAAAAATTTAAAAAAATGCAAAAATATTAATTGACAAATAATAGCATGTTAATTTCATTTCTATTTCTTAGTTATTTATTGTATTTTTTAAAATTTTATTTCAATGACTAATATATAGATGAAGAATGGTGAAAATGGATTTAATGATGTACATACCTTTTCACATAAAAGTCTGGTAATATGAAAGTTTCGACAATTAACCGTAACCTAAGCCAGTAAGCAGATAGATGGCCACAACCTGTCCAATAGAAAAAAAATCATAAACCCAAAAACAAATAATGATTAAAATTCATTATGTTGTTATAAACGCAAAATGCCCAAAATATCCTGTTGTTGATGTGATGTGATGTGATGTTGATGGATGAATAAACAAAGTTAACATAGCACAAGAAACCGCCTACAAATAAGAAATTCATAAACGGTCAGATTTTTCTAAAATAGAGAAATCTCACGAACCATAAAATTGGCAAAGATTCCCAAGGAATTCAATTCCATCCATTTGGCAACTACGAAACGGAATCTCACATTCCAATTCCTCGGGAAACAAAAAGCAAGCTAAAGATACAAGGCTTACCAGATAGTAGATTGAAAAATTGTGTTTTTCCTCCATGTAGCTTCACTTGAGTCTCATAAATGTTGACAAGTGAAGGAGAGTGTATATATTGTATTCCATCAAAAACATACCTGTTAGTTGTTGTGATTTAGACTATAGAATCAAGTTTTATGTTGTAATTGGAAGAAGTAAAAGCATGGTGATATATTTAAAGAAAAATCTATTTCTTATATAGAAAAAATAAATAAATAAAAGTTGACCTCATCTCCTTGTAAATAAATAGCAAGGATTTCTTGTAGTATACTCTGTTTTGGCCCATTACTAAGCAGAATCTGATACGGTCATAAGATTTTGGATAAATGGTCAAATAAACATCAAATCAAGGCCGGTTCTTGTTATGTTTCCGAAACTATTTCTCACTTCTTCAAGGTCAGCTTCACTCCCAAAAGAACTCAGCTGTTGATCTGAAAAAACAGAGACACAAGCCCTAAAAAGGTAAGAGGGGTAATATGGTCCAATTATATAATATTAATACATGCCAAAGGGTCTGACCAAATGCATACAGGTCAATCAATCTATCCCCACATTCTGAGTCCTTTTCCATCAGCCTACAAACAGAATTTTTTACAAAAGGGTATATTTGGAATTTAAATTTAAAGTTGACTCGTACCACTGGTCCAAATTTTATGTGAGAAAGAACCTCGGAATGCTTCATTGTAGTGTCTGGGGACCTAAACTGGATTATTTCAAGTAATTGTAATTCTAACACCTGAAGAAGAAACTCAAATCAATAGTCAGATAATTAATTATTAATAAATAAAGAAAACCTTATTTAAAATTAAAATTACTGATCCTGCCAATGAGAAACACTTGTCGATTTCCAACATGCAATTCAACAGCCATGCTCTCTCTCTGAATCAACAAAAAGAAAAAGTTTATTTAAGTCAAAATAAATGCTTATTTTATGATATAATGTCAAACATTACCTGATGTAGAGAGCTAATTCCAAGTGGGTGAGTGTTGCTTCTTTGGTTATCCAGATGCTGTTAAGGGTAAGTTAGACAATTTGCATAATCAAAGCATCTCTTCTAAAGGGTAATATTTTACCTTGACCAAAAACTGATACTAGGCAGATCGATTCATGTGAGATTTTTTTGAGGTTTTTGTAATGTTCATGGTCCTTATTTTGAAGAGTCCTATGGTTACAACACCAGTCTGCAAAATAGCAAATTTAATTTATTGGAAGCCAATTAAATACGGGATTGGAATCCGTGATTCCATTCCATGGCATGTTTGGTTGCAGAATGAACTGGATTCTTCAAGTTTCATTGTTGAAAACATAGAATGAATGTAGACAAAAGACACAAAAACCCAATACTTTCAATGATTTGCATCCATGATAATAGTCAAAAAAGTAATCAAGATTTCTTTCAAAACACCACGTAAGCCCTATACAACCTCATGAAGTTTCATGATCAAGAACCGAGCAAAAAGGTGCACCAAGTTTTTATAAACATGATCAATTTGTTAATGAGGTTATTACCAACTCACCACTAACGAATCGAGCATCCAATCCAAATCCATAAGTTAACTGAGCATCTCTCTCCTGTTAACCGGTTGATCCAATGCTGTTGTTAAGTATGAAGTCAGTGGAAAAATAATAAGTATATGGTATAATATTTACCAGGGCCATGTAGCTCGTAAACCGTTGATTCCCAATATCTTCATAGTAATAGTCCTTCAATTGGTTCGGTTTTAACTGACCTTTATACACAATGGTTCTGCAAAAAAAATCACTTCAATTTTAAAAACCCACATCAAGAATTGAAAAAATTCACAAGAAAAACAAACCTAGATGATAAAGAACATATATAGAAGTCGATGATCCCACCATGTTGAAGGTTCAATGCAGCTCGGATAGCTACCATTGATACCCTTCTTACTATGTAAATCTGCAAATAAACAACATTTAATATGTCGATAAAAAGAAAAAAGATGAAGAAATTTAAGCTCGTATATATATCGGCTTATCAATTTATCCAGTAAACTACTAGGGGCTCATGTAATTCACATTTGGTCAGTGAGCTTCAAAATATAAGTCCCTAAATCCACGTGAACCCTAATACCAAATGTAATTCACAATTAACTATCAAAACTAATTCGTGCTTCTGATGTTGTTCTCAATTAAGCACAAAGATGGTCATTGCAATTTCAGGATTAAAAATTGATTTCAGCCTGATTTCAGCCTTTAAGTTGCACCTACAGGTCATCGAACGCACTGAAAAAAAATAAGAAAGCGCATACCTGAGTAATCGTGCGTGTGGCGTGCGATAACAATGCAGCGATGAGTGGTGGCTGTGGAGGTTCGACGTGAAGAGGATTACGGCAGCCGGCAGAGGAAGACGATTGAGGTGAAAGTGAAATTAGGTTTACTTAGCATCGACGGAGCTTGCGATACTGGAGGAGGAGACGGACGAGTGTGGTGATCAACAGCGGCGCTGCGACTGGCAGTGGATTGTAGTAGCAACAACGGAAGTTGCGATGAAGATAATGACGGAATTCCTCAAAGAACCGAAAATCCATAAGAAATCAAAGAAGACGGGAGTACGGTAATTCGACTGAGGGGCGACGGAAGGATCAAGGAATGCAACCGACAAGAAAAGAAAACCAAACGTGAACATACCTAAAGAAGGAGGCGGTGTCCAACACGTGTGCTACCCATCATATGAAGCCACTTAAAAAAAAAACCTAAAATAGGCGTGACAACCGGAAGAAAAAATTGGGATGTAACGTACGCGGAAATCACGGTTTTTAATTAATAGTAGAATGTAAAAGTTAACCGGAAAGCAGTAAAACATTATTTTTTCTTGTCTTTAAAATTTTCTCAATTTAAGCAATAATCGTTAATTCTTTTATTAATTTAGAGCAAATTTCAGAAAACTCAATATGTTTTCATCAAATTATTAAAAAAACCATTATATTGTTTTTATTACATTAAAACATCTATATTTTCTAAAATGTCTTATTTAAGTTTTCTAATATTAGAAATACTCAACATATTTTCGTCAAATCATTAAAAAACCGCTATATTATTTTTTTAGTGCGTTAAAATTCTAATATTTTCTAAAATTGTTTAATATAATAGATTGTAACCATCAAACACTTAATAGTCGGTTATCTAGCATTGTGGTTGTCTAGGATTTATCGATCTGAAATATTAAATTAGACATTTCGGAAAATATAAGGATTTTAGCGCAGTAAAAAAAATATAGTAGTATTTTAAGAATGGAACGAAAATATGTTTGTTTTCATGAGATTTGTACATTAATCTATACAACCATCATTGACTTTTTTATCAATTAATTCAATAATGTTTCTTTTTTTATAAACTCATACAAATGGCATGAATTAATTAAACAACCAAGTTTCAAGTTTGTTAAATATGTTAGTTAAAATTTTATTTTGTTGTATAAATTATAAATCACTCCATAGAGAAGCAATCGACTGTTAAGTAAAAAATAAGTGTGGGAGAAGGATTTAATACTTTTATATTTCCATATGACAAGAAAATAGATTAAATGTAAGTAAAGTTACTTTCCACAAGTTTATGTATTCCTACAAGTAAAAGGGTTGTTTGTCACGATACTAAATATTCAAAAATTTAAATAATTTAATGGATTAACGTTCTTAAATAACGTAGACTACAAACCTATTTTGCTTCATCTTGTAGTTAGACTAATGTAAAGTCACAAATAGTTCTTGAACTTTAATTTGATGTTTCAAACATGTGAAAAAGACCAATGAAACTACTTAACATGCTTGATGAAAAATGTTACACTTATTTGTATTTGAATGTGATGAGGAGAACAAATAATCAGACTAGTCAAATGCCACAAAGATAAGCAATATAAAGTTTCCTTAAACTACATAGAACTTCAATTTCATTTCCATTTATTTTGTGAAGCAGGAGAGAGGAACTTTTTTTTTTTCTTAAATTTCACATCTCAATCACCAATATAAAGGATGAATACAACATAGACAAGCAATCAAAAGTTGCATCAAAATACAATATAATTTAAGTTGATTTCAATGAAGCACGTAAGAGAAAAAAATGTTTTCTTCATTTTACATCTCAAGTACTAATATGAGGGATGAATACAACATAGACAAGTAATATAAATTTGTGTGAAAACATGAAAAACTTCAAACAATTCCTTATTGGAGAACGAAAATTAGAAAATTGTCTTATTTATTTTGCGTAATAATATGAAATTAATATTATATAGTTAACAACAAAACCTTACCTAAAAGTTTTCTTTAAAAGATTACATCAAAAGTCGAAATTAAAATAAATATTAGAAAGATAATTGATTAAGCCAATAAACAAATTAAAGGTCTATGAGGATCTTCTGCACATTCTCCTTGCCCTTCATAATATACTGGAACATATACAATATAACCTTTATTGAACTTACATGTCCTCAATAATTAAGCATCATGTAACATAATGTATTGAAAACATTTAACAAAATATCATAACCAGACAATATATGTGTAACAACCTAAAAATAAATATTAAGGAGTTCAGTAGATTTGTAAAACAAGAAAGGATGTAAAAGTGCCAAAGAACCATATTGAGAGTTTATTGAGAATGCAAGTGACAAAGATAATGGTTGTTGGGCATTAAGGATACTTCCTTATAAGTTAATTAGCCCAAAAGGCTATTTCTAGTCCATTTATTTAAATTAAATTAAAGAAATTGAAACCATAATTATTTAATTATGTAGTCGTGTTATGAAAAGAAAATGAGATGTATTTTTAGGTAAATGTTATAAATAAGAAAAATATATAACTGTTGTAGTTTGAAGGTATTTTGGATTTAAAGAAAAAAACATGGAAAATAGAAATAACGACATTATTCTAGAATCGGGTATTAACTGCTTGTATTTATAAAAGCATATTTATTTGTCTATTTATTTTAATGAAATAATGTCAATATAGTATCCAAAATGCCAAATATTTATGTCTATTAGTATTTAT
Source organism: Cichorium intybus (assembly GCA_023525715.1). Lineage (NCBI taxonomy): Eukaryota > Viridiplantae > Streptophyta > Magnoliopsida > Asterales > Asteraceae > Cichorium > Cichorium intybus. Next base: position 20,866,920 of record CM042009.1, read on the forward strand.
TTAATACAGCATTTTCATTCTTTATCGAACATTGGGATTTTTACTATTTCCATATAGCATTTCCATTAAATTGTATTTCTTTTACAAAATGCTTTCAAAAGACATCCATAAAAAATAAAGAAATTACACAATTTTCCTACAAAATCTAAATACGACTATGATGAATAAGAAAAATAAAAGAAAAAATTAGAAGTAAAGATGATACACCTCTGGAATCTGATCCCTTGTTTATTCCATTTTATGTTGCTTAAACTGCACATGGAAAAGAAGTAGATGTGTTGCTTTCCCTCCACCCAACCACACAACATGAACCAACAACATCAAAAACAACACTTCAATTCAATCTCATCAATCAATTTTAACAATCAAATAGTATGTCCGCCCTGACATGAGTATGATTCCAATCCACATTTGACAGATGAAAATTTGTGATTCAAGTATACTTAAATACCAGGGAAAATACGTATGTTAAGCTTTAAAGATTAGTAATTAAGAACAAATAGCAGGTAATATAATCCATTTCGATTCACCATCTTCAAATTACATTACTTGATCAAAATAGAATAATCAAAGACTTCCTTAGATACCATTGTCTCTATACTTTAGAGTGCCAATTGCCTTACATATAATTATCTCCTACAAAAAATAAGAAGCTTGTGCTTCCATGAACGAATAGTAAAATAAACGAATTCATAATCATATTTTACAGGAAAAAACCATTGGTTTAGCATATTTAAGAATAACAAAGAGCCTTAGAAATATGTTTTGAGCCCTAGTAATTGTGGATCCCCCTTTCATCCATCTAAAATCAAATTGTATTATGAATTTGGTAGTCTAATGTGCGTTAAGTGTGGATTCAAGTGTTACATATTCAAATTATTAAAGAAAGTCCACTCTAGTGGTCACTTATGGTCATAGTTGTCGACTCGTGACTCGACTCGTGACTCGAAATGTAAATTTTTCAACCCGTGACTCGACTCGTAAGAGTCATGATATTAAAGTAAAGTTACATATAAAAATATAATATGTATATAAAGACGTAATATTTGTTGATTGGTAGGCTAGAGTGTTAAAAAAAGAAGAGAGAAAGTAATGTGAAAAGTGTTAGGGACTGTAGTGTACAAAAGATGGAAGCTAGAGGGGTTGAATGTAAATATTATTGATATACTATAGAATGAGATTTTCAGGGTTACGTAAGTCAGTTCTTTACTTCCTTTTCTTCCTGACTGTTCTTCTTCCCTCTTCCCTCTAAGAAAAAACATACTAAAAAACATGAATATTTCAAATGGGCAAAGTCAAAAGTGTTGGTCTTCAATTCCGAGTTCAATGGAGTTCATCCATTTGGTGAAATGGCGGTGGAGATCTAGCTTGGCTTGCTGCATTACCCATTGGATAACCCAATTACCCGCTGGATTACGAGATTACCCACATGGTATATGGCTCGTCCGAGTTACGAGTTGACTCGACTCGGTACGAGTCGAGCAAAGACTCGTGATTTTTAACCGAGTCACATACAAAAGCAAGTCACACTACCGAGTCGACTCTTTTAGGGTATGAAATGATTCGACTCGTCCGAGTCGACTCGTGACTCATACGAGTTTGACAACTATGCTTATGGTGCTATGAGGTTGAATTGCTGAAGATAATGATAATTTGTGTAATTGGTCGATAATTATGATAATTGAGATGTTATTATAATTTTAAAAAATGTTCTAGACCATTTATAATCATCCTAAGCAGTGTTGTAAAACTCGGCCAACTCGGATGAAACTCAGCCAAATTCTTGGACTCGGCCTCTTACTGAGACAAGTTAAGCCAATTCAGCCAAACAAATCGAAAATCGGTTTCTTGGGTATATGTTAAAACTCATCTACATCTGCAAGAAATATTGTTGGTTTCTTGGGCATATAATGTTTATGGTTCATAATACATACTTGGAAGAAAACATATGTAATATACTCATAGATATATGTTGCGGATATATTGTTGCCTAAATACTGTATTTTGGGTTTTTATTAGAAATTATGATTCGGCATTGTGTTAGTAACATCTTAATGTGTTCCCAAAAAATACGTAAATATATATTCAGCATGCTGTATAGAGTGCAACCACTTATTGGTCACTTTACAAGTAGATATCGCCAAACACTTAAAACCTACTTATTAACTTATTACATTTTGGCACCAAGGTCAAGATTTTATCGATTTATTTGCAAAGATCAAACATGTTATACACGGTTTTACAGTCACACTGTTGGTTTCTTAACATTTACCAAAACTTTCACGTATAATCTCTCGATTAAAGACTCTTACAAGGCCCTAGTGATTCGAGTATCTATAATTGCAATCTTGGAAGAAGACTCGGATGATATATCTAACGCCTCTGATAACGAGAGTCTACGGTTATTCCACGCACCCTCGGCCCACCTCTTCATTTGTTCCCCTACTGCCTTACGGTTCTGTTGAACACACAGTGTTTCCGCATACCCACCTTACACAAACAACCAATTTGTTAACTTGCACAATTTTTATAACAAGTAACACTTTATTTTACACAAATAGTTATATTTTGTTAAAAATTGAAGCTAAGTGTACCTCTTGCAAGCGCAATTATATCCTTTCTGTACACTTTAGCTTCTTCAACTGCCAAATCATAAATAAATAAATAAGTTATCAAATTGGTCTACAATTTAATGGCAATAAGCATAATACTTTCTAAACTTTACCTTCAGTTTCCAATTGAGGGGCTTTCAGCAATTCTAGTGCTCTTCTATAAAGTCCCTGCATATATAGATGAACAATTTTATTAATTACGTCTTTTAAATCCTCTTTTTCTTGATCATTTCTGATAACAATAATAATAATAATAATAATATGTACTAATTATGTCTAACCTCTTGGACCATAAGGGAACTAGAATGTTCCATTGTTGCTTTATGGCGAAACATGAGAGCTATACAAGTTAATATTATTCCAATTTTTGGATGATGAGAACCTACAATATATGCAATTATACATAAAAAAACACACAATAAACACAAGAAGTAGGTGACAGTAAATCACATAAAGATTATGCATAATTGGATACTAACCAAAACGTTCTTCAGTCATTGTTAGTGCCCTAGTTAATATCTCTTCTGCATCACCAAAGTTCCTGAACCATAAAACACACCTCATATAATGTAACCATATGTTTTTAATTGAAAAAAAAAACATTTTTAATGTATTACTATTACCCCATGTGTGACTCAAGTTGACCTAAAGCACAAGTTGCTGCCAAAAGAACATCCTCCCATGCCATGTTACCAGCAGCCAATTTATACGGATCACTATAATCTTTACTTTCTGGTATTTCTTTAATTACATTCTGGTATAACTTTTTTGCAGTTGTAAACTCCCGTGTTGTATGCAAGAATTCAGCATATGACAAAGCATCATTCCCTATATGGAAGTTAATATTTTTTCTGTAACAATGTTCTTGATATGACATGAGACATGAGTTGCAAGAATTTACCAATGCCTAAGTTATCTTCAACTCCTTTAAAACAAGATTTGGCTGCAAAAACAAGATGTATAAACAAATTATGATATAAAGAAGAAGATGCAACTATCAGAAAATTAAGTGCATACATGAATCTGTATTGCCCTTAACAAGCTCTGTCAGCCCTTTTAATGCTCTAGCACGAGCATCTAATGATCCAAATTCATAGCCAAATTCCAGTTTGCTAACATCTAAATCATTCAAGCAAACATCTGCTATCACTGAAGAAGAATCATCCTATATATGGAACCATGGCCAGATATATATATGTAACGAATGAACATAAAGAGTTAAGTATTTGATTTTTGAAAAGACTGAAAGCACAATAAGATAGTGCCTACCTCTCCTAATTCCAAATGGAGTCCTGCAAGAGCTTCCATGGCCGCCACTAAACCAAATCACAGAATAACGATAAACTTCATGAACTGTGACACTTGATTAAACTGAAAAACATGAAATGCCTTTGGTATTGCTTTGTGTTACCTCTAAGAGGGTAGGAAGAAACTTTTAAGTCTTTAATGGTATTCAATTTCTCAATAGCTTCAACAAAATTGCCTCTGTGAATTGAAAGCAGCAATATGTTAGAAGGATGGCAAAATTTTAAAAGCTTCTAATCAGACAATTGAGGGTATAATCCTCGTTCCATCACTGTGGAAGGGAGTAGGGATTAATAAAGATAAAATTAAACCTCTCAGACAAAAGGGTCGACATCGCAAGAAGAACCAATCCCTTCGAATTACCATCATGCTGATTTGATTCGCACTGTTCTAGCACCAACAAACCTTGCCCATATGATTCATCTACACATACTCATACGTAAAAACGTGGACAGTAAACACACAAAAAGGGAACTGATGGGATTACTGAAAATACACTACAAAGGGCGAGAATGACCTGATTTCTGGGATCTGGAAAGGGAAAAGGCATAATCGATCATTTGGAGAGCAACTGGGTTAGGCTTAAAGTGGTCATGGAGTTTCGTAGAGAACAATCTGACAACCGTCGGTGAGTGGCAAAGACCCCTAGCTAGTCTCGGCAGCTTGGTTGCGAGGTTAAACATCGCCTGAACCGATCGCAAGACCCTAACAGTAGCACGCCAGGACGAGGGTTTAAGCTACTCAAGGTTATATGCCTATTCTATTTATTTTTCTTATTGTTGGAGTGTAATTTAAGTATTTTATATTTTTATTTTAAAAAATAATTTTTTTTTGAACGGCAACATGACCATGCCATTAGAAACAAACGAAGGCCAACAAGCGTCAAATACAATTAACAGGAGAGATAACCCACAAAGGCCAATCTAAACGATATAACTTGGACCTATCATTTATATAATTAAATAACAAAATACACAAATCATCAAATACCACCAAAATAGATTTTCTCTCCTTTATGAAGAGCCTCGCATTTCTTTCCTTCAAGATTCCCCACAAAGTAACATAAACAATGGACAACAACAGATGAGTGAACCGAAGGTTGCCCTTGAAACTCCGAGACGACTCCAAAAGCTCACTACTCGAACGCAGAGGGGGCCTGAACAAACCAGACCACATAGAGATTTTCCTCCACAAGGTCGAAGCGAACTCGCACAAGAAAAACACATGATCGAGACATTCAACAGCGGCTCCACAACAAATACATAAGGAGGAAGAGACGTGAATTCCCCTAGCGGACAGATTGTTAAGGAGCGGGATTCTATTTTGAAAGAGTCTCCAAGCAAAACAATTAAGTTTAATGGGAATCCAATTAGTCCACTTGAAACAAGAGCTTTTAGTCATCGATTTACTAATAATAAACTTCCGAAGTGCTTGCACCGAAAAGCTTCCATGATTACCGTCCCTCCACAACCACATGTCTTTCCCCGAACCAAGTTGCACCTTATTCAAAACATCACGTAAATCATGAAATTGAGACTCTTCTCTACCTCTTCTCAACTGCCTTTTCCAGCACCAATTGAAATTGAAAGAACCGTTCGACGCCAAACTTAATCTATCACTAATGAAACAATCTTTCACAGCTTCAATAAAGTAAAGATTGGGGTAACGATCTTTAATATTCAAATCTATGATCCAAGTGTCTTGCCAAAAGCGAGTTTTATCTCCCGAACCAATCACTCTATTAAACAATTAAGGCAAGTCCACACCCAAATTGCCAAACCCGATTTGAAGACACGAAATTTCTAGCCAAACACCTTTAATCGATTTTTTGGCTAGCGGCTTCCCATCCACAAGCTTTAAATTATGAATAGCTTTAATGCACCTAACCCAAAACGAATCATCCTCCTCTTTTAACCTCCACCACCATTTAGCAAGAAGAGCTAAGTTGGCTAAATGAAGACCACACATGTGACATCCTCCTAAAATGGATTCGGGTCAACCCAACCCAATTGGAAATTTAATAAACCCTACTCGAGATTTCTCGATGCTAATAGGATCAAAACTCTTACACTACGATATAAATTGACGTTAATATCAATATAGCATAGTATAACGTTATAACTATAATCAAATTAAATTATGATACCATATTAAAATCAAATCAAAGTATGATGCTCTAATTAAATTAAAAGAATCAAACTTGAATGCTATAACTAAACTTCAAATCAAAGTAGATTGTTATAATCAAATAATAACCTATTTTTTTATAAAACTCTATTTTTATAAACACTACATTAAATTTTATAAAACTCTTAAGATACTTGTGTTAGTGGGGAATTATGAAGACCACCAAAAGTAAAAGGTTATTCCCCTTGTCTCCCACTCACACCTCCCATCATCTTTCCTTTCATTTTTCTCCCAACACATTATTCTCATCACCACTCAAACCATATCTATTCTTTCTCTCACTCTCAATCTCGAAATTCCTACTAGAAATCTTCATATTTCAGCCAAGAACACTCCAATATACTCAAATCTTCATCCCTATTGAAGCATTCATCAATGTATGTTGTTAAAAGTCTCAAATTCATGAATGAAACAAATTAAATCCACCAAAATATCTAAAACTCATTTTATGCATAAACCTGATTTTTATCAGACTCTCATAAATAAAATAAGAAGTTCTGAAAAATTTTCAGAAAATAACTTATTTTTATTGAATTACTATAATTATTGGAATAAAATAGGGCAATAATTCACATAAAATACTTTTTAGAGTCAATAAATTCTGGGAAAATTTTGGAATGACCCATATATTGAGTAAAGTGGATTTATGAAGTTTCATGCATTTATATTACGGTTTGATTCTTATTTTGTATTTTATTTTTTTGTAGATAAATAAATAGCAAAATATAGTTATGTATGTCAAAAATTGGATTTTATATTTTTTGCACCTTATTAACATTATAAAGACTCCATGACCAAATTTACAGAGTTTTTTAAGAATGTTTTCTTATTTTTCCTGATTTAATGATAGTTTAATGATTTAAATTGATAATAAATAGCTACACATGTCCAAAAATTACAAAACCTTATCCGAATATTTTATATAACATGTTAATCATAAATAAAAAAGTTTAATGAATTTCCCTTAATCTTTTACTATTATTTATGATTTTATTGCTTAATTAATAATGAAAAACATAAGAAATACTTCCCATAGTCACAAATATCAAAAACATTTACAGTAGGCTCAATATAATGTTAGAAAACTATGCTTAAATTTCCAGAATTTTTAGGGATCGTTTATTATTTTTCCCGAATTTTGATGTTGTTTAATCAATAAAATAATAAAGAAATACTAAACCAGTTCAGAAAACTATGAAAATTTACAGTAATTACTATTATGTGAAATAATGATTTCCTAATAATTTCAGGATTTTTCAATATTGTTTACTCTTTAAAACTATTTTCCTAAGTACTTAAGCATGTAAAAATGCATTTTTAATGATTATTTCATATAAATAATTGTTAAAATCTGTAAATACTTATAATTGGAAAAGTTATTATTTTAATAAGAAATTATTAAAATCTTGACTAAATTGAAAATATAAATTAATCATACAAAGTAATTAATTCAATTTAAAATTCATTTAACAAATGAATACCTTAATATTCAAATCGAAATGAATTATTGTTCATTCATCTAATATAAGAATATGTGTATAATTATTTTTATTAATACTTCATTCTCGTTTAGTAGTTCCTAAACCAAAACTATTAATTATATTAGGTTCTACGTCATTTTGACCCGAGCCACCTATTCTGCGACACGCGTATTCCGTTGGACTAATGTGAGTAATCTACCCCATATTTTATAATTTTTAAAACTTTTGGGGTGTATCATGTGGTTTTAATATGTTCCAACTTCATTTTATTATTTTTTTCACCATTGAGACATTGTTGGGACATTTATACATGAATCATTATTTGTATAATTATTGTTTGTTTACGCTATATGTACTTGTAGTGCATTACAATTTTTAGTCTAATCTCCATAACTATGCCCGTATTCTTGAGGTACGTTATGGACAATAATAGCGCTATTGGGTTGACCATCTCGCCTTGGGACGCTAAGGTGATTGATCGCACGCGGTTGAGTGTGTATGATGATTAGATGCTCCATCCTATATATATATATATATATATATATATATATATATATATATATATATATATATATATATATATATATATATATATATATATATACATATATATATATATATATATGTATATATAGGGTGAGGACTTATTGTTGTTGTTATCATTTGTTAATCAATTTTTGATTTATAAACTGTTATCTCAATAACACTTGCTTGCCAACTTCAAAAGAAAACAAATTTCAAGTTATTCAAACTCACAATTTTCTTTAATAAAACTAGATTACTCACCAACTCTCGTAGTTGACCTGTTTTTACCCATGATGCAGATTTGAAGAATGAAGTTGATGAAAAGTAGGGTGTACCTTAGAAACCCACAAGACTATTTAAATTTGATGTAATAAATGTTATTGTATTTTGATTTGTATTTGTATGTTGTGGATCTTGTTTGCATACTTAGTACTTAATTGAATCTAATCATATTATAACATAGTTGTCATGAGACTTTGAACAATATATCACGCCTTGATCGATTCCGCCAAGGATCAGGGCGTGACAACACACACCTAATCCACCATATTTTTTAGGCTTAGTAACAACATCCCAAGCCACCCAATGAACTTTTTTCTCATCTAAGGAACCACCCCACAAAAATCTTAATGACTTGACCGTTTGGGACCATTTTTAAGAAATGTTATTTTAAACGATTCTCGTTGTGTAAAATATAGCTAAAATTGGTCTTAGTTTACTATTTTAAATAGCTCTTACAAGAAGTGTTATAGATACTTGTAAGAAAACTAAAAGAAGAATGCCATATGTTATATTGTTTTCTTTTGAAAGTTGATTACAAATACTCCCTAGGATTCTCAAGTCTAACCTACTTATTTTGATATGTGTTCAAAGTAGGTGCTTTGGTTGAAGACTAAAGATGGATCTAGTTTTTTGGATCTTTGAAAATGTTAAAATTGATCTTTATTAACAGACTCAAAAGAGTGGTGTTACACTTCAACCTTGGAGTGGGTTGTCATTTTGAAAAAGGTGACCAAGATGGGTCAATTTTGTAGCATGCATAAAATACATATTGAAAAAAAATAAAATTAGCTTACTGATACACAAAGTATAATGAAAGGATATATCTATATATTAGACTAACTACACCTAATGAAAAGTTACATATATGATATAGTATATGGCTTATTCATTATGTATTGACAATATATTAATGTAGAGTTAAAATTTATTTCGATGTTAAGGTTATTTCTGATTATGATCGTGAGAGTCTTAGATCAAGGTCGAACACAAGAAAAGATTTACAAAAGCATGTGTTCATGGTTGGTACTCAATGAAGCAAAAAGAGGAGCTTGTTTTTTTGCATAATTATCGTTTTGGGGTGGAACTTCGATAGATGAACTTCCATTTGGGTTCTCAAGATCATCCTACAAGTAACTAGAATGTAATCCTTCTTACTTTCTATGCATGATTATTTTATTGCAAGATTCGGATGTACACGAATATGGGGTTGCTATATGATGATAAAAAAGAAAAGGTTAATTTTCTTTCCATTCTATTAAAAGATCATCGTATTCCAATAATTACAATTGTAAAAAGTGTATAACTAATGAAAGTAGACATGTTGGTGTAACTACGATTGAAATCATTGACGTGTATGTGTGTATGTATGCGCATAAGCCATAAGACCCATTACCCATAAGCTACAAACCGTAAGCCTTAATGCTCATACCCATAAGCCTTAAGCCCTAAGTCATATGTTATAAGTCATAAGCTCTAAGCGATAAGGCATAAACAATAAGCCATAAGACATAAGTCAAAAACTCTAATAACTAAGCCCTAAGCCCCAAGCATAATCCTTATGCCCCAAAACTTATGTCTTAAGACCCAAACCCCAACTCATAACCCATAAGCCATAGTCCTTAAGACGTAAGAAATAAATCCTAAGCCTTAAGTCATAAGTCTCAAGCTCCAACCCTTAGGCCTTAAGACCACGTACCCTAAGCCATATATAATATACATATGTCATAATTCATAAGTCATGCCCTAATTTATAAGCTATAGTCCTTAAGAAGTAAGAAATAAGTCCTAAGCCTTAAGTCTTAAGTCTCAAGCTCCAAGCCTTAGGCCCTAAGACCACATACCCTAAGATATATAATATACATATGTCATAATTCATAAGTCATGCCTTAATCTATAAGCCATAACATGCATGTCTTAAGCCATAAGTTATATCCTTAGTCCTTAAGTCATGACCCATAAGCCACAAATATATGTATGTGTATAAGCCTTAATCCCTAATCTATAATCTCTAAACCATAAACATAAGCCCTATGTTTTAATTACTTAATAAAAATGATATTTCATACAATTAAATAATTAACATATTATTTGAATTTTATTAAAAATAATAGAATAATTAATATAATAAATAATAATAAATATCTATAATATGTTAAAAGATTATATTTTTGATTTTTTACCATCTAATTTTACCAAAATTTTAAAATAAATTAAATTTCCCAGTTAATTTACTGAAAATATGAATAAACGTCTGAAATAAAAAAAGGAACTCTTTTCCCAAATATAAGTATTTATCACACTGATTTTTACAAACACTTATGTTTACTTACTTTATTTGGGTATCTAATGTACAGAATGTCATTTGAATTATTTATAATATCGTTTTCTTTTTTATTATCCTTGCCTTTTGGTTTATGGTTACTTTTAGTTGTATTGTATATACGTGTGTCTCTATAAACTAGTATTGGTCACATTAAATATATTGTATGTATGACTAGATGCTACCAAATTGTCACTTTTGAAATTACATACATGTCACAATTTAGTAAACATGGTCATGTTCATCGTAATTAATTGTCTGCAAACATACCCAATAGTCTTAACAATCTTCTAATTGTGTGACAAATGACTAGTATAACGCTTCATTGAATGTACTTGTATGTCACCATTCATTATATACAGTCACTACAATATTGAAATTGTGTGTCTACTTACGCTTTAACGCCACAATCTTGGAAAAAGTGAGTGATTTTGGAACAAATTTCTCTACTCAATGGCCACACTTTTATGATACCGCCACATTTTTTCATGACATACTGACACAATATTACAAAGTCACCATATGACACCTAATATCGCAAAGCTTATGGCAACACTTTCAGTGGAAAAAAAATTGTCACCAAATGCATATGGTCACATTTTTTTGGTGTGACCAATGTGCGATTTTGTACTAGTGAAAGTAAACCGTGTATCATGTCTCAACATATCATCAACTATCTTTGTAGATACTTCTCTTGGTATTTGAAACTGTCATTTGAAAGCGGCTTCACCAAATACAAGATTGTTAGCGAAGTAATCTCATACCAGCCAATCATCCCTTTATTTGCGATATCTGTTTACATAAGTTCTATTTATTGGAACGTTGGAACTTGCGGTGTCCTGAAGAATCAATAATGCAACTTGATGTGCGGCGTACACAATTTATATGTTGTTATTCAATGACGACGTAGCATCTGTACACAATTTGCTACGTAAAAGTTCAGATGATGATGCGCACCCATTTGATAATTTTCGGAGAATATTGAGAAAGAGTTGGTGTTACAAATTCTTGAAGTGTAGCATCCTATTTATATACAATTTTAGCAAAATAAAAAGGCTACTAGCCGTTGCCAACTATCACAAAGAAAAGAGAGAAAGAAGTAGCATCGCGATGGGTATGTTGAGCATACCTCAAAGTGGCGGTTTCGAGAAAGGGAGATGGTGTAGCTGCCGGCATCGGCGCTTCCTCTTCCTTCGCGAACCACTCACCTTTATGGTTGTTATAAGGTTGGCCTGTACATCAAACAATTAAAAAAGAAAAGACAAAGTATGAGTCCAAAAAAGAAACGAGAAAATAACCTGTTTAAATATGGAAATTATAGCAATACACATAAGTGGTCCATATACTGCCGATATTTAAAATATATGCTAACAACCGTGACAATAGTTCTATTCATAAAATTTCAAAAACGATGTTTGTTAACTGTTAAACACATATATTTTCAGTGTTTCTCAATAAATCTCAAGGTTGCTCTCTACATAGGAGCACAAATTTTGAACATCAATTCTTTTTCACATGGTTCATATCTCCTTTTCTCTTTTCTTCTTTTTAGCTAGGTATATTTTTGTTCACATCTCTTTTTTATTATTTGTTGTTGATTCAAATCCCGTGTAGTGATGTATGCTCGTCGAAGGACATCCGAGTTAAATTGTATTTTCATTGATCATAATCATATTCAGTCAAAAAAACTTATTAGTTACTGTAATAGTAATTTGTGTGGTAATAATATTTACTTTTTCATGTTTACCTATCTTTCATAGGGAGTGTAGTACCCTTCACGACAAGGATAATTTCAGTCAGAAGAATACCCTTTTGTAGGCATAGAATCATCATAGGGAATTGGTCCAATAGTTTTCAAGTACGATGCATCAATAGAAGGTAATATTAAATATCAATTAAATCCACAATATTTATGTGGATCATGAATATACTCATGCCATTACATTGACTGTTTGCATGACTCCATAGGCTCTATTCTAGTATAGCCTATCATCCATCTGTTGTTAGTATATGTGTCTTTTAGTACACAATCCTTATCATGATTATATCAATCAATCAATCTTACATTTTTTATTTATAAAACAGCCATCGTCTTCTTCCCTCTTCCTCTTGATCAGATTGTTCTTCTTCCCATTATGTCCATCAATGAAAGATAGATCAACCTGTTCCTCCAAGATGGCAACTTGTTCCTTGGTTAACACGGTGTCAGGACTCGAAGGGTTTCCATTTGCTTCAGATTTGCAAAATCTAACCAAGGTCTCTTGCATCATTTTACAGCAAGTTTGTTGATTTTTCTGTATCAATCGAAACTGGCTAATAAAATGAGCGTTTTTGCATAAAATCATGAATAAAGTTATTAGAACTTTGTTCGCTAACTTACAGTTTGATCTGGAGGAATGAAGTTAGTGATGTGGGAAAGACAATCTTGATATGTCAACGGGAGAAAGTCCTCAAGAACGCATCTTAGTCCGCTCATGACAACGACACATGGCCGGTACTTGAGCAGTTTATAATCTGCGGTAATTCGGCAAGATGACATTAATGAACACAAGCATATTATGTGATATTGAATATGATATAGGAGTAAGTACCAAGAGAAGACGCAAGAAGAACGTCATTAAGCCTTGAACTCAATTCATCAAGAACAAAATGATTCTTGAAATAGGAATTCAATTCCCAAACGACCAACTCGACGTAAGAGTGAGGAGTGATTGAATTAAGTTCCCAGCCTAACAATTCCAGTATTTTCAATTCCATTCTTTGGATTAGCTTTGTTTCAAAAGAATACTCCAGACCTTCCTGCATCAACCACATGTTCCTCGTTAAAACAGTAATTTGTTTCTAAAATAATAGACGAACCGCAAAAAATGGCAAACGAAACTATTTAATTTTTTCTATCAAACATTGCAATTTTAAGCATTTTAAACTTTATTATGAAGACATTGTACTAGGAAATTTTCACTGATTGTACTTTCACCATTTTTCATATAAAAATTGATTTGTGCTTGGACACATTGTTAATTTGTTATAGTGCAATAAATTTTACCGATGTACATGTTGAATAAGAAGACATTAAAATGAGTTAGATGATATAATAAATAAATCTATGAATAATGTTGCTTTTTCTAGCCGTATAAAATAAACAATGGATGGTCATCAAAATAAATCGTCACCTGAATTTCATTAAGCGAGGGAGGACAGGTCTCACCAAATTTGATAGCAATCGATAACGAAGCCACAGAAAGTAACTCCATCATCAAATGATTCCACCCCTTCATCCATATAATTGAACAAGTGTTAGTTATGGCATTCATGAGAAACCCTATTCTTTTAATGCCAAGACTTGGCATAACAACCAAACAAAGAGCATAAAACACGACTTACATGGCATTGATTGATGTAGATAAATCGATCAACACAATTCACAGCGTTTAACACAGTTCCGACACAAAAATTAAACCGGCGGTGAGACTGCATATGAAAAAACCCGAAAACAATTAGACACAAATCGATCCAAGTTGAAAGAATTTGATTGTTAAAGAACGTACATGAATGAGCCACTGGATCGCCTTGAATCTACAATTTGCAACGAAAGGGTTGCACTCAAGAAGGCTTACGTATCCTGATCCAGGCATATACTTTATTTCCTTTCGTAGACAATTAGCGAACGAGTTTTCACATTCTTCTTTGGTAATGGGGTGAACCAAAGTGTTCATTTCCTTTCGCTCATGGTATTGTCCTGCATGATCAAGTGCAGGACCAGGAGTCACTGGACTCATGTCCCAAACCTCATCACAAAGAAGAAACGTGGTTGTATCATCCAAAGTTCCATTTTTACGATCAGAAATGACGGAAGGAGTCAGTGGACTCATGCCGCAGACCTCTTGGCAAAGAAGAAACTCATCCATTCCCACTCTCTAATGTGTCGCAGAAGATGATGGAGGGGATAACAATGGCGAATGTGAATGAATGTGTGTGCGTGGGGTGGTTTAAATCGGTTTGGGGGAGTTGAAGGAAGGGTTGTGTTGGTTGAAAAGAAAAGACACGTACCGCATGAAGAGGGTAAATGCAGTGGGTTGTGACTTTTATGTGTGTTTTTTTATTGGTGGGTTTTACTGCAGTAAGCAAGTGCGTGAAGAGACACGAGTGTTGATCGGAACTTCGGAACAGTGGCGACGTTTTCATTAAACGTGTGGCGACGGTTGGCTTTGGGGTCTTATAGCGGGTTGGGATAAGAGTTGGACGCGTAATAATATGATGGTGGGGCCCCGGACAATGGGACCAACTCGGGGTTCAGTAGCTTCAGCCTGCCAGAGAATATCAATAGTCAATACAAGTTTGTAAACGATGTAAACTATTTTTAGTAAATTTGTTGGACTGTATAATTACCTTGTAATTAGCCTATAATTAGCCCTAATTACAGGCTAATGATTAAAATGCTAGTAATATTGTCTAAAATGTATAATGTTCGAAATGTGTATACAGTGAAAACGAATAAGATAAAAAAAATGGGTTGGCACAAAATCTAACACGAATTAAGTGATACAACATGAAACCGATACAAAACTAAATATGAAAACATATTCACACGATATTATGCGGATCAGTCTCGTAAACCAAAATGGAAGTAAATTCTCATCCCGACTTTAATGGTATATTTTTTTTATATGTCATGTCAAATTGATGTTTTATCTATGTAGTTTATCTATGTAACCTTTTCAATATAATTTTTATAGATGATAATACATTATATATTAATTTTTAGTTTTTTTTTTAATTTTAGTTTTTATATAATTTTTAGGTTTTAAATTATCTATTTTAATAGTATATATCTTTTAATTTTAAATTTTAAATTTTATTTTATTTTAAATTTAGTATTTAAATTAAAAAGTGAGGGGAAGTGAGAGATGACCATTTCTAGTGGTGATGGAGGGAGTGAGGGGTGCTGACTGAATGCTGAGGTGGCGGACAAAAACTGAGACTCAGTGAGAGCCCATTCCTGAAGGCATTATATTCTTCGATGTCGGGTAGCTTAGTGTGCTGAAATTTCAAACCAGAGTACTTTACTTTGTCTAATATCTTGTGACATGATCCCAAAAAGAGAAGTTAGTTTCTTCTTCATGCTAATAGCAATGTACTTTCGTTGTCATAATTTTGTGACTTCATGCAAAAAGAGCAAGTTAGTTTTTTTCATATTAAATAGCTACGTATTTCTTCTAACTTTTTGTGGTCGCACCATATACAAACATGACAGAATATTAAAAAAATAATGATATACTTTCAAAAAAATACAGTGAAGTGCAATAAAAATAAAGAGTAAATTACACAAATGGTCCTTATGGTTTGGAGTAGTTTGCTAGTATAACACCCAATTTCTCACATACAAATTACACCAAGTTTTCACAAAAGTAATTATACATAAGTAGTTGTAATGTGTAAGTAAGCAAACACAGTATACAGGTTATTATCAAAAGACATAATACAATACAAGTAGTCCTAAAAAACCAGGTTACTAAACACAGTCTCAAAAATCAAAAGCTAGTTCTGGTACATAGCTATCCCTCTACAACCTTCTTTCCTCGTGCACTACTACTAGGACCTGTAACACGATCACAACATTTATGAGCTACACAAGCTCAGTGAGTAACTATATAACAAATTGAAATAACTATCAATGTTTATTAACAATACATTCCAAAATGTATATATATAAATACGGTCACTTATTAGAATTTACTATCGTGTGAACTCAGCTGCACACAATTCAGTCATCGGCTAGTGTGTTATCAGCTACACACTCACATATCGACTTTTCATACGGAGTTCTTACTCATTTACAACATTAGCCACCTCAAGATTCGTTCACAAATATTACTCACTGTGAATTATTAGGTACGTGACATCCCCGAGCCTCTTGTTCTCGTGTCTCTCCTATGTATATTAGATGTATTTTTACATTATAGAGTTAAGTATAATCATCCTCATAAATCTCCAAAATCTTGGCTTAAAAAGTTAAGTCATTTAAAAGACATAAAGCTTCTGTCAATGGTAGTTAGCGGCACTATTTTCTAATGATAACGTCGTTATCATCAGGCTGGCTGAAGTCCATCGTGATTACTCACGAGATAGCGACGTTATCTCTCAAAGTTAGCGGCGCTAACTATGTTGTTCAGCAAAACTTCACATATGTTTGGATTCAGCC
The DNA here is from genome assembly GCA_023525715.1 of Cichorium intybus. Taxonomy (NCBI): domain Eukaryota; kingdom Viridiplantae; phylum Streptophyta; class Magnoliopsida; order Asterales; family Asteraceae; genus Cichorium; species Cichorium intybus. The sequence goes on from CM042009.1 coordinate 20,883,834, forward strand.
CTCAATACTTCAAACCAATACTTTTCCTAACTCACAATTTACCTCATAAACAAGTTTCAACCACATGGAATCCAACCAAAACAACTACAACACATGAATTTGAGCATCTAGGGTTTCATAACCCTAATCTCCCAAAAACAACTTACCTTGGATTATGGATTTGCAACACTCATAGACGTAATCGAATGAGGAAGCTTAAGAGGAGTACAGATTTTGCATGTCATATCTGCCTCATGCCTTAATGTAATCGAATTTCCATCGGAAGTTAAAAATGCATATTTCGCAGGTTTGTGGGAGACTCAACAGATTTTTCTGGGGACGAGAGGAGAAATGCAGGAGGTAAAAAATGCAAATTATGCATAAATTTGGCAATAAAAACTTGATTTCGCAGGTTTGTTGGAGAGGATGCACGGATTTTGGCTCTACTTTTTTCTACTAAAATTGATCTGTCCAATTTTTATACTAAAATTGATTTATCCAATTCATGGGCCTTTTAAAATCAACAATTTTTCTACTAAAATTGATTTGTCTAATTTTTTAGTGTGACGCATTGGAAATCTTATCTAAGGCTACCATTTATCCCAATAACTTTAAGCATATGTTAGTATTCTCTACTTAATCCTTAAGCATGGATATAAAGTTCTGCTCTTATTGGATGCTTTGTTGCAGATTTGCAGACGAAACTGTTAGGTTGTATGTGAAAATCTTTAGATTAAAATGGTTGATCAAAATTGAGTTGCACATTATTCTATTACTTAATTTCCGTTAACTTTCCGCAGGTTTAATGTTACCGCTTTTTTTTTCGTCATGTTACTTTTTTTTGGGGCTCTCTCGGTCAGGTTTCGAAGGGATTTTCGGCTTATTGACATGTGGTCTTCTCTGGGTTAAATGTGTCTTTGGTGTCTTCTTTTTGGCGGTGAACGACTAACCTTTCACTTAGTCACCGTTTCATATTCCATTTGCGTCGCTCTCCGGTGAATTCCCGTTGCCTCTGGGTTGTTCTGTCGCCGTCGCCTTCCCTTCTTCTTTGCATGTGGTTCCTTCCGTTTTCCCTTTCTCGGATCCAGCCAGCTTCTAAACCTCCAGACTCTTCTCCCATCCTCCATTTTCATATTCTCTGACTCCCCTTTCCCGGTCATCAGTACCGCTCCACCGCCTCTTCTCAATAACCGACGGTAGTATCTTTGCCACCGGCTCTTGGCTTTGCGGACTCTTTCCAAAGGGATGATAAGGAGTTGTTTAAGCTACGGTAAGTTCGCTTTCTACCCTAAAATCGATTTCTCTTTCCATCAGGGCTATCCGATGAGTTTGTGTTTGTGGTTTTTGTTTTTACATGAAGTTTAACATCTTCAACATTTTTTTGCAGATGGTCCTTTAATCGGTGATGGAAATGCCAATCGAAGCTGAAATCAACGCCAAATTACGGGGTGGAATCTTTGCTAAGTGAGTTCGCACAAGAACTCGATCACTTTCTTTGGAAATCGAACACGTTCTTTTACTAGGTTACCGTCGCTTTCAATTTCTCTCTCTTTCTTCTTCTTGATCGAACAACACTTTGGTTTTCTTCTTCTGATTTCTTGCACCTCTAATTCGATTGCAGGTACGCAGGGGTGGGGGCATGTCCACCGAATCAACCCCAAAACTCCTTTATGGTACGCAGGGGTGGGGGCGTGTCAATCGATATGGAATGAATGTGGGGAATGAATAGGTGGGGAAGGAAACGTAAAAGAGAATGAAACTCAACCAAAGCGTTCGAATCTGAATAACGCAATGGAGGAGTTCAGAAGGTTCGAGGAGGAGATGGAACGTGAATCCAACAAGGAGCTAAAGGGGTTGTTGTCAATTGGAGAAAGTGCGCAGAAGGTTGGGGAAATCTGTAGAGAAATCGGCAAATTTCGCTTCTAGCAAGTATATTGAGCCGTCGTTGAATTCCGCAACGGCGTCTATGAGATCAGCTATGAAGGCGGTTACGTTCCACATTGCTAGAATCCTACAACCTGCTGGTGAATTCGTAAGGTTAGTGAAGAGTCTTCATAGTTTTTCCTTGTGCCACGGGTAGTTGATTTCTCCCTGAATTAGTATTTTTTTTAGATGAAATAAATCAAAAAATGGTGCCATTACTGTCGTGCCATTCACAAACTTACATAAAAAAAGTTTAATGATTTTGGTATAATCCTTACTCTATAAATAAGTTGCATCAGTGCCGATTTTTTACTTTATATTCATCACGATTTGTTCTTGTGACATGTAGTTGCTGTAAGGAAAGAGGTTTCAGATGAAACTGATCGTGAAACAGGGCAAACCAAACAAATTTCAGGTGTCTCGATTCATCTCAGTATCTATTCTCCAAATGGTGAATTTTATAATATTGAATAGTGTGACAATTGTAAATTTTTTGTCAACAAAAGTCAACTATAGTCAAACGAAGCGTACGTTAATCTATATGTTGAAAAGTTATTTTCTATAACTTTTGCAATGAATTATTAATATTATAGTATTTTGTATGCTAAATCAAACAAATATCGATTAAAAGTCGAAAATACGGACAGCAAACTACTGTAGCGTAAAAATTCGATAATCATACAATTATTATTTTGAGAATAATAATATTCATAAAGTGATCTACTCGTAAATACGAAACTGTGGATATATAGAACGTCGAAAACGGAGTTCGTATGTGAAAGTTATAACGATTAAACCGCTGTGAACGAATAAATGTACACAGGGTTTGGACTCAATTTTCAAAATGTGGTGCCTTAAACATCACATATGAAATAAAAACTTATATGATAAGTAACGTAATAGTATCTAGTATTTAATTCCAAAGCTAAATACAATTTACGGTAAAACGTCAAAAATCGCGAAATCGGAAGAATACCGCGCTTAAACGCGTATTCCGACATCCAACGAGTTATGTTTCAATCAAAATAAATGTTTGACAATGTTTTTATACAAAATAATTGTTTAGAACTTCGTTTCGTTAAAAACGCATAAAAATTTACTAAAACGACTTACGATTTTATAAAAATCACCCATTTTTATAAGTACATTGCTATTTTTATAAAAACTAACCCTACCCTACCCCACCCCCCACCCTACACTCATTTGGCTGAAACAAGTGCTCCATTAAAACCTTAGTGGTAAATATTTAAAATCTAGGCACTTATGAAGTTAGTAATTTTATAATAGGAAAAATCTAAGTATAAATCTTCCAAGAGAGACTAGCCAAATTCATTTGTATTCAACCAAACTTCTTCTTTCTCTCCTCTCCCTCATGCTCACGGCTCCAAGACCATCACCACCATCTTCACTTTCAAGTTTCAATTTCAAGCTCTCTTCACAAGATTAAGTAGTAAGTTTCATTCCTCTTTTGATTCTAATATACATAACACAAGTTTTACACATTTTACACACATTAACATCCATCAAAATCCATTGGATATTAGCTTTGTCCAAGAGTCATCCAAGTCCTAGAACCAAACTCATCAACCTTCTACCAAGAAACCTTAAGATCTACCACACAAGGTGAGTTCATACCCCTCCTTTTCATCTTTTCAAATCTTTTGGGGGAGAATACAAGTTCTTTTACTATAAATGTTGTTTTATTCAAGTTTATATGTGTGTTATTGTTATACATGTTGATTTACACAAGTTTATAAAGTTAATATTTGTGTAAAAATGCTCTTGACATAAAATATGAATAGATCCATGTATTATGAACACTTTGACATATTAAGATATGTAAAAATTACAAAACCACAAATAAACCATACAAAAATACTAGATCTTGGACAAAATATTATAAAGATGAACTTGACATAAAATATGAATAGATCTATGTATTATGAACACCTTGACATATTAAGATATGTAAAAATTACAAAACCACAAATAAAGCGTACAAAAATACTAGATCTTGGGTAAAAACGTTATAAAAATGAAGACTAGTAAAAACTACGTTTTTATAAACAAAAATATTATTTTCCAACAAAAATGGTTATAACCAAGTTATTACACCATTTTTGTGAGAAATATCTTAAAAGATGATATTTATAAACATTTGAACAAGTTACTTCGTTATTATTCGCAAAATATGATTGTTACGACGGAATTACTAAAAATAGACTATTATTGGAATAATTTACGAACATAAGGTTATATTGACGCTTAAACATGACAAAAATAATTATATAAAATTATATAATTATTTAACAACACTATATTATCATGGGAAAAATGATAATGGACAATTACAAGAGTTTTTATATACAAATCGTACGTAAACAAGTTGATTGAAATACATACATTTTGTGAGATGAATCTTCACAGTACTTTTATAAGTACCTACTATAGGTCCTGTACATTTATAACCAGAGTCTCGGTAAGAGAGCGCAATATTTGAGTATAGATCTATACGGGGCTTGACAACCCCGCACCTGAGCTGCTCGCTACAGCTAGACCGGCAGGTCTGGGGTGTCCAAATGTCTACCATTTCGACGCTTGAAGAACGTCGCAACAGGCCAACTAGTCACAGTATGGTTATAGGGTATCTCACGGGGAAAAATATCAACTTAATAATTTCTTTTATAAATTATTTACGTTATTATTATAACAATTCAATTATAATTCCAAAAATATAATACCGATTGATCTACTTACGAGAGCGGTGTCTAGGCCGATCAATTGAGTTAGGTTGTTGGATTTCCGAAAGGCGTATACGCTGAAAGGGTCCTGCCTCTCCATTTGATCTTCTACCTGGCCGTTCTTTATTTGATAGTCATGAAATATTATATTGGAATTAATAAAGAGTAAAACCAATTTATTACACTACAATTTTACATATTCCATTTTAGTCTTTGGGAGTTAAAGACTTGGTCATTTTTATAAGAAAATATAGGATTTTCTTGGTTCTCAATTACTACCGTTTACAAACAAAGGGCTTTTCTATTACAAAATCTTATGAACTCACCAACTTAATTGTTGACACTTTTTCAACTACTTGTATTCTCAGGAAACTGACAAGGTAAATGCAAGCGCTACAAGTAATGACGTTACGACGTCATTTTTATCTATTTTGTTATCATTTCAATTGTACTTGAGACATGTAATAAGTAAACTTTGTAACATTTATAATTGATTTAAACGATGGTTGTGTGCTTGGATTTCACTACTATTCAACTTTGTTATGATATTGTTCATGAAGTCATCCACCCTTGAACTATTCCGCCAATACGGTTTGAGGGTGTGACAGATTGGTATCAGAGCATTGTTTATAGTGAACTAATTATATCAATCCATTTAAGATATACAACTATAAATACAATGAGACTAAAACTCTCGAAAACATTTTTGTATAAGTATACTTTTAAAATTATAACGATAATTTTTATAAAAAGTATAAGAACATACATACATACTAGAACAATACCATAGCTAAGACATACAAAAGTATTAGGATAAATTGAAATACTACGGATAGACCTAAGTGCTTTGGTAATTATGTCTTGGATAAATAGAGCCTGATCAACTCTATTGGTCCAAGATATAATTAACGGGTACTTAGGGATAGTCGTGGTGAACAACAAGTCCGAACACTTACCAATAACCAAACAACTAAACATAAAATTTAAAATACTATGGGAGTATTTTAAGACGCTATAGAACTAAACATAGAGTTAAAATACTACAGGAGTATTTTATGAATACTACGAAGTCGTACACTTAGAATTTTCTCTTACATACCTCTCATACCCCTTAGAAACCACCTTACTTATAACAACTTCTAAAGACTTACCAAGAACCATGTACAAAGAAAAACACTAGAACAAAACATAAAACAAAAATACTATACGAGTATTTTGTGACACTATAGAACCATACATCTAGACTCTTTATGCACCTATTATACCCCTATCACTTCATAGTCGACATAAACGTATAATAGAAACGCCGTACTTTGATGACCCTTACCAAGAACTAACCAACGTCAAATCTTAAATCCTTGTGGCAGAAATATGTCACCTCGTCGAAGAAACGCTAGACGCGCACCGATCGCAACTCCTGAGCCACCCATGATGGACTCAGCCACTTTTCAGGCTGCTGTTACTGCTGCGGTAGCAGCTGCTGTCGCTCAGATAAACTCTAATGGGACGAATGGAAACGGAAGCGGGAATGCCACCAACGACTCCACTAATGTAGAAACATCAAACCAATCACGAGTATGCACATACAAAGGCACATACAAAGACTTTGTTAATTGTAAACCAGTGGCTTTCCACGGTACTGGTGGTGTCCTTGCTCTCACGAGATGGATTGAGAAAACAGAATCAATCTTTGAAATCTCCGCGTGCTCCGAGGAATCTAAAGTCAAATTCGCTGCTGGTACCTTTGCTGATACGGCTATGTCCTGGTGGAAGGGCCATGTTAAGGCTCTGACACTTCCTGTGGCCAACTCAATGAGTTGGGAGGAACTGAAGACCATGCTGATGAAAGAGTACTGTCCCAGAGGGGAGATCCAGAAACTAGAACAAGAGCTATGGAACCTCACTATGAAAGGTTCAGATCTGACCTCCTACACGAACCGATTCAATGACCTGGCAACCCTCTGCCCTACTATGGTCACGCCAGAATCTGTGAAAGTGGAGCGTTATATCTGGGGGCTATCTCCTCATATCCAAGGGAATGTAGAATCAGCAAGCCCCGCTACCTTCGACAGCGCCAAACGACTAGCCCAACGACTAGTTGACCATGGGGTTCGCCAGGGAACCATGACCCCAAGAACTGAACAACCAAAGGAGAAGGACCACAAAAGGAAACCCTAGAACAGGGGGAAGGGTCAGCCTAACCAAGAAAATGTCAAGAGACAACAGATTGTGGCAGTCCGTGCAGCCACTGTCCCGACTACCCCTACAACAACCAAGCAGTATAATGGGACACTACCCAAGTGCAACAAGTGTAATTTCCACCACACTGGAGCATGTAGGGAGATGCACTGCTTGAACTGTAACAAAAAGGGGCATACCGCCCGTTTCTGCAAGGCGCCAGTTTCACAAACCACCCAAGCCCCTAATGTTGGGGTGAGTCAAGCTTGCTATGGTTGCGGTGAGACAGGGCATTTTAAGCGTGACTGCCCAAAGACAAAGAACGTGGGGAGAAATGGAAGAGTCCTAGCCATGGGACGCGCGGAAGCAGTAGAGGATCCTACCGTGGTTACCGGTACGTTCCTCGTCAATAACTCATATGCTTGTGTACTATTCGATAGCGGTGCGGAGAGGAGTTTCGTAAGCCACGAGTTTAAATATTTATTAAAACAAAAACCACAACCACTCAATGAAACATTTACAGTAGAGATGGCAAATGGCAAAACTGAAAGTACAAACGACATATACATAGGCTGTACACTTACTCTGGACGATCACTCCTTTCAAATCGATTTAATGCCTGTTAAAATAGGAAGTTTTGACGTGATTGTTGCTATGGATTAGCTAATTCCCCATCATGCCGACATCATGTGTTACGAACGAGGAATCCGACTTCATCTGCCGGATGACAAGACCTTTGTTGTCTACGGTGATAAACCCAGTACCAGCCTCCGAATCGCGTCTTGCATCAAAGCCCGAAAATACCTACAGAAAAGATACCATGCCTTCTTAGCCCACGTTGTTGATGAGAAGAAAGAAGTAAAGAACATCGAAGAGATCCCCGAAGTCTGTGACTTCTCTGATGTATTCCCAGAAGACCTTCCAGGAGTACCACCCGCATGACAAGTCGAGTTCAGAATCGATTTGATTCCAGGAGCCACCCCGGTAGCAAAAGCACCTTACCGATTAGCCCCGGCAGAAATGCAGGAATTATCCAGCCAACTAAACGAACTACTAAGCAAAGGGTTCATCAGGCCGAGCTTCTCACCTTGGGGAGCGCCGGTCTTATTCGTGAAGAAGAAGGATGGATCATTCTGTATGTGCATTGACTATCGAGAGTTGAACAAGCTCACCATCAAGAACCGATACCCGCTACCCCGAATTGACGACCTGTTCGATCAAGTCCAAGGAGCGAGCTATTTCTCAAAAATCGATCTGAGGTCGGGATATCACCAACTCAAGGTTCAAGAGGAAGATGTTCCTAAAACGGCATTCAGAACTCGCTATGGCCATTATGAATTCGTTGTGATGCCCTTCGGATTGACCAATGCACCCGCAGTGTTCATGGATCTAATGAACCGTGTATGCCGACTTTACCTAGACAAATTCGTGATAGTGTTCATCGACGACATACTTATCTATTCACGAAGTAAGGAGGAACATAGACAACACATACGACAAGTTTTGGAGACATTAAGAGCAGAGAAGCTGTATGCGAAATTTTCGAAATGCGAATTTTGGCTTCGAAAAGTGGACTTTCTAGGCCAAGTCAGCAAAGAAGGGATACATGTGGATGCCTCCAAAATCAAAGCCATCGAAAGCTGGAAAGCACCAAGAACTCCGACAGAAATCCGTCAGTTTTTGGGCCTTGCTGGCTATTACCGAAGATTCATACAGAATTTCTCCAAAATTGCGAAACCACTTACTGCCCTGACACAGAAGGGTGTAACATTCAAGTGGGAAGATAAACAAGACGCCGCCTTCCAGACCTTAAAGAAAGCCTTGTGCAGCGCTCCTATTCTGTCCCTTCCAGAGGGAACAGAAGACTTTGTGGTCTATTGCGATGCGTCGAACCAAGGTCTGGGCAGTGTACTCATGCAAAGAGGAAAAGTCATCGCCTACGCTTCAAGACAACTTAAAACTCACGAGGTCAACTACACTACACATGACCTCGAGTTGGGGGCGGTAGTATTCACATTGAAGATCTGGAGACACTACCTGTACGGCACTAAGTGTACAATCTTCACTGACCATAAGAGTCTCCAGCATATCCTCAATCAAAAAGAGCTCAACATGAGGCAACGGCTATGGGTAGAGCTACTAAGTGACTATGAATGTGAAATTCGTTATCACCCAGGGAAGGCCAATGTGGTAGCTGATGCCCTCAGTCGAAAAGAGTACTCGGGCCGCCGAGTACAGTCTCTGTCAATAACGATCCATTCCCATTTGTCCACTCAGATCAAGGAGGCACAGCTAAAAGCCTTAAAACCTGAGAATGTCACAAATGAAGCGTTGCGAGGGATGGATAAAAACCTTGAAGTTAAGGATGACGGAGCTCGTTACCTCATGAACCGAATTTGGACTCCGAAATTTGGTGGATACAGAGACATTATCATGAACGAGGCTCACAAGACTAAATACTCCGTTCATCCGGGATCCGACAAGATGTATCTAGATCTCAAGAAACTATATTGGTGGCCAAACATGAAGGCAGAAATTGCTACCTACGTGGGCAAGTGTTTGACTTGTGCCAGGGTTAAGGTAGAATATCAAAAGCCCTCGGGTTTGCTAATTCAACCAGCAATACCCGAGTGGAAGTGGGAGCGGATAACAATGGACTTCATAACCAAATTACCAAAGACAACCGGTGGGTTAGACACTATATGGGTAATCGTAGATAGGTTAACCAAATCCGCACACTTCCTACCAATCAAGGAGGCTGATAGGATGGACAAACTGGAGAGGGTTTACCTCAGAGATATTGTAAAATTGCACGGCATGCCAAAATCAATCATCTCTGATAAAGATAGCCGATTCACTTCGCACTTTTGGCAAGCATTGCAAAAGGCTATGGGAACCAGACTCGATATGAGCACAGCTTACCATCCGCAGACTGATGGCCAAAGTGAACGAACCATTCAAACACTGGAAGACATGCTTCCCGCCTGCGTAATAGACTTTGGCAAGGCGTGGGACATTCACTTGCCATTAATTGAATTCTCCTACAACAACAGTTACCACACTAGCATCAAGGCCGCTCCATTCGGGACACTGTATGGGCGTAAGTGCAGATCACCTTTGTGTTGGGCCGAGGTCGGCGACACACAGCTAGTCAAAGGTCAAGTGACAAACAACAACCTCACCGGGCCAGAAATCATACGAGAGACCACGGAAAAGATCATTCAAATCCGGGAACGATTGAAGGCCTCTCGCGATCGACAGAAAAGTTATGCAGACAGAAGGCGTAAACCGTTAGAATTTCAAGTGGGTGACCTTGTCATGTTGAAGGTCTCCCCTTGGAAAAGGATGATACGCTTCGGCAAGAGGGGAAAACTTAACCCAAGGTACGTTGGACCATTCAAAATCCTAGCAAGGATCGGTCATGTAGCCTACAAACTTCAACTACCCCAGGAGTTGAGCAAAGTACACAGCACATTCCATGTGTCGAATCTCAAGAAGTGCTTGTCCGATGAAACCCTGATCATCCCCCTTGACGAAATCGAAGTCAATGAAGACCTACACTTCGTAGAGGAACCAGTGGAGATCATGGATAGAGAAATCAAAAGAACCAAACAGAGCCGCATACCAATAGTTAAGGTCCGTTGGAGTGCCAAGCGAGGACCTGAGTTTACTTGGGAGCGCGAAGACCAAATGAAGCAGAAATACCCACATCTCTTCCCAAACCCTTGAGGATCCACTCAAGAGCTAAATTTCGGGACGAAATTCTTTCTAACGGGTAGGTGATGTGACAATTGTAAATTTTTGGTCAACAAAAGTCAACTATAGTCAAACGAAGCGTACGTTAATCTATATGTTGAAAAGTTATTTTCTATAACTTTTGCAATGAATTATTAATATTATAGTATTTCGTATGCTAAATCAAACAAATATCGATTAAAAGTCGAAAATACGGACAGCAAACTACTGTAGCGTAAAAATTCGATAATCGTACAATTATTATTTTGAGAATAATAATATTCATAAAGTGATCTACTCGTAAATACGAAACTGTGGATATATAGAACGTCGAAAACGGAGTTCGTATGTGAAAGTTATAACGATTAAACCGCTGTGAACGGATAAATGTACATAGGGTTTGGACTCAAATTTCAAAATGTGGTGCCTTAAACATCACATATGAAATAAAAACTTATATGATAAGTAACGTAATAGTATCTAGTATTTAATTCCAAAGCTAAATACAATTTACGGTAAAACGTCAAAAATCGCGAAATCGGAAGAATACCGCGCTTAAACGCGTATTACGACATCCAACGAGTTATGTTTCAATCAAAATAAATGTTTGACAATGTTTTTATACAAAATAATTATTTAGAACTTCGTTTCGTTAAAAACGCATAAAAATTTACTAAAACGACTTACGATTTTATAAAAATCACCCATTTTTATAAGTACATTGCTATTTTTATAAAAACTAACCCTACCCTACCCCACCCCCCACCCTACACTCATTTGTAACCAGAGTCTCGGTAAGAGAGCGCGATATTTGAGTATAGATCTATACGGGGCTTGACAACCCCGCACCTGAGCTGCTCGCTACAGCTAGACCGGCAGGTCTGAGGTGTCCAAATGTCTACCATTTCGACGCTTGAAGAACGTCGCAACAGGCCAACTAGTCACAGTATGGTTATAGGGTATCTCACGGGGAAAAATATCAACTTAATAATTTCTTTTATAAATTATTTACGTTATTATTATAACAATTCAATTATAATTCCAAAAATATAATACCGATTGATCTACTTACGAGAGCAGTGTCTACGCCGATCAATTGAGTTAGGTTGTTGGATTTCCGAAAGGCGTATACGCTGAAAGGGTCCTGCCTCTCCATTTGATCTTCTACCTGGTCGTTCTTTATTTGATAGTCATGAAATATTATATTGGAATTAATAAAGAGTAAAACCAATTTATTACACTACAATTTTACATATTCCATTTTAGTCTTTGGGAGTTAAAGACTTGGTCATTTTTATAAGAAAATATAGGATTTTCTTGGTTCTCAATTACTACCGTTTACAAACAAAGTGCTTTTCTATTACAAAATCTTATGAACTCACCAACTTAATTGTTGACACTTTTTCAACTACTTGTATTCTCAGGAAACTGATAAGGTAAATGCAAGCGCTACAAGTAATAACGTTACGACGTCATTTTTATCTATTTTGTTATCATTTCAATTGTACTTGAGACATGTAATAAGTAAACTTTGTAACATTTGTAATTGATTTAAACGATGGTTGTGTGCTTGGATTTCACTACTATTCAACTTTGTTATGATATTGTTCATGAAGTCATCCACCCTTGAACTATTCCGCCAATACGGTTTGAGGGTGTGACAAATAGCCCTTTATAAAGGCTTTTTTGATGGAAATTTTGATCTTGATGATAGTGGTGAACTTGACATTGGTTCATCTTCAAGGACTAACAAAAGTTGCTGTTGGTAAGTGAAGCAGATATTTTGTTAGTTTTAAACTTTTAATGACCTAATTCTAACTTAAAAATCTTGAATGAATGTAGATGGTCAATCTGAAAAGCAGAATGCATGTGGGCACCACAAACACATCACTATTATTAACAAAACGCGTTTATAAGATAACATATAAAATAGAAAAATCGTTCATGTTGCTAAAATTTTAAAGCCAAAACTATTTACTTGCCTTTGACCGTCTTTACATGAAAAAGTTGTATATGATTATATTATGCAACTGTAGGATACTTATATTATGAAAAAAGGTAGCCAACTTAAGTTGACCCTATCGTATAAGTTAGGCCCATCATGTACCGATTAGTCGTGGAACATTAACGGTATACCACATGTTATGAACGCAGGATAATTTTTTAAGAATTTCAAACCCATTTAGCTTCCATCATGATTCCATTTTTATATAATATTATAGGATTTTTTTATTTTTTAATAAGCATGGTACTTTGTATAAGTGTTCATAATGGTACTTATGCCTTCATAAGTTTTTTCAATTTTGTCTGTGTTTTTTAGGTCTATCCGGCCACTGGTGGTTTTGGTGGGGGTGTACTGCTGACACTGAAGTAATGTTGAGACCTTCAAAGGAAGAATCATGGAACAAATATTGAATCAGCCATGGCTTATTCAAGTTTTATATTTCTTTTTAGACTGACTTGTAAGTTAATTTTTCTCACAGGGCCTTTTTTCTTTCTTGGTATTACAGAGGTAATCAGTTAAATGGCTTGGGTCAAAGTCCCAACCCCAAGTAAAACCTAGCTCATTAGAGATGCTTAAACCCTTCAGTGACGCCATAACCAGCCAGCCAAGAAGCCAAAAAACGAAAACGCTTATCCTGGTAAGAAAAATCTTAAACTTTCACCTGATTTGGGTTTCGATTAAAACAAATTCTCCTAAAGTTGTTTACTGAATTTTATATATTATACAATCTTCACTAATCCTTCAAATATACACCCCAATTCTCTCTGAAATTCCATAAAAATGCATTTTAGAAGAGGAGATACGAACACCAACTGCTCGATGAAATTTGTCAACATGTTATTAGGATTCAAGAGAAGAAGGGAAGACCACACGTGAGTTTTCACAATCCTTCATTTCATTTTCTGATCTGGCTTCATTATATGTTCAAGCTGTTGTAATCGAGGTCAGATTATTTAAAAATAATTATTATTATACGCGAAATTATAGAAATAGTTTTGTTATACATTTAGGGATTTGTTACAGATGGTAACCTTAAAACCATATGTCTTCAAGGTGCACCTGTGAGAGTATTATCTTAAGGGGAAACAGTCAGTGGGTGGATTTAGTTTCGCAAAACAAAGCATAAAAGTAGTAAAAAGTTGTGATTTTTGTGGGGTTTTATTAATTTCTATATATAACAAATAACCTCTATATCCAATGTATGTGTTAGGGGGCCGGGTAGCAAGAATAAATCCGCACGGATAGGTACTAATGTTCAACCGGACCTCAAGGGTTTCCAATTATAAAATTCTTTTTGTTTTTATTTGCAGCTTCTGGAGATGATGCTAGAACAGAGTTGAATTGTTAAATGTAGGTTTGGAGAAGGATAATTGCTTTGATTTTGGATTGATTATATGTTAAAAGTACATATTATTAGTTATGTATCAGATCTTTAAATAGTATTAGATTGCTTTTCAATTATTTGGTAGGTGTTGCTTTGACTAGGGTAAGATCGTATAATCCTTCTAAGTGCAAGTTAAAATATCATAGTTACAAGAAATAATAAGCCAATGAAAAACATAGATATGTGATCTGGATCTTTGTTTTTAGTGTCCCAATGGCATTTTGGTCAAAAAGGAAAAATGAAAAAATATATTTTTGCTGGAATGTTTGAAGACCTGGTGATGTTTGTGTTGCAGACAATTCACAATTGTCTCATGTTGTTCATGAGTTTGTTTGTATCTGCAACCTATTACTCAAGAAGATTTATTTCTTTTTGCAGTCATCTAAACCCCTCTATTATGGTAATTCACTTATCACGTGATTTTGGAATGTCTTGTAGGCAGCATCCGAGGTTATAAAGGATATTCTATTGAAAAGAAAATCTCGAGTTGGGAAAACCCCAAGAAGAAACTAATAAACCGATGTCAGAAAGCCATAAACTTGTCCTTAAGCAATCCTTCTTTTCGGCTTGTCTTTTACATTAAATCTATTAGTTAAAATTAACTTTTCCAATTAGTTGTTAATCTAACATCGGTGTTTTTATCTGTTACTATGAATGATTAAATACCGATCCAGAATTCATTGATAACATGAACGAACAGCAAAAGTTTCACCTTTTTGTGATTTCTTAGTCTTTATTAAGAATCGTGTATGAAGACGACAGAAAAAATTGCAGAAACTAACCATATTTTTGCAGAGATTGATGGGAGAAAGCATCAACGCGAGGGAGAACTGCATCATCGTCATCAAGACTTATGGGTTTAGATCTGGATTCTTGAAACATCCTCGAAAGCTCTTTCATGTCTCCATACAACAATCTGTATTTGTTTCCTTTGAAACCTTGATTCCTCAGGTACTTCTCAAGCTTCTTTGGTCTCACCCACAAAATATTTACCAGCTTCCATGCACATAGTACAACTACCAAAGCACATAAGATTGCCAAAACTCTTGGCATAGTGGCCCCACAGTTTACAGGTTAGGCTAACTTTTTTTCTATTGCAACATACTATTTTGAATTTTTTTTCTTATTAAGGCGTTGTATTTTGAAATGATATCCCAATTATAGCATCCTACTTTCAGTTTTTTTATTAGAACGTGATACTTTGAATAATTTAACGCAATTGTAGCATTAAAAATTGCTTTCGAAGGCAATAATCTAAGCTTTTGACCGGCTAATTCCAGCTGCCTGACCCAGGTATGTACCGGCGCTTTTGGGGGTTTAACTTTGTTTCAATCGATTACCACTTCATTTGAAAGTTACCAACGCCACTCCCTCGCCATCTCATCTACAAGGTCAGTGCGGTGTTTGATTTCAGAGAATTCGATTCAGGACTGTTTACTATTATGGGCAAATCAAGAAAATTCGTTTGAAGTTATCGCTACAGCTAATCACAATCTTTTTTAATGTTTACATTGCTATCATAGGTGCCGATCTTGCTGGGATGTCTACTATTATGGGGATATTGGATCAATGCCTTGCTATTTCTGGCAGGTTTTACCTGCCCTTCCTTATATGTTCCCAAAATAATAGTACATTGTTATTTCCTAAATTTAGCCAAATGCAAGATATAGCAATATACTTACATTTTTTTGAGAATTTGATTTTGTTGGGTCACAATAACCACGACTTCAACATGATAATAAGCAGTAATGGGATGCCAAATGAGAGAACAAAGGGCGAAACACCCGGTGGCCGGTTTAGAAAAAAAAAAGTTCATGCTCCCCTCGACCCGTGCAAAGCACGGCCTTCCGCTAGTTCTTATTAAACCGAGTAAGGATGCATGTGCAATTTTGCAGAATAAAATGTAGCACCAGTTTTCAGTACAGATGTGGAGTGATGGTTGATTGTGATCCTATTTGTTTTACTATTGATCATGATGCATGTGCAATTTTGCATAATAAGATGTATCATTTCTTTCTTTCTTTTAGACCATTAATTTTCATAAAGATTATGTGATTTTTATTTCATTCATTTTAGTAGTCATAATCGACTGAAATTTTCAAGTTCTTTTCGGGGAATTGTGAAGTAATTTGTAAGTACGTTGTTTTATTTCTTTCTATTGTGCCTGTGAAAAAGAAATATGGTATTACAAAGCAGAGGCTTCATCTGGCTTAAAGTTTTTTTTTTTTTTTTGGTTAAAGGGTTAATTTGGCAATTTCTCATTGACTCGTGAATACTTTGTATCACATTAAATTTTTTATGGGACTATACGAAAGTTCTTTCTGAAAATACAAATATATTAAAAAAAGTTCAACGGCCAAGAAAAAGTTCAATGACCTTTGATAGCCTGAAAATTATGGCAATCTGTCATTTTCGGTGATAGTGACTATTTCGGACACAATTAGCAACTTAAATGACATTTTAAAACTTAAATAAAAAGTTTAAGATCGAATTTGGTTAGTTAATTTTTTTGGTTTATGTATATTTGGTCACTTAACTTCTTTTAAGTTTTAAAAAGTTACATAACTTTTTTATTTAGTCCCAAAATGGTCACTATGACCAGTTATAGCCGATCACAATGACCATTTCAGAATAAAGAAAAAATTAGGTGACCTTTTAAAACTTAAACAAAGTTAAGTGACCAAATAAGCTCAAATCAGAAAGTTTAGTGACTAAATTCGACATTGGGTGAGTCCCATGCGTCAGTTTGTGGATCGCGGTCTCACACACTAATCCCAGGTCGAGGAATCATTTTCGTAAAGAAGGAATGAAAAAAATAGTCAGACACGTTGAAATTTTGGAACTTGTGTTACTTGTATATTAAATTAAACATGGAAACTGTTCATTTTTATAAACAAACAAAAAGGAATTGTGTTGATAAAGAAGACGGATTGAATGATGGTTTACGGTTGGGTGATTTTCCAATTTAATTGATTGATTTTTAGTTTCTAGTAAATATTTTAACTGTGTAAAAAAAGAAAATGGTCATAGATACAACTTGATGAAATATTATTTACTATTTATACCAAACAATGTTATGTATATAATTTAGAATATATATGTTTATTGGTTACAAATTTGGTAATGACTAATTTTTGTTCATCTATATAAAAGTTGGTCAATTTAAATTATATTTTAATTTAAACACATCACTTAAAATTGGACTTTTAAATAAATTGATATGAATCTTGGTTGAAAAAGTATTTAAATGTTAACCCCATTAATTGCTTTATTAGGTAAAAAAAAAAAAAAAACTATTTTCCTAGCATTGTTTTATAACAATATTACATATATAGTTATTTAAACAAAACTAGAAATATACAAAAGAGTGTTGAAGAGTTAGGTTGATCTAACACAATATGTTTGAGCTATGTTAATATAATTACACGTGTCGATCTTTTATTCAACCTAATTAATCAAATGATATACGCAGATTGAAAATTGTTGATGATTTATTGTTTGTTTGATATTTAGAATATAATATAAAATAAGTGTTAATGTCAAATTTGGTCGCTTAACTTTTTGGTTTGAATGTTCATTTGGTTACTTAACTCTATTTAAGTTTTAAAATATCACCTAACTTTTTATTTAGTTCTGAAATAATCATTATTTTGGTCACTTAACTCTGTTTAAGTTTTAAAATGTCACCTAATTTTTTATTTATTCCCAAAATAATCACTGTGATTGGCTATAACCGGTCATAATGACCATTTCGAAACTAAATAAAAAGTTGAGTGATTTTTTAAAACTTTAACAAAGTTAAATAATCAAACGTGCACAAACAAAAAACTTAAATGACCAAATTTGACCATAACCCTAAATAAAATTAAGTAACCAAATAAGAACAAAATCAAAACTTAAATGACCAAATATGACTTTAACCCTAATTATAATAATAATATATTTATAACGAAACAAAATTAAACAAAATGGTATTGCTAGAGACTTGAGTAGAAATGGCGTCATGTCATGTCACTTTGCAAAACGGTCCATGAAGATGTCCTTACGGCCCAAATTTTCCACTGATTATCACTAACGACATAATAAACAACAACTCCACTAAACCAATCTTCCTTTTGCAATCCTATCATATCCTGTATTCGAGTCAAATTCCAACTTTCCAAGTCCACAAAAGATGGCCACAATAATTTCGACATCAGCAGTCTTTTATGATTCTTGTTGACGTGGCACAATTAAACAAACAATAGGACTCTATTGCAGCTCATAAGAGGAAAAACTAAAACCCGATCTTCCTTCATTTGTCGTTTTCAGTTCAAGCTTCTGAAATGGGCTGCTATTTGGATCATAATAGTAGCCATTAATGGACCCATCAACACACGAGAAACAAACATAGTAAAACCCCGCTATAGTCAACCCACAATCCGCCCCTACATTCACAAAGTACTGCTCTTTCCATCTCTGTTACAAAAACATACTTAGATTACATCCTATTTTTTATTTTATTTTTCAATTAAACATACATATATATAGCCAGAATAAGAGAAATTACCATAAAAATATATTGATAGTTGCTGAGGTCCAATGATTTACCGCCATCAACCTCAACTTGGCTCTGACAAAAATAAAAACATGAAGTTAAGGATGAACGAAAATTATATTTTATAATCATGTGGTTTTGAGGACATACTAGAAGAGGTGAGAAAGATGGAAATTTTGTCCAGTGTTCTATGTCCACTTCTGACCTGTCACATTTTGCAAATTAATGAGAAAAACGGGGTTTTCATAGGTGGAAATTTTCAAGTATGGGAGAAAACTTACGTTGCTTTCCATTTGTTAGTAAAGAAGGTATGATTTTTGGTATCAACAATTTCCCCCTCCCAAAAAGTTACCACCTGCAGTTGATTTTTTTTTTTTTTTTAGGAATTAGGATAAATGATGTTTAAAAGAAAATGACTGGATAATTGAGGAAATGGAAGGAAAAAACACGTGGGAAAAACTGAAAAAATTAGGAGTTAAAGGGATAAAGTGTCATTAAAACTATGGTGCTTACAGGTGTATCTGCCATTGGAACATTTAGAGCTTCCATGGTGCCACATAGATATCCATGATTGAGGTCACAGCCTTGGATTCTGACATTAACCCTCCAAGCTTCATCTTTTTGTGGACTTGAAACATTTTGAGTTCCTGAAAAAGCCTGAAAATCATTGAAAAAGCTTTATCAAACACTTATTAAAGTTAAAATGTGATACAACAACTAAAGTTACATATAATGAATTATGCTTAATGACATAACATAGTCATCATCTTGAAATTCATCATCAATACACAAGTTTTATCACTTGAAGAAATTACCTGTCCTACACTTAAAAGTGAACAAGGTTGTAGGCAAGTTTGTCCATGATTTGCACCTGAAAATGATAAAATATCACCAATTCCAAATAACTAAACTTAGTTAAACTAATCTGAAACTGTGAAACATTTCACCTCCATCATCAAGTTCCCTTCTAAAACTGTGTTTATCCCTAATTTTTTTTTGTACCAAATGCTTTACCTCTGGCTTCTATTGTTACATTCTTCCCCTTATTGAGTAGAGTAGACTTCTCTATATTTTCTATAATTTTACTACCTAAAGGGCACTATGAATGAGAATGGAAGATTTCTGGTCAAAGAGGATGAGATTTGAGAAGAATAAGAGGATTATGGTGACAAATTGTTCAAGTGAAAGAGTGAAAGAAGTGTTAAAATGATAACTATCTTGATTCCCCAAAATAAGTTCTTCAAGCTGTCATCAATGCCTTTTCTTACTTTATTCCATGTAGAGATGCAATCCCTCTATTGCGAAATTAGAATCTATTCTCCGAAGTTTGATATAATGTCAACCTGGTAGCTTGTAAGCGGAATACTCGAGGACCTTGTTCAATTAGACACTAAATGCAACTCAAACCCTTTTCTCGCGAAGAGACTATGTTTATCGAAATATAATTTACAATATGATCATCAGTTCCCAAGTAATTTTCAGCATCCAAGCCAGACTTACAATCGACAGAACCCAATTTGTACTTGCACGCATAAATCGTATTCTTGCACAATCGAATTTTCCTTCTATTCATGAAAGCAAACATCAAACAGGAAAGAGTAACAGGAGTTCAAACGATTGAAATTCTGGCGACAATCGTTTCCCTATACAAACATAATTGGACTACTGACACATCGATAAAACCATTTGCCAGACATACCTGAAGAATTAGAAGGTGCTGGAGACTCCACCATTCGCACGGGCATTTTTACTGTATCTAGGAAATTTTGACGATATCTGGAGTGAGATTCGCTTACAACACGACGACTGAAATTTACTGTGTATATCGGAGATCAAAAGAGACTGCAAGGAAAACTGTCGACAAATCTCTAAAACAAATTTGGAAGTGAAACACTGAGATGTAATTGTGAAAATTACAAACTACACCTCGTAGGGAACTCCAATGTCCGACCCAACAGGTTTTGTGTCAAAAATGGTATTCAAACTATTTCAGCCCAAATATATTTATCTACTAATTAATTGCAGTGAGTTTTGACATTGTTGTGTACGTTTTTTTTTTCGGGTTATGTCACGCGGGTTGCCTCTTTATTTGGGTCGTCTATCCGGGTCGGTATTGCTTCTTCTACAACCTTCTCCACCGCTTCCTTTCTTCCTCTCCATTCTCACGCATCTCCCCAATTGAGTCTCCCTGGATTTAGCGTTCTTCGTGTTTGTGCCGCCTTCTTCACTGCCACTGAAACACCATCACCATCAGCCACTACTGCTTCTTCTGCCTCCTCCAAATTGTCTTTCTTCCTCTCCGACTCATAGACCTCCGCCATCGGAGACAGTTGTTGATGACCGCCATCGTAACCAATTACACTCGTCTGCCGACCTTTCCCAACAAACACACAAAAGTCTGACGCTGGTATTACGTTTTAATTTCTCTTTTGCATTTGAATTGAAGCTTAGAGTACCGAAGCACAAATCAAACCCTTAAATATTCCATTCAAAAGAGGTAAGTTGTATATTTCCTTCTAAATATGTGGATTTTTTATTTGTTGATTATTTCATCATTCCCTTTTCCTTTAGATGAATCCGATACTTATCACTGTTTTCTGCAACGATCGTGAAGCCAACCAACTAGCGAAATACAAGGTGTGTGTCTTTACATCATATTCACGTAAAATTAATTTTAATGTGTGATTGATTGTAACAATGATATTTTTTTTTTTGCTTACTTATGGGTGTTTGTCAATGCTCTTATTGACAATCCAGCTTTTGATTCACAAACAAAAGAGACATTGACAATCAAATAAACCAGTTTTGGTTCCACATGTGAACTCACTCCAGACTTCTTAGAAAAGGGTGTGCAAATACACTATTCTGTTTTCTTTCTTTCATGGATAATGGATTCAAGAAAGTAAGTTGTTATTTTGTGATTTTTTTTGTAGTGGCGAAATCTGATATTGTGAAGAAAGTACTCTCATAGGTACAGTTCAAAGAACATAATGACCTTAGGAAAACTAAAACTGATGGAAATAAAAGGGGAAAACTCAATATTTCCAAACTTGAAGAGGCTAATTTTGCTGCTACAAATAATTCTGATGATTGCACATTGATTCTGACTGAAGGAGATTTTGCCAAGACTTTAGCAGTAAGTTTTGTTGTTTTTTATAGAATTTTACTTTAGTTTCATGATACGTATAAAATTTTATTTTTCAGATGTCTGTATCATCAGGTGTGGGGCAAGATTACTATGGTGTTTTTCCTTTGAAGGGTAAATTGTTGAATGTGAGGGAAGCAAGTCCTAAACAGTTGAAGGAAAATGCTGAAATTCAGAACATAAAGAAAATTTTTGGTCTTCAACTTGGTAAAGAATATGACAATGTCAAATCTTTAAGATATTATCACTTGATGATGATGGCTGGTCAGGTAATCTACTGAGTTCCCTATATGACTTGATGATAAATAAAAAAATAGCAATATACTTTTAGAATTTTGTGTTAAAAGTCATCCGTTTTATTAAATTTATCCAAATACAATGAATTTTCGTTGCTAGAATTTGGTAGACTTTTAAAAGTACAATGTTCTATTAAGAAAAAGATTGAAAGTACAATGCAATCAGACTAACACACTTTTAATGATCTGTTTATTATAGCATTGTACTTTCATATATTCTATAAATAACTTATCAATTATAACAAATTTCACTGGTGCACTGAGGTAGAAATTCAAAATCATAGCAGTGTAATTTCATTTCAGTATCTTACATAGCATTCTGCTTTACAGTACTAATGTACAATCATATATGCCAAAAAGACGAAAACTGTCCAAAATGGCCAAACCAAATAAACAAATCAATGAAAGTCTGTGCTAAAAGGACGAAAGTGTCTGCTACGAACTAGCAACGTACTTTCATTGATTTATCTATTACAGCATTGTACTTTATGTTTTAATGGCAACCTACTTTCATATTAGTCATTTTATCTTTAATTTTTTTCTTTTTTTGGTGGACTGCAACACATACACACATTGTGTGCATGTATCTGAGTTTGAACCATTCACGGACTAAATCTGCAAAAAGCTCTTTATTTGTCATTTTTTTCCGTTTTTGTAATTTAATCTTTATTTTTTCCTTTTTTTGGTGGACTGCAACATGGACACACACACATGTTTTGTGTGTGTTTCTGAGTTCGAACCATAGACGGACCAAATCTGCAAAAAAGTTACCTCTTTGTCATTTTTTTCAGTTTTTTTCACTTGATCTTTATTTTTATATTTTTTTGGTGGATTGCAACACACACACATGTTGTGTGTGTGTTTCTAAGTTTGAACCAGACACGGAAAAAACTCCAAAAAGTAAACTTTTTCCATTTTTTTACCATTAATGGCAGCATACTTTCATATTTCTTATTTTGTCTATATTTTTTTCTTTTTTTTGTTGGACTGCAACACACACACACACGCACATTGTGTATGTGTTTCTGAGTTCAAACCAGACCAGGACCAAATCTGTTGAAAGTTTTTTTTTAATTTTTTCCGTTTTTGTCAATTAATCTTTATTTTTTTCCTTTTTTTTGGTGGACAGCAACACACACACACACACATGTTTTGTGTGTTTTGGGAGATGTGGGGCCTACACAAGATGATGTCAACAAAGTCAATATCCCTAAAAAACCGAGTGAAGAGACCTTGCGGTTGGAACCACTTGGTGATGAGGTACTTCACTATAATTTTTAATTTATTTACACATATAAAATGATGTTATTTTGTTATATGTTTCAGTTAATTCAGTACTTTGCTGAACAAAAAATATCGGAAGAAATTTTGCAGAAAAATGCTGTTATGCAATTGATAGATAATAAGGTATGTTTATATACTTATTGACATATTACTATTTATTTTAGAAGTTTAAACAAAGTTGATTAATTTTTTCATTTTATTACTGATCTTGGCCTTCTCCAACTCTTGCAAGAAATAGCAATGTACTTTCGTTGCTTTGCTTATTAAAGCAACCTACTTTCATTTATTCTTATTACAATCTACAGCATTTGTTTTTTTTAAATCTACCAAAAGTATAGTAATTTCTTCCAAATAGAAAAGATTTTTCACTGATTTTTCAAAGTACAATGTCTTAAAAAGGAAAACTTGAAAGTACAATGCTATAATTGGTAGGGTTTTCAAAGTACAATGCCTCAATAAGAAATTTTTTTAATTGGTAGGTTTTCCAAAGTACAATGTCTTGATATAAAAAGGAAAACTTGAAAGTACAATGCTATAATTGGTAGGGTTTTCAAAGTACAATGCATCAATAAGAAATTTTTTTTATTGGTAGGTTTTTCAAAGTACAATGTCTTGATAAGAAATTTTTTAAAAGTACAATGATGTATATTGTAAAGAAAGTAAAGTATGTTGCTGTTTCTAGCATTTATCCGTTTCCTATACATCCAATAAGTTCAGGAGGTATTTTTCTTTAAAAGTTGAGCTTAATGCAATTTATAGCAACGTACTTTCACTTTTTTAGTGGATGTTTTTTTTATATTCTAAATTTAATGAGAATCTGATTTTCCATATTTTTTTCCAGTACTATTATGAATGTCTTATTTGTGATCTTGGTGGCGACTTGCTCTGTTGTGACAGTTGTCCAAGAACATATCATATCGACTGCTTGGATCCACCTCTTAAGGTTTTTATTTACGTATTCATGCATTTCTTGTAATGTTGTTTTTATTAAATATGTAAATGATGTTGGTTATTCGGTGGATATCGATTAATTTATGTAATTTTCTCCTGCAATTATTTGTGATTAAGAAAATACCAACTGGGAAGTGGAAATGCCCTACATGTTGTCTTAAAGATAACTCACTTAAGGCCGTAGAGGATCTTGATCCCACCTCAAAAGGAGCAAAAACAAAGGGTACAAGTAGGAAAACGAAAAGTAAAAGTAAATCCGCAAAAGTTGACAAGGTATCTTAGCCTATCAATTGTTAAAATGGTTTACTATTTGGTCAATGTGCTCCGATTGTTGTTTCGAAGCCAATGTTTGTGAAAAAGAAGGTTATAAAGTTATGTCGGAAAAACAATTTCTCAACTCAAGGATCATTACTAAAAAGACTACAGAAACGGGGGCGTTCATGAAAATAAAACAACTAAATCAAAATTCGAACCCTAAACATGTATAAGACAATCAATTAAACAAGTGTAAAGACCTTTGCAGCGCTTCTAAAGTAAAACGTGGAAGAAAAAAAACCCCAAGAACGAAAACCCCAAAAGAATACGATCGAGAGGAAAACGACAACCCAAGGACTTAAACCGATCGGCCCAATTGTTTTCTCCTTAAAGACTCGCTCAAATTTATAAGAGAAGAAAAGGGACCCGTGCGGAGCACGGGGACCCACTCGTTTTTATCAAATTAGGTTTAATGATTGTTGTTATATTATTCATCGATTTTGAATTCAGTTTTAAAGATTTAAGTATCCTTTGTGATTCTTTAAATTTAAGTTAATACATATAAGCTTGTTTTAGTTGTTTGAATTTTGGGTTTGTAAATTTCAAATTAATTTATTAATCTAGTTATACTTTGTATGTAATAATAGTTTTAAATATATTTAATAACTAGTTGTAAGACCCGTGTATTACACGGGATGATATAAGAAAAATGTAAATTATGAAGATGTAAACATTAATATTTATAAAATATATTATTTCTATAAGACATGACTGAATTCTTTAATATATACATAATTCAATTATACATTAAAAGAATATTGTTGACAAACTTCAAAAATTGTTTGTTTCATGATGCATTTTCATTGCGATTCTAATAAACATTTAATTATCCATTCCAAAAATAATATTCAAAAAACTATATTATACACTAACCTTTTGTATTACTTTTATCTTATCATGCATGACAATTTCAAAAAACTTGAAATATCAGCTAGCCTAATTGCTAAGTGTGACACACCAAACATAACTTAGAGAATCATGTTTTTCTGACATTCAAATAATTTACGCTTGAAATTGAAATGAGGTCCATTTTGTTTCTTGTTAATTTTTTGGGCAATTAAGCAATGTTTTGTACGGAATTTTTTTAATCCAGTGTTATTGTTAAAGCTCTAGAGGTCTGCAAAAACTTTGTTCATCATTGGAGCCTATTAATAAAATCATATTGAAGCTCTAAAGGAAAACTTTATTATGCTTAGTTATTGTTGAAGTTGATTTTTAAAGCTCTAAATGGCGACCATCTGCAGTGTTATTGAACTCGTTGTAATATTTGTGGTATTATATTTATAAAATAATTATTTTAGTTATAAATTGGTACGAATTCTTAACTCTTTTTTGATAAATTGTTGATGTTTATTATTACTTCTTAACAAATGAGTAAAATATTATTATTTTTTTCATTTAGTATCCATTCAGCAACTTTACCAAATAACATGCATTCTTTCTGAATTACTTAGCGCTAAACCATTCAATGGTTACAAACAATCCTAAATAACATATAACATGCCGACTACCAATCAATATTTTAATAAATTAACAAAAATATTAATATGCCACATTTCTATGAAGTTGTCTGCAATATGACATATATACTTATTTTGAAATTCCAATTAATCATAGTAAGTGAACATATACATTTTATTTACTTATGCAACCACTACCAACTACGTAGTTGTGTGCCCCCTTGGCAAATTCATCAAGAAGATATAACACAGTGCTATTAGATTTTAAAAAAATAAAAATTGATTGTTATTATGGATAACAAAAATGTGTTGCTTATTTTGATGAAAATGATAAAAGAGTTGCTCTGTAAAGTGTCAACTAATTACTCCTCAACGTGTACAAATCAGACTTGCCTTTGTGTATTAGTTAAATCGAGACGCTACTTTTGCACAATGTGTGACACAATTCAGTAGATCTATTAAGCACAATATTTAGATACAACAGAAAAAAAATAGTGCTAGGGTTAGAAAACAATTTATTAAAATTCACAACAAAACAACTTACAATATTATTGTGAGGAGATTTCCAGTAGAATCCTTGAACCACAATGACAACCAAGTTTGATGTCACAAGAATAAAAATACTTAAAGAATGTTTCCCCATCCATTCAAACACAAACGCTATAAACCTCCATCCACAAACATCAACCTGTAAATGACACGTGTTAAAATAACTACACTAATGGGGGATCATTTTATTTTCATTTACCAGTAAATATAATGCACAGAATGTGATTACTGATGCTGCTGAACTTACCAGAAGGTAACCGGTAGTGTACAAGGCCTTGTTCAAAGGTATACCTAAAAAAAGGAGCAAATAATTAATATTATTCTAAATATTATTTCAAAATTGAAAATAAAGTAGAAAAGCATGTACGGATCCAAGAATTAGAAACATAATTGACATGAGGGACCAGTTGCAAAGTCGATCTTTATGGCCCTGAAACAAATCACTAATTTGTTATGCCACTCTTATTTAACCAAGGCAAAAAAAATATTCATTAACTGGAAAAAGTTTTTTACCTTAAATTCAATCAAAATATGACCATACAGAAGACCAATTATAAGGAACTGCACACATCCATGATTCCAATTATGTTATTAGCTGTAGAAGATTTAATATAACTAAACAAGTGGCATTTGTGTATATTTGAGTTTTGAGTAAATTACAAGAATGGTCCGTGTGTTTTGGTCCGTTTTTTGAAATCTTTTCAATATCGCCATTAAGTTCAATTTCTATTTCGGATATGTTCTCTAACCCATGTAAACTGACTAATTTGGCCATTATCTAATATAATTTTCTTGTTTTTTCATTTGTATATTAGTAAAAGTTATAAATAAATAAGTAAAAAAAGAAAAAGAGATTAGATAAGGGCATATAGTAATAACTACATAATTTAGGAGGGATAAAAATGCCAAAACCGATACATACAATTTCAAGGTTTCTGAAAGCTTTAGTGGTTGCAAATTGTTTTAAGATCTTTTGAGTGGGGGTTAATGCTTACTTTACAAAGATCTTTAAGTTTACCCATCTTTGCATCTAAAAGGTTTAGTAATGCTCCATATCCATAGTAGGGACCTACCAAAAAATACATAACAATAAAAAATACAAATCATTTGGCAAATCAATATAAAATAAAAAATATCTTAATATCAGGTTGAGACTTGAGAAATTAATTGTAGGGCACTATGTGGATTGCCTGCTAACCTGAATATGAATACAAAGAAGAGACCACTTTATTTAAGGTGTTTCTGCAAAAGTGGTTACAAATTAAATTTTTAGATAGAAAAAAGTTAACTAATAAAAGGTATTTGCACCTGGAAAATCATAGGAGATTGAAGCCTTCATTTTCTTTGAAGAGGGATGCTAAAAGCCCCCCAAACTAATTAAAGTAGGATGCTAAAACACCCAAACTGACTAAAGCATATTAAAGAATAAATTGTAGTTTTGGTCCTCAAGTTTAAGATAATAACATATTAAACAGAACATTATAAAAACTTACGATTTCTCCCTTTTAGCCTTGTGAATTCTTTTTAGGAACTTTATCGGGATGCTTGGTTATTTATAAGCTATATTAACATGCCTTTATACTTGTGAATTCTTTTAGGAATCTTATCGGGAATACTTAAACCAAATTCACATACCTCCAAACATAAAATTGAAAGCTGAGCAATTAGTAACATATTGAAATTGTTAGATTTAAAAAAAAAGAAAATAAAAATGAAAGAAAATACAAACCTGATTAGGGATTACATATGCACATACTCTTCTTCTTATGATGTGGAAATGAAATCTTCAGACTACCCCTTCAACGTATTCAAGTTGATGGATTAAATCTCAACTAATCAATAAAGATTAAATCATAAAGAAAAATGAAATGATTAATTGAACAAACTTCACCAAACGAAATACGTATACCTCTGGAATGGATTGAAAAGTTGTACTGGTAATACTTTCAAAAATGAATAAGGATTCATCCTGGGTAACAAAGTTTATGCCAATCTTTTCCTCCAAATAACTATACATGCTGGTTTCTGCTACTTGTTGATCGATTTGTGAGGGACTAATAATCAGATCCGCTTCTATTAGGAGTAAGCTTAGGAAATTTAAGCTTAGGGTTTCAAATTTTGAAAGTAAAAAAGAGTCTAGGAAGGAGCATAGGGGATACAGGAGAGGAAGTGATCACATTATTGGGAGTCTGGGTGAAAAACATGAAACAAATTTCCTCTAGCATGATCCCAAGCATTTCATCTACAGAAAATATAGTGTTCTAATATTGAGAGTACGGTTATCATGAAGTCAAGCTATTCTTGCCAATTCTTTCAAGCATTTCATCAAGCACTTGGTGTGCACCTTCAAACTTGCTAACTTTAAACAAAAGAAAGAATCTAATCAGCGCCAAATTAGAAAGCTAACATACCATTTTTAGTCTTTAACATAAAAAAGTTACCTGCAGGGTTAAATCTGTTTTTAAAGCTAACATGAAAAGTTACCCACGAGAATTTGACTTTTAGATATCGATTCAGATAGTGGTGGTGTTGTTTTATGTTGGTGGTGCGATGGTAAAGACATTGAAGGTGGTAGAGAGAATAGATAATATGGTGGCGGCGTTTACAGAGACCATCAATGGAAGTTAGGAAGAAGGCGAAATTGGTGGAGATAGAGAGTAATCAACCCGTGTAGTGGTGCCGGTGGAAAGAAGAGACGATGAGGGCGGCAATGGGGGAAGTGGAGCCGGTGAGGGCGGCGTGATGGTAACCTTATTTGATTGTGTGGTGGCCGAGTATTATGGTTAGGGCAGCGCCTGATGATGTTGTATAGAGAGGTTGAGAAGGAAAGGGTAAAGTGTGTGAGAGAAGGTGGAGGGAGAGGTCTGGCGTTTTCAACAGCAAAGAAAATTGTAGCTTGATTTGATGATGGTGGTGGTAACGCTCGGAGAAATAAGGGGAACCTTATTCAAAATTTCAATAAAATCCTTAATTCACCCTAAAGATTTGTAACTGTTAAATAAATTCTTTTTTTAAATCAAAATTACCAAAAAATGACATGTGTCAAATTCAATATGGTGATGACAAGTGTACTTGAGTTACTTATTTATTAGGATAGGATCTATATACTTATAATAATTTAAAGCATGACAATGAATTTAATTGAAACTTAAAATTGACATATATAACATTCATTAGATGTACATTGATTCACTCTCTCGATGATTTGAAGGAATGAAATCATCTTCGATAAATGTAATGTCATGGTAGATTAATAGTTGGTCTCACCTCTCCTCTCATGGCACCATTTTGAATCGCCAATATCACCTTGTCACCATACTAGGTGGGTTCCTCTTTGTCTTGTGGGTATGTGTTTTTAAGGGTTTTTTTATTTATTTCCATGATGTAGTAGTTGAGTTGTCCAGATTGTAAACGATGGCCGATCTCCTTTCTTAGATAATGTAATTTGCAACATCAGACTGCAATTCAAGTGTTACACACAATACTTGGTGTTATCTCTCAGGATAATTTTCTTGGTGTCTTTCCTTTTGATGTGTTCTTTTCATGGGTAATGGCGAGCAGTTTTGGCTTTGGCAAGTGTGGCGTATATGTATTAAATGGATGGAATCAATGGTCGAAAGTATGATTATGATCATGGTGGATGCCATGTTTTCTCTTTATGTTGTTTTCTTTCCGCTAGGCATGTGTGCTTTTACTCATGTTCTCTATACTAAAAATTTGAATGATTTCTTCCTATTTTGGTAGATACTTGCTCACTCTCTCCATCGTATCTTTGAGTGTCTTGGATGGTTTTCCTACATGTTCCCAAAATATGGTACCTTCTTTTACACCATACGTGAATGTCACTACAATCATGTTGTCACCCATGTCGAAAGCTTGTAGCTTGTAGTGTGACCTTGCTAAACCCCGTGACATTCGCCTAGGTTGCTTCATGTGTATGGTGTCGGTAGCAAGGAGAGCATGCAGATTATATGCTAACTTCATCACTAATCCGTTATTTCTTTCATCGCCCCTAATATGCCAATATTGGCACTGATAGTACGTAAATGTAACTCGCTGTTTAAACAACTATTCAGAGTTCCTAGAGCTCCTTGTAAGGCTTGTTGGAATTCTTCCTTTTAAGTGTTAGAACTCCTTGATGTTATACGGGGTAGGATTTTTAGTTAAGATATTGATGGTTTAGATAGTGTAGTAATAAAGTATGTAGACTAGAACTTTGGGTCTATACATTGTGCCTTCATCATCCCCTATAGCTTTCAATACGATCATTAAAGTATATGGTGACATCATATGATTTCATAGTTAGGAGGTGAGTCCTTTAGGGCAGTTGGTATTGATCAATCTCTACGATGAAATGGGAGGATAAGGCTCTTTAGTATTCATTGGAAGTACCGATTGTTGACTTCATCAAAGCCATGTAGACGGATATAAGGGGTTGTTTGAGGTAGCTCAGTTGTGTTGTGGTTAATAATTGAGGGGATATGGACGAGGATATTGGTATGCAAGTTGAGCGAGATAATAAGGTGTTCTAGGGATAGGATCTAATTCAGAAAATATGTTATTCTCGATTGACCAGTTTGACATGATGGTATATTTATGGGTGTTGCGGGTTTGGCAAAGAATTTATAGGCTCGACCAAACACTAATGGGTTTAGCATCAGGCCCTTTGTGGTAATACCCTTGTTGGGTTCTGCCAGTCAAGGTTGTGGGTTAGGTCGGATGGCGCTAATTTCTAGGTCTAGCTAACAAGGCAAGTTCATAATTTATTTATTGGTTTATATATATATATATATATATATATATATATATATATATATATATATATATATATATATATATATATATATATATATATATTATAAATGAGGTAATTCAAATCAATTTTACCACATTACTTTGAATTTTTTTTCCTTTGTCGCACATTGCTTCACACACATATATAACTTTTCCTTTTTCACTTATATAATATCACTCATTTGCTTCTATTATCCAACAACATTGATCATAATATGATATTCAAGTCTATTATTAATTATTGGTCATTTTATCATAAAAACATATTTTTATTGTAAAGTTTAGATGATTATACTATTTAGTTTCAACTTCCAAAAGTATAGAAACTCAAAAGTGAAAACTAAAATTACTTAAAACTTTTAAAAATCTTATTTTTTTGGAAGTTTATAGTATGTCGTTTGTAATAAGTGAAACCGGTGTAAAGATTTTTCCATTCACCACTTTGTATATACATAAAAATTTTCATTTGTGGACGTTTTAAATATCTCTTATAAAGTATAACATTTAAAATAATGTGATTCAACATCATTGGCGGACATTTAGAAGAGCTTGGCTACCCCTGAAAAAATTAATATTAATAGTAAATTATCAGATTATTTTTTTAATATATGAGGCTAACCCTGAAATTAAATGAGTGCTACCCCTAAATTGCTTAGTCCAAAATCAAGCTTTATAGTCAAATCCAATCATCTAAACAAGGAGCCCAACTGTGAAAACCATTTGAAAGTTAACCCAATTTAAGCGAAAACCATTTGAAACGTCGAAGGAATCGGAAGTCAAAAGGTAAGCGAGAGATTTTCTTAATTTCTTTGGTTCTCCCCTGCCCTCGTTGCCGCTGCCCGCTGCCGGCGTTTTCTAAATTCTACCCCTCCAGTCCTCCTCGACTCCTCCCGGCTCGTGTCCTCCGGCTCCAGCCGACTGAAATTATCGTCAGTCGCCTCTCGGTTACTGTTATTGTTCATTTATTTTTAGATCTTAGTTCCTCCTGGCTCCTATCCTCCAACATGAAACAAGTAAATCACTAATTCTCGTTTCTCCTCACCTATGTTATTGTTAGTTTATTTATAGTTTAGGTTTTTTTTTTAACTTTTTATGCTTTAATATTTTGCTGAAATTATCAATAAAATTGTGGAAATCGATGTCAACAAAACTGTAACAACATTGTGGAATTGTGGAATTGTGAAATCGATGCTTTAATTTTTTAACTTTATATACTTTAATATGTATAGTTGTTCACTGTTCTTGTTTAATATTCTGGAAAGTGGAATTGTTTGAAATCGATGTCAACAAAACTGTAAATATATTGATATTGACTATATAACACGTGTGAAATTGGTGGAAATTGGTTATTTTAAAATTGTAATTGATTATTGAAACCTTGAAATTTATTTAATATTGGTTGGATCGATGCCTAATTCATATACATTGAAATTGATAATTATGTGTATTTATTTTTTTAAGATTAGTTGTTGTTGACTTGTTGTTTAACTTCTAATTGTGTTCCATTATTTTGTAGTGTTATATTGGTAAGTTTTTTAAAAGATTATTTGACGCAATTAAATATTTATTTTCTTTATGTCTTACATTTTTATTGATTATTTGACAGAGGTGAGAGGTCAAGGTTATTAAAGCTAACTTTGGTTTTGTCCGTCGCAACGGCAACAGTTGAAAGGTGTTTTTCCGCAATGAAATGTGTGAAGACCGATTTGCGTAATAGAATGAGTGATGATTTTTTAAATGATGCTTTGATTTGTAGTGTAGAAATGGAAGCACTTATGAATTTTAAAACTGAAAATGTGATAAGTCGCTTCCGAAAAATGAAAGACCAAAGAGGTCAACTTTAAAATGTAATACCTAGATTAGTTTGTCACTTTGTTCTTTTGTCGTATTTAATGAAATATTAGTTTTTTAATTTTTTATCATATTATATACCATATAGTAAAAAGTTGTGCTACCCCTGAACTAAAAGTCTGGGTCCGGGTCCGCCACTATTCAACATTAATGATTTATCTTTTACAATATTATATTGATTTTTTTTTGTCTTATATTGTTTCACACATCTATCTATATTTCATATTTCCTTTATGGAATTAGCCATGTTAAACACTGCCATCTTCAGCATGCCATGTAGTTTATAGACATCTCCATGTTTTTTAAGAATAACTCACGATATAAACCAATCAGCGAGGATAAAATCCATGACCAATTCTCGATTGATAGAAAATCCTAAGCTCCTTAATCTTATCTTATCTTATCTTATATCTTATAAAAGAAGCATTTTTCCTCTCACCACATGCATTTGAAACCTCCATGACCTTTCAAATTCCCACTTAATATAATCAATCTATTAATTTAAATATTTTATCACATTAATTTTAGATTTTTTTTTCTTTATCCCACATTGCTTCACATATATATGACCTGTTCTCTTTCTCTTATATAATACAATTCATTTGTTTTCATTATCCATCAAACTTGATCTTTCAAGTCTATTATTAATTTATGATCATTTTATCATAGAAACCTTCTTTTATCGCAATGCTTAAAATATTTTTACTATTTAGTTTCAACTCTAAAAATTATTGAAACTCAAAAATAAAAATTAAAAATAGTTAAAACTTTTAAAAAGTTGACTAGGTTGGAAGTTTATAGTACATCGTTTTTAAAAAGTGACATCGGTGTAAACATTTTTCGATTCACCAATATGTATATGCGTAGTTAGTTCCTTACTTAAAACTTTTAAAAACTTGACTAAGTTTAAAGTTTATAGTGTGCCGTTTGTAAAAAGTGACACTGGTGTAAACATTTGTCGATTTATCAATATGTATATACGTAGAAATTTTATTAAAACTCAAAAATGAAGATGAATATTACTAAAAAATTTGAACTTTATATATAATCTAAACGTATAATATATTATACATAAATTGTTATCATAATAGATATCATGTTTGGATCCAAAACTCGAAAAAGTTACATAACACCTTTTCTAAATTCAATTATAAATAGATAATCAAACATTAAAACCTAGAAACATGTTATTAAAATCTATTATTAATCAGTGGTCAATTTATCATAAAAATATATTTTTATCTCAAAGTTTTAACAATTATCCTATTTTAAAAATCATCGAAACTAAAAATATGAATATTTAAATGAGTTAAAAACTATTAAAATACCAATTGAGTTGCACGTTCATATTAAGTCGTGGCCACAGTTCGATGTGTGATGACAACGTTGTAAACATTTTATTTAACTTTCATAAGATTTATGCACATCGAACTTTCAAACAATAATCCTTCATAGTTCAAACAACTATGTTTGTATCTATAAATATTATAATAGATGTCATTTAATCAATATAGTTTAAGATGAATTTTTATCATGTATCACATTTATTTTAATTTATTAAAAAAATAGATCGAAGTGGACATCGGTTAGTACCCGTCCAACTTTTACGAAAACAGTCCTAAAACTAAAACCAAATGTTCATGGAATGTTGCAACCGATTCCTAATCTGATTACAATCAAGAACACAAAAGAACAAAGATATAAGAGAAATGATTTTAACATCTCTACTTATAAATGTTTTCTTTCTTTGAAATTTGTTTCTTAAGCCATGTGGGATGAAAATTATATTAGTCTCTTTACTTATAGATGTTTGATTTCTCTTCAATTATGTTTTTAAGCGATGTGGGATAACAAAATGACACAAAATTACACACTATGAAGGAAATTTTGATCCCACATTGTCATGATAAACAAACTCAAGAAGCTTTTTTATTCTATAAATAAAGGCCCCCCCTCAAGTTAAAACAATTATATAAATCATTTGATATTTTTTTTACTCTTGGAAATATTTCCAAATATTAAAGTTCAATGAAATATATAGTTAAAGTTTCTTATCTTAAACCAAATTTATGTATTATCATATAGTTAAAAATAATGAAGAGATTTTTCTATATTTATGTATTTTAATTTGATGTAAGAATAACATGCATTTGTTTATATTCTAACTAATAAAAAATTATCCTGCGCAACGCGCGGGCATTCGCCTAG
Organism: Cichorium intybus; assembly: GCA_023525715.1. Lineage (NCBI taxonomy): Eukaryota > Viridiplantae > Streptophyta > Magnoliopsida > Asterales > Asteraceae > Cichorium > Cichorium intybus. The sequence goes on from CM042009.1 coordinate 20,919,169, forward strand.
TAGGTTAATGTACATCTTAATTTTCAAGACGTAGTCACTTCCGCTACCTCCCTCCTACAGCTTGCATCCATTAGGACTTTCACGATCTCAAATCGCTCTTGCCTAACCTGCCCTTAAAACATGTCCTTAAGTTGGTTAATCATGCACTATGCACCAAGATGTTTAAAGCTCTTTTAGAGCTCAACAATCATGGTGACTAACATGAAGCAAGCCATCTCATTTGAGTTGTTGAGACGTCTTTCATACACGTCTCTAGCATCCCTAGCAGACCCAACCAGAGGATCATTAGAAAAAGTTTCCTCAATGTGATGGAGCTTCTTTGCAAACTTGAACACTATTATCAAGTTTTCAAAACGGTGAACATAGTTCATACCGTTTAGTTTATCCTTTTTGCATATCTTATAGTTTTGTAACTTAATAATTTACATTTGAAGACATCTATTTATGTAGATATTTAAATTAGTAATTCGACAACAATCCTTAATAAAATTAATTACCCAAAGTTATTCTAATAAGGCTAAGATATATATTTGACTTCTAAATACGAAAATGTTTATTGTAATCGTAAAAACAAGCTATTTAGGTATGTATTTTAGCAATTTCAATCACTATGAAAGTTTTAAATGATTACAGAATTAATTGGCATCCACTATATCATTTAACATGTCTAATCTCTTCCATAATTTATCATTTCATGTGACACGTTTACCATAGATCACAATTATAGATATTAAATCATCTATGGAGAACCAGGTGATATCCAACCCAAGACTCTTAGGTGTTGCGAACATCACATCACAATACCTAAAGCCTAACCGACTCGTTTGACTTTGGCACACCCATGTTTAAAGACCATTAGTTTAAGTGTGTGTATCAACATAGATAACATCTTAAACTAAGATATTGTTTTTTTAGTTAAAACATTTTAACCTTTCCTTTGGTAAAATAACATTTTTTAAACCATTTAAAAATTTATAAAAATTGTTTGATAATTTTGGCAATTTAAACATTAAAATTTTTATTTGTTAACTCTTTAACAAGTTGTTGCATTTCCATTTTAGCTTAAAGATTTTCGTAACATACAATCATACCGACAAATCATAAAACAATTACACATGCAAATTAACAATAACAATTGTCTCATTCCTATAGGTTGTCCGGTAAACATCACCAGAAAAATATATATGATCAATCTAGGGACAAAAAAAACCATAAAATAATGTGTTGGCTCCCACTAAAATCACCATCATGGATGAGATAATCAAATGGAGCGTCTCCTAAGAGCTCAATTTCCATGGGGTTGTGTTATACGTACCTCTCATACACACATTCATGGGGGTACACATAGTAATTTTGTGTGCGTAAGTTGTTTTTGAAGGGTTTTTCTAGCAAACAATGAACAAATAATCTCTTATGGTTCACATGCAACCCTAGAAAGATCTATGTTTTCTTCTATGAAGATAATAAACTAAAACCTAAAGGCCAACAATGATTTCTAAAGTTTAAAACAAGAATTACCAACCTTTGAATCTTGTTCTTGAAGCTAGCAGCACAAGTGTCCTGCCTCAAATTGTAATGCCCGGTTTCTCAAAAGTGAATTACACCTTAATCTTTTCTCATTACAACAACATTAAAGGGTGTAACTCAGTTTAAGAAACAAGTATTACAAAGCTGTTACCAAAAACATAGTTTAAGTCCTAAACTATTTACATTAAGTGTTTACAATCATTGTTCAAAAACCGGGTCAATTACATATTCAAAACAACAAGTAAATTCAAGTCCAAGGTCCAAAGTCCAGCTATCCATCCATGCTTCGTTTCCCGCGGTCTCCACTACCAGAACCTATCACAAACAATATTAACAAACAATATATGAGCTACAAGAGCTCAGTAAGTACATAAAGAGCAATCGAATTATATCATTCAATATCTCGCTAAGGTTAATCTCAGATGACTATCTCAGCCATTAGTGTATCACACACTATAACTCTTTGATCTAAACACTCATAATTGGTTTTTACTCAACCAATCAAATATAGCATACTTCTTATCTGCAACAAACATCCCAACAAAACATAATTTATCTAATAAACAACTACTCACCTATTGTGGAATCGATGTGTGGAACTCCTGCACTTCGTGTATGCTCCTGCCTAGCCTTAGCTGTAGCATAACAACTCATTTTCATTACTCAAGTTAAGAATAGTCTTAATCACACTCAATATTCATCATAATCAAGGAACTTGTATCATTGAAACAAGTTATAATCAAAAATAGCAACAATATCATAATTGTAGCTTTCAATCTCATCACTTTGACACATATAACCCTAGAAATGCAACAATCAACATTTCTTTTGCTTGGGTCTCGAATTAGAATTCACATACACACCCTAATCCAAATAATATCACTCTAACTCTAGCTAATTGCAGGTGGTTCATCAAAACCACGAAATACCATCTCAATTCCAAAGATTTAACCGTCAAAACAAGATAAAAATCAAAGAGGATTACCTTTCAAGCTCAAGGAACTAATCTCTAGCTTCAATTCGTGATTAATAAGCCTTAATCTCGACTTTGGAAGGTTAGAATCAAGTTTCTAGGGTTTTGGGAGTGTTTTGATCGAAATGGAAATATCCCAAAATGAATAGAAATCGTGTTTTAAAACATATCTGTGCCGATTACACGACCGTGTTAAAAATTACACGGCCCGTGTAATTTACGGCATAAAATGAGGTTTGGTCTGCAGAACTACACGACCCGTGTAGTAATTACACGACCCGTGCTGCACACCTACACGACCGTGTTAATGTTTACACGACCCGTGTAATTCACGGTATGCAATTGAGTTTTAGTCTCCAGGCTTACACGACCGTGTCAAATATGACACGACCCGTGTAATTCACGGTATGCTCAAAACATTTACAAGGAACTCCTACACGACCCGTGTAACTTCTACACGACCCGTGTAACCCCTTTTTAGCATTTTTCAACCTCAAACTTCTACCAAATGGGATTTTAACTACTCAAACTCATACTATGGCCTAATAAAATCTTAATTACACTAAGATTAATTCAAAATCTCAAAATTTCAATAGCACGGTATTACAAATTCTTACCCCCTTCAAAAGATTCCGTCCTCGGAATCTCTTGAAACATGAATGGATATTTCGACCGCATCTCTCCCTCAGCTTCCCAAGTGACATCCGTACCTCTATGATGTCGCCACTGTACTTTTACTATTCCAATCTCTTTGTTTCGCAATTTCTTGATTTTTCTATCTAGAATTCGTTCTGGCATTTCTTGGTATCTCAATTTCTCATCTAATTGAATTCCAGCCAAGGGTACCCGAGTGGATTGGTCATGCAATGTTTTTCTAAGGTGTGACACATGGAAAACATTGTGAATACCCCGTAACTCCTCTGGAAGCTCAAGCTTATACGCAACCGCTCCAATTCTCTCCGAAACTCGAAAGGGTCCGATAAAGCGTGGGCTCAACTTACCTCTCTTGCCAAATCGAATTATTCCCTTCCATGGGGACACTTTCAACATTACCATGTCCCCAACATTGAACTCTAAAAATTTTCTTCTTCTATCTGCATATTGCTTTTGGCGGTTTTGGGCTACCCGCATGTGTTCACGGATGCTTTGTATTTTCTCTTCGGTCTCAGCTATAATCTCTGGTCCCGCCAATGGTTTCTCTCCAGTCTCGGTCCAACAGGTCGGGGTCCGACACGGCGCACCGTATAAGGCTTCAAAAGGTGCCATCTGAATACTGGAGTGATAAGTGTTATTATAGGCAAACTCCACCAAAGGCAGATGATCCTCCCAACTGCCTCCAAAATCAATGATGCAAGCTCGTAGCATATCTTCAAGTGTTTGTATCGTCCTTTCTGACTGTCCATCTGTCTGGGGATGATACGCGGTACTCAGTAAGGCTTTGGTACCAAAATGCTTTTGGAAACTCTGCCAAAAATGTGAATTGAAACGACTATCTCTATCAGAAATTATTGAAGTTGGCACTCCATGTCGTTTTACTACTTCTCTCGTATAAATCTCAGCTAGCTTTGATACTTGGTAATCTTCTCGGATTGGAATGAAATGAGCAGATTTTGTTAACCTGTCAACAATCACCCAAATTGAATCATATCCTCTTGAAGTTCGAGGCAGCTTTGTGATGAAATCCATAGTGATTTCATCCCACTTCTTCTTTGGTACAGGTAATGGCTGCACTGCTCCATATGGCTTTTGATGATTGGCTTTTACTTGCAGACACGTCAAACAGTTTTCTACAAAACGCCCAACATCTCGTTTCATACCGGGCCACCAGTAGTACGGTTTTAGATTATGATACATTCGCGTGCTACCAGGGTGAACCGCATATCTAGTACAGTGAGCATCCTCCAGCAATATCTGTCTCGCCTCACCATGTCTCGGAACCCAAACTCGCCCTTGGAAAGTCTTGATTCCTTGTGTATTTTCTACAAGTTTCTCTACATAACCAATCATTCTTTCTCTCTTCAAATCATTAGCTTCGACTTGGCATCTACGTATCACCTCTGGTAATCGACTCACAATTCCCATTCGAGCCGATACGACTCGAATAGGCGGCTCTTTACGGCTTAGTGCATCCGCCACCACATTGGCTTTACCAGGATGGTAAAGTATTTCACAATCATAATCTTTTAGTAGGTCCATCCACCGTACTTGCCTCATGTTTAACTCTTTCTGATCAAACAGTTATTTCAGACTTTTATGATCTGTATAGATCTGAAATCGCACGCCATAAAGATAATGTCGCCAGATCTTTAATGCAAAAATTACTGCCGCCAATTCTAAATCATGTACTGGGTAAGCTTTTTCATGTGGTTTTAGTTGTCGAGAGGCATACGCTATCACTCGTCCTTTTTGCATCAACACGCATCCAAGACCACTTAAGGAGGCATCGCTATAAAGAACAAAATCCTCCCCTCCTTGCGGTAAAGCCAACACTGGAGCCTTGCATAAGCCATCTCGTAGTTGTTCAAAGGCTGATTGTTGTGCCTCAGTCCAACTAAATTTCTCTGTCTTCTTGGTCAATTTGGTTAAGGGCATAGCTATACGAGAAAAGTTTTCTACAAATCGTCGATAATAGCCTGCTAATCCCAAGAAACTACGAACCTCCATTGGACTCTTTGGCGGCTCCCAACTCATTACGGCTTCGATCTTTACTGGATCTACTTTTATACCGTCTTCATTTATCACATGGCCAAGAAATTGAATCTCCCGTAACCAGAACTCGCATTTTGAAAATTTTGCATATAATTTCTCGTCTCGAAGAAGATCTAGTATTTGTTGCAAATGAAATCTGTGCTCATCACGACTCTTTGAATAAATCAGGATGTCGTCGATAAATACAATTACGAATTTATCAAGAAAGGGACGACAAACCCGATTCATCAGATCCATAAAAACAGCAGGAGCATTAGTCAAACCGAACGGCATGACTAAGAACTCGTAATGGCCATACCTCGTACGAAAAGCTGTCTTCGGAATATCAGTTTCTTGTACTCTCAATTGATGATAGCCGGATCTCAAATCAATCTTTGAAAAATATGTGGCCCCATGTAGTTGATCAAATAAATCATCGATTCTCGGCAACGGGTAACGATTCTTTATAGTGATTTTGTTGAGCTCTCTATAATCTATACACATTCTCATAGATCCATCTTTCTTTTTCACAAAGAGTATAGGTGCACCCCACGGAGACGAACTCGGACGAATAAACCCAAGTTCCAATAACTCTTGCAACTGTCTCTTTAATTCCTCCATCTCAGAATGTGCCAATCGATACGGTGGTCGAGCTACCGGTTTTGCCCCCGGTATCACATTGATTACAAATTCAACCTGTCGATCCGGTGGTAAACCTGGAAGATCATCGGGAAATACATCGGGGTAATCACAAACCACTTCTACTTCTTCTATCTTGGAATGCTTTGACTCGACACTAATCACATGTGCCATAATCAATTCACCCCCTCTTTCCATATATCTCCTAGCCGTTGCAAGTGACACTATTGGTACTTTTCGGGAACGTCGTTCACCTCGTATCAAAATTCGGGAATCACTCGGTGTCTTAATGGAAAGTGTTTTCTCATGACAATACATTTGACCTCTATTATCATCCATCCAATCCATCCCGACTATCACATCAAACTCATGATTAGTGATCGGCTTCAGATCTATAGGGTACGCAATTCCATAGATTTCAAGCCGACACTGTTTATAATGACTCTTTACAAAAACACATCTCCCATCTGCTACATCTACTATTATTTTCTCATATAATTCAGCTAATGGATTATCTAGTTTAGAAGCAAAAGACTTTGATATAAAAGACACAGATGCACCCGAATCAAAAAGTACTCGTGCTCGAAAAGAGTTCAAGCTAAAGATACCTGTGATAACATCGGTCCGATCTCTAGCCTCGTCGACAGTCAATTGAAAAGCTCGCGTTTTCACATGACTACCACCCCTATCTCTTCGATCATCTCGATCTCGACCTCCTCCTTGACCCGTCTTTTGAAAATCTCTTTGTGGCTCAGATTTCATCTTTGGGCAATTTGGACGAATATGCCCGCTCTCCCCACAATTGAAACAAACGGGGCGACTCTCGGTACACTGGCGAGCCATATGTCCCGTCTTTCCACACTGGAAACAAACTGATGAAGGGTTTCGGGAATCACATTCTCCCATGTGTTTTCGCCTACACTTCTTACACCATTTCTCTTCATTCTTCTTGGTTTCACCACGGACTTGAGAACCCGTAGTAGTGGATCTCTGTGAAGTATCTACAGCTTTACCTTCCCACTTTCTCTTGAATCCTCCAACTTCTCTTTCGGTTCTTCTCTCCTCCTCCTGTCTTTGCAACTCCCTTTCTCTCGATCTTGCTGCCTCAGCCACTTGTTGAAAGGTAGTATATCTGGAACTCGGCAAAAACTCTCGGATCTGGGTTTTTAAACCCCACAAATATCGATCCATCTTACGCTCCTCTGTATCAACTTGATGTTGTGCAAATCTTGCCTTCTCATTAAAATCCAGTGTGTATTGTTGTACTGTTCTCGACCCTTGTTGTAACTTCAAGAACTCTTCCTCTATTCCCTTCATGGCATTATTGGAACAATAGTATTCAGTGAACTTCAACTTGAACTGTTCCCAGCTCAGTGTATACGCCAAACTCTCTCCTATCTCCATGCACATATTCTCCCACCAAAATTGTGCATCCTCCTTTAACAAATTCGTTGCAAACTCAACTTTATCCGCCTCCTCACATTTACTTGTGCGGAACATCTTTTCAACGTGTGTCAACCAATTCTTGGCTGCTATGGGATCATCTTTCCCATAGAAATCGTATGGTTTGCACTTCTGGAAAACATCATAAGTACACCTCCTTGTCTTCTCAGGTACTCTAGCTCTACCCGCTTCAGTATAGACCTCTTCACGATCCTCCCTATGCTCAGGTTGAACCGGTGGTTGTCCCGAAGGACCTCCAGTTGCAGCCTCCGTCTGAGGCCTCAAATAAGTGGGTAGAAATTCTTTAAGTGCTTTGGCTACCTCAGCCGCAATCATAGCTTGCATATCACTCTGTGTCTCGGGAGGTCGCTCTCCCTCGGGTTGATGCTCTTTACCCGAATCTCGTGATCCCGATTTATCTCTTGCTGGATCACCTCGCTCTTTTTCTTTTCCAGCACTCATTTTAACTGAAAAAGAAAATCAACTCATTTAGTAATCACCACCATAATACTCAATATGGTGTGTAATCAACTCAATTGTATAGCACTATAATACTCAATATAGTGTATAATCAACTCAATTGTATAGCACTATAATACTCAATATAGTGTATAATCAACTCAATTGTATATCACTATAATACTCAATATAGTGTATAATCAACTCAATTGTAATACACCGCGGAGGATAGCTACTCGGGACTCTTTGGGACTTCTCAATCTCATTGGTTTAAGTCTAAACCCATCTCAAGGTTTAATTCCCTTAAACCACGGCTCTGATACCAACTTGTAATGCCCGGTTTCTCAAAAGTGAATTACACCTTAATCTTTTCTCATTACAACAACATTAAAGGGTGTAACTCAGTTTAAGAAACAAGTATTACAAAGCTGTTACCAAAAACATAGTTTAAGTCCTAAACTATTTACATTAAGTGTTTACAATCATTGTTCAAAAACCGGGTCAATTACATATTCAAAACAACAAGTAAATTCAAGTCCAAGGTCCAAAGTCCAGCTATCCATCCATGCTTCGTTTCCCGCGGTCTCCACTACCAGAACCTATCACAAACAATATTAACAAACAATATATGAGCTACAAGAGCTCAGTAAGTACATAAAGAGCAATCGAATTATATCATTCAATATCTCGCTTAGGTTAATCTCAGATGACTATCTCAGCCATTAGTGTATCACACACTATAACTCTTTGATCTAAACACTCATAATTGGTTTTTACTCAACCAATCAAATATAGCATACTTCTTATCTGCAACAAACATCCCAACAAAACATAATTTATCTAATAAACAACTACTCACCTATTGTGGAATCGATGTGTGGAACTCCTGCACTTCGTGTATGCTCCTGCCTAGCCTTAGCTGTAGCATAACAACTCATTTTCATTACTCAAGTTAAGAATAGTCTTAATCACACTCAATATTCATCATAATCAAGGAACTTGTATCATTGAAACAAGTTATAATCAAAAATAGCAACAATATCATAATTGTAGCTTTCAATCTCATCACTTTGACACATATAACCCTAGAAATGCAACAATCAACATTTCTTTTGCTTGGGTCTCGAATTAGAATTCACATACACACCCTAATCCAAATAATATCACTCTAACTCTAGCTAATTGCAGGTGGTTCATCAAAACCACGAAATACCATCTCAATTCCAAAGATTTAACCGTCAAAACAAGATAAAAATCAAAGAGGATTACCTTTCAAGCTCAAGGAACTAATCTCTAGCTTCAATTCATGATTAATAAGCCTTAATCTCGACTTTGGAAGGTTAGAATCAAGTTTCTAGGGTTTTGGGAGTGTTTTGATCGAAATGGAAATATCCCAAAATGAATAGAAATCGTGTTTTAAAACATATCTGTGCCGATTACACGACCGTGTTAAAAATTACACGGCCCGTGTAATTTACGGCATAAAATGAGGTTTGGTCTGCAGAACTACACGACCCGTGTAGTAATTACACGACCCGTGCTGCACACCTACACGACCGTGTTAATGTTTACACGACCCGTGTAATTCACGGTATGCAATTGAGTTTTAGTCTCCAGGCTTACACGACCGTGTCAAATATGACACGACCCGTGTAATTCACGGTATGCTCAAAACATTTACAAGGAACTCCTACACGACCCGTGTAACTTCTACACGACCCGTGTAACCCCTTTTTAGCATTTTTCAACCTCAAACTTCTACCAAATGGGATTTTAACTACTCAAACTCATACTATGGCCTAATAAAATCTTAATTACACTAAGATTAATTCAAAATCTCAAAATTTCAATAGCACGGTATTACACAAATGCAAGTCACACCCAAAGCAATGGAGAAGACAGTCCAGCAGAGTTTGTCTGGTGAAAGTGGCGCAGGTTTTAGGGTGGCCAGTAGCCTCCTTTTATAGCCTCCAAGGGTTACAGCTGAAACCCTAAGGAGCCTCCAAATGGGCAAGCCTGCTGACTAAATGGACCAAGCCTTTTCTAAACCCTAATAGGGTTTCGCCAACCATGGAGAATCTTTCCATGGTGGCGCCACTTTTGGTCCCTGTCCACTGGCCAGTTATTTATTCAACTATTGAATAAATACAAACCAGTCCCTGCACTTTTAATTAATTAATTTAATCACTGAATTAAATCCAATTAATTCTAGATTAAATCTTAATTAATTATTATAGTTTCTAATTAATATATTAACACTTAAATATATTAATAAACCATTTAATTAATTATATTGATTTATTAAACAATTAATAAATCAACCTTTTACTCTAGTGAACTCTATCCTAACCTCCAGCTATGAGGGCAACCCAAATGGACTTTGCTTCAATTAACAAGATAAATATAAATATAAAGTCATGGTTTAGACACCTAATCCAACAGTTTTTTGGGGGTACGGGTAGAATCACCCTTTCCATGACTCTCGTTTGTCATCTTTGGTCTTCATAATGAAATTTTATTTTTCTAATACAAGTTTTTTTATCAATTTCTAATCTATCATACAAATACAAAAAAAGAATATTACATTACATGGAAAAATCATAATCGAGACATGGGTCACGTAAAACTAATTACAACCCCCCACCCTCCCAAAAAAAAATAATAAAATGACTACGACAAAAACACCACGAATATAAGTCTAATATAGGCAACTTGTTACCATGCCCATTTTAAGTGAAAAATAGCACTTTTCTCGACAGCAACAACTATAGCAAAAGGTCAACAACAACAACTTTTCCTACCAAAAAAAATTATCTCTAAAATTTAGAATTGTTGCACATCAGCATCATCAACCAGAGCAACAACAAAGTCTAAGGGGGGTTGTGGTGTTTGGCCTTGTGCGAATTGGACCTGAGGAGCTATTGGGATGGGTGAGGCCCACTGTAGAGGTGTACGTGATTGTCGTTGTTGAGGAGAGTTAAGGTGAGGGGCATACTAAAGAGGTTGGCCCCATTATTGTTGATGGGTCGCGTCAGAATGATGCTTAGGAGGCAGTTGGAAAAGTGCTTATTGTTGCAAGAAGAGGCGGGTAGGCTTGCTATTGCAGTGCAGATGAGGCCTACAATAGGGACATTTGGTGTTGTAGGCACGTACCTCGTCCCTGCATCTTGGATGGTTATTGCTACAGTGTTGACCTCGACTGGATATGTACGTATTGCGAATGGTAGGTGAGGACGAGGGTTTGCGAGGATGTTGGTTCTGAGTTTGGGCCATTCATTATTCCTAAAAAAGCATGGAGCATGCTTCTAAAATTTTTAGAAGGGGAGATCGATGGTAAATAAGGCTAGCTATATAATCGAATTTAAAATACAAAATATCATGTCATAGACGCAAAGCTTTACTATTGATGTAATACTCTTTCGGTGGGGGTCATTGTGGTATATATTAGCAACATCACTCATGGCGTCGATATGATCAAGAATGCCAAAACTGTTGGTGATTTATGAAATTACCAATATGTATTTAAGTGTAATGGATTAATTTTGTTGACCAAATGTGATCTTAACAAACATTAAACAAGTAAGGAAGGTGTGGAGTACACACTTGTTTGAATTTGTCAAGATACAAAGTAAAAAACTGTTAAAAACTATCATTTTCCAAAAATCATCCTGACACGGGCCGTGTCAGGATTACAGAAGCAATTTTGGAAAATAACACGGGCCGTGTCAGGATAACACGGGCCGTATAAAATGTCAGTTTTGGGACAGAAACAATGTTGCAATGAAACACGGGAGGTGTCAGGATAACACGGGCCGTGTTTCGAGCCCAGTGACAGTTTTTGACAGGTTTTATAGCCGTTTTTGGTCATTTTTAGGGTACGAAAAACATATTCTTTCACACATTTCTCTGATCTAGAACACTCTGAATCTTATCCAATCAAAGATTTGATTGTACCATCAAAATACTTTGATTTGAAAGTGATTCTAACACGATTTTCAGATATCCAAGCCATTGTTCATCCCCATTTCTAACAAAAATCAAAGTATTTTCTGCAACAATGGCAAATGAAACTTCTGTGAAAGATATGACAAGCAAATTTGACAAGTTAACCAAGTTTGAAGGCCAAGATTTCCAGAGATGGCAAAAGAAGATGCACTTTCTTCTCACAACCCTCAAAGTGGTGTATGTTCTAAGTACTCCCATGCCTGAAGTTGTTCAAGATGAACCCCTTGAGGAAACAAGAAGGAGATCAAAGTGGGAGAACGATGATTATATATGTCGTGGTCACATTCTCAATGGTATGTCTGATTCTCTGTTTGATGTTTATCAAAATGTTGAATCTGCAAAAGAACTATGGGATTCGTTGGAATCCAAGTACATGGCTGAAGATGCTTCTAGTAAGAAGTTTCTTGTAAGCAATTTTGTAACATCCCAAAATTTTAGGGTAAAATTAAAAAAAAATTTAAACGAACACTTCAATATAAGAAAAGCCACTTAATTAATTTTCATAAAATTCCATAAATTATAAGTTTAATGAAAACACCCCAGGATTAACAGAAGTTAACGAAAACACAATATAGCGGAATATTAATTCAAAAACAGTCCTCCAATGAAGCAGCACAGTGTATACACGTCACGCCTTGCCATCCATGGTACCTGATGTACCTGAAACAGTAGTTTATATAGGGAAAGGGTAAGCACGGAGCTTAGTGAGTTCCTCAAAATACCATACGATCCATCACATAACATACAACACATCATAACCATTCATATGTCTGTGAGACTCGCGGGCTATCCCTGTTCCGCTGAAGACTCACGGGCAGTTCCCGTTCTGTCTTATTGCTCGCAGGCTTTTCCCGTTCCGTCTAATGACTCGCAGGCTATTCCCGTTCCGCATATTGGCTCGCGGGCTATCCCGTTCCGTCTAATGACTCGCAGGCTATTCCCGTTCCGCCTATTGGCTCGCGGGCTATCCCGTTCCGTCCACAAACAATCATTATCATAGCAATAATTCATACAATTATCATAACAGGTAAGATCACCTTAATCAAACATATCTTCCTTCCTACGCATGCAATATCACCTATAGTATAGTGAGAAGACTCACCTGATTATAGTTGACTATTTCGTTTATCTTTCTCGGCTTTGTATTTCCTTCAACTTTAACTTATGACCAGTCGTCGGAACCTATAACTTCTTCGCTAGGCTTTTGAGCTTCCTTCCACTCACTTCTTACACTCTAGTGCTTAGAAACCTCTATATATTGGATTGAGATTTGTTGGTGTGGTTTATGAGATGTTTTGGGGGGTATTTATACTTGAATTCTTGAATAAAAAATGGCATGACACTTTTGACAAAAGATTTTAATAATATAATTTTGTTGAAATTAAAGGCCTTCTAGAATCAGTCTGTTCAAGACTGGTTTAGCCGATCTTAAACCCATTAAATTCACGTTTTTATTTGATATTCAGAAAATTCATCTCAATACCTTTTCAGGGATGTATTTTACGTATTTATATGATTTTTCTATGATTTATTATAAATTTTTGAAAACAGACTATCTAATCTGTCAATTCCGAACTAATCAGTAAAGATTGCATTTTTTTACCATAGATAATGTCATTTTCAAGCTTACGATTATTTTTGGTAATTGTACTAGACTCAATTTTTAAACTTTGTGCACTGGTTTGACGTCAAAATGATTTTTCTAGAATTAATTATGATTTTTCTAAAAACGACACAAAATGCTGATTTTCATATGAAATTGTAACTAAAGTTTTTCTTAGCTTTATAACTACCAATGATCATATAATTCCTAACACTCTTATTTTAAGTATATGTTATAATCAGGATACGGGTCTTACAAATTTCATGGGATACAAAATGATTGATTCTAGGCATGTGATGGAACAATACCATGAAATGTTAAGGATTTTGGGACAATTTGCTTAACACAATTTGAAGATGGATGAAGCCATTTCTGTGGCTGTCATCATTGACAAATTGCCCCCATCCTTGAAAGATTTTAAACACACTTTAAAACATAAGAAGGAAGAGTTGACTCTGGTTCAACTTGGAAGTCATTTAAGGATTGAGGAGTCTTTAAAGACTCAAGAACTTGATAATAATCCTAAACGCAAGAACCAAATTGGTTCTTCTTCCGTGAACATGGTGGAAGGAGAGGGATCTAAGAATTCCAATAAGTTTAAAGGTAAAAGGAAGTTTAAAGGGAAAGATGACAAGTCTTCAAACAAAAAGGCTAAGTTGGTTTGTTGGGGTTGTAACAAACCGGGTCATCTCAAGAAAGATTGTCGCCTCCGTAATGTGAACAAGGACAAGGATGTGGGTCCAAGTGGATCTAAGGATCCGGACAAGCAACAAGGTCAGAAATCTGATTTTATTCAAAATCTTAAATATGTGCAGAATTATGTTTCTGTGATTTCTGAAGCATTCTATGTGCAGGATGATGATGTTGCATGGTAGGTTGATTCGGGTGCAACAAGTCATGTTTGCAAGGATCTTCGTTGGTTTAAAGACTATTAACCAATTGAAGATGGACCTGTTATAAAGATGGGGAATGTTGCTACCGAACCAATCAAGGGACTAGGATCTGTTTTACTTAATTTTACTTCTGGAAAATGTTTATCTTTAGACAATGTATTGTACGTACCGGCGATTCGAAAGAACCTCTTATCTGAAATTGTATTAAGTAAGTGTGGTTATAAACAAGTATTAGAAAGTGACAAGTATATCTTGTCAAGACATGGTACTTTTGTGGGATTTGGATATGTATGTAATGGTATGATTAGGCTTAATCTTAATTATCATTCTTATGATAATTTGATTTGTATGACTTCAACTAGTACTAGCAATAGTTTGAATAAATCACAATTATGGCATGCTAGACTAGGACATATTCATTACAAGAGATTAAAAGACATGTCTAAAATGAGTATGATTCCTGCTTTTGATATGAATATTGAGAAATGTAAAACTTGTATGTTAACTAAAATCACTAGACAACCTTTCAAAGATGTTGTTAGGGAAAGCAAGGTGTTGGAACTCATACATAGTGACTTGTGTGATTTCCATGCAACACCTTCCCTAGGAAACAAAAAGTACGTTGTTACTTTTATTGATGATGCATCTAGATATTGTTATGTCTATTTGTTGCATTCTAAAGATGAAGCTCTTGATAAATTTAAAATTTATAAACAACAAGTAGAGCTACATAAGAATGAGTTAATAAAGGTTTTGCGTACGGATAGGGGTGGTGAATATTATGATCCGGTTTATTTTGGGGTGAGGCTATGTTAACAGCGTGTTATATTTTGAACCGAACTCCAAACAAAAAGAGTAAGGCTAGTCCTTATGAACTTTGGCATAAAAAGGTGCCAAATTTGAGTTATCTCAAGGTTTGGGGTTGTAGAGCTGTTGTAAGACTCACTGAACCAAAAAGGAAAAACTTGGGAGAAAAGGGTATAGATTGTATCTTCATTGGGTATGCTGAGCATTCCAAGGCATATAGATTTTATGTTATAGAATCTAAAGACTCGGTGTCTGTGAACACTGTTATAGAGTCAAGAGATGCTATCTTTGATGAAGAGAGATTTACTTCTATACCTAGACCAAGGGACTTGATTCAGCAATCTTCTAGCAAGAACACAACTTAAGGAGAAAATGTCTCTGCTGGTACAAGTTCTGTACCTGAACCTAGGAGGAGTACTATGACAAGAAAAGCTAAGTCTTTTGGATCTGATTTTCAACTTTATTTAGTTGAAGGAACAAGAGATGAGACCATCTCTGAACATCAATATTGTTATATTATTAAGGAGGATCCAAAGACATTTAGTGAAGCTATGGCTTCAAGAGATGTTCATTTCTGGAAAGAAGCTATTCAGGATGAAATAGATTCTATCATGCATAACAATACTTGGGTATTGGCTGATTTACCTCCTGGATGCAAGGCATTAGGATGTAAATGGATCCTCAAAAGGAAAATGAAAGTGGATGGCACAATAGATAAGTATAAAGCCAGATTGGTTATCCAAGGCTTTAGGCAAAAAGAAGGTATTGCCTTCTTTGATACTTATGCTCCTGTGGCTAGAATATCTACTATTAGATTATTGTTGGCTCTTGCAGCAATACATAATCTTGTAATTCATCAAATGGATGTGAAAACTGCATTCTTGAATGGTGAATTAGATGAAGAGATTTACAGGAAACAACCTGAAGGGTTTGTGATGCCTGGACATGAAAACAAGGTTTGCAAGTTAAAGAAATCATTATATGGTTTGAAACAAGCACCAAAACAATGGCATCAAAAATTTGATGATGTGATCTTGTCTAATGGTTTTGCATTAAACCAAGCTGACAAGTGTGTATATAGCAAATTTGATACTTCTGGAAAAGGAGTTATAATTTGTCTATATGTAGATGATATGTTGATTTTTGGTACTAGTCAAGATGAAGTTGACAAAACCAAGAAATTCTTATCATCTAGTTTTGACATGAAAGACATGGGGGAGGCAAATGTGATTCTTGGTATAAGAATCAAGCGTGGAAACAATGGTATTTCAATCACTCAATCTCATTATATTGAGAAGATATTGAAAAAGTTCAACTTTGAGAATTGTTCTCCTGTTAGCACTCCTATAGATCCTAGTCTTAAGCTTCTACCTAATAAAGGATCTCCTGTGTCTCAACTAGAATACTCAAGGGCTATTGGTTGTCTTATGTACGCCATGATTAGCACTAGGCCTGATATTGCTTATGTTGTAGGAAAGCTCAGTAGGTATACTAGCAATCCTAGTTCACATCATTGGCAAGCCATAAATAGAGTATTCAAGTATTTGAAAGGAACCATGGATTATGGTTTGACATACAGTGGATACCCTTCGATGTTAGAAGGTTATTCAGATGTTAGTTGGATTAACAATTTGGAGGATCACTCCTCCACAAGTGGTTGGGTATTCCTTCTAGGAGGAGGTGCTATTTCTTGGGCATCCAAGAAACAGACTTGTATTACAAGTTCAACCATGGAATCTGAATTCATAGCATTGGCTGCTGCTGGCAAAGAAGCAGAGTGGCTCAGGAATTTAATTTATGAAATTCCATTATGGCCTAAACCGATATCTACCATTTCTATCAGGTGTGATAGTGCTGCAACTTTGGCTAAGGTTTATAGTCAAGTGTATAATGGGAAGTCTAGACATTTAGATGTTAGACATAGCATGATTCGTGAACTCATAACGAATGGTGTGATATCTGTGGAGTTTGTAAGGACTCAGTTAAATTTAGCCGATCATCTAACCAAAGGGTTAGCGAGAGATCTTGTCCACAAGGCGGCTGTAGGGATGGGTTTGAAGTCCACCTAAAAATCTTTGATATTGAGATACCCGATTCTCATCTAATTGAACATTAGATGCTGAATTCAATGTGGAAAGCTTAATATTTGAAGATTGGAACACATTATTGTTTATATCATCCCAAGGTATGTGTTTAGTACTGCAAGTGAAGGAGGTTGAAATTTATTTTCTTAATAGTTCTTTGAAAAATTGCATATGCATGTGCAAGAATAAAAGAACTACCTATATAAGCATGAAGTTTAGCTGCTTCAAGAAGCTTGGGACTTAGCTTTTATATGCTTATTGAAGGATAGGACACAAGCTAGTAAAAATAGTGTCAAGTTAGAACTTATGAGAATGTAAACTGGTGTGTGTTATTATCTTCATGTATTCACTATGAATAGAAAGGGTTCAATCCTTAGTGACACCCTGATATTCGAATATTTGGAATGTGTAATACACTAATGTGAAATTCAATCGTCACGATATTTCATTTATGCATCAGTTTGTTATAGTTATGTTTTATTTAAGTTAATCAAGGTTACACTTAAATGGGGGAGGTTTGTTGGTGATTTATGAAATTACCAATATGTATTTAAGTGTAATGGATTAATTTTGTTGACCAAATGTGATCTTAACAAACATTAAACAAGTAAGGAAGGTGTGGAGTACACACTTGTTTGAATTTGTCATGATACAAAGTAAAAAACTGTTAAAAACAATCATTTTCCAAAAATCATCCTGACACTGGCCGTGTTAGGATAACACGGGCCGTGTCAGGATTACAGAAGCAATTTTGGAAAATAACACGGGCCGTGTCAGGATAACACGGGCCGTGTAAAATGTCAGTTTTGGGACAGAAACAATGTTGCAATGAAACACGGGCCGTGTCAGGATAACACGGGCCATGTTTCGAGCCCAATGACAGTTTTTTGACAGGTTTTATAGCCGTTTTTGGTCATTTCTAGGGTACGAAAAACATATTCTTTCACACATTTCTCTGATCTAGAACACTCTGAATCTTATCCAATCAAAGATTTGATTGTACCATCAAAATACTTTGATTTGAAAGTGATTCTAACACGATTTTCAGAGATCCAAGCCATTGTTCATCCCCATTTCTAACAAAAACCGGTACAAAAGTTTAAAATAACTCTTGCTAAGGCTATGCGGAGTACTAGTCACGGACACTCCGTGATGCTTAGTGGACCTCCATCACACCCGTGGACACCACCCCGGGTGTTGTGTGATGGAGTGTGATGTGGTGCAATGTGATGTGGGTCACGGTGGAGCACACCCAATAGGTTTTTTTTTTTAACTTTATCACTCACATATATAAACAGCCAATAGCAACCTAGAATTTTTATTATTATTGAATTATTTTTGTTTGGAAAAGATGATGTGGTGTGATGGGTATACCATTTCCAATGTGATAGAATGTGACAGGGTATGATGGTCAGGTGGCAACCTATCATATGACATGGAGTGATGGGTAAACCTGATAGTCTAAGCTAGGGGTGTAAACGAGACGAGCCAACTCGCGAGATACCCGAGATCGACTCGGTAAATACTCGAGATCGACTCGACTTTAAACGAGCCGAGCTCGAGCTCGAGCTACTCGAGTACCTTTTCGAGCCGAGCTTGAGCAGTAAATTACTAGGCTCGTGAAGCTCGCGAGCTTAATCGAGTATATATGAAATTACATTTTTACCCTTTGTATATATATATATTACATTTTACCCTAAAATCGGCTAACCCTAGAGACTCCTTTCCTTGTACGCTCAAAGCCTCAAACTCGACAGAACTGCCGACTATCCATTCCAAATTCCAATCTCCATTCACCCCGTGACCCGTCCTTCGATCATCGCTGCTTGCTTCCACACCCCACCGATTACGCCACCATCATCCAATCTCCATTCGCCGGACTGCAACACTCGGTACTCGACAGTACCACCGATCACGCCACCATCGTCCGTTCTACCTGCACCGCAGGACACCGGTTCCTGCCACCGCCGTCCGTTCTATTCACGGTAAGAACTAACACTTCGATTTCTCTGTTAGGATTTCAGTTAGACTTTCATATTCGATTTCTCTTATTTGGGATTGCGTGATTGTTACAGACCATTTGGTAGAATTGCATATTCGATTTCAGTTAGAAATTCATATTCGATTTCTCGGATTTGGGATGTTACAGACCATTTGGTTTGATTATTTGCTGTTGATTTCTTGTCTGTCTGCTTCATTGTATGTTGGAATTGAATTTTGCTGTTGATCTTACAGACCATTTGGTTTGATTATTTGCTATGTATTGATTTTTTTTCTTTGTTGGATATTGTAGATGGTATCGGGTTCACCTCCTGATGAAACATCAGCGCCATCTTTGGGGCAAGAAACAGAAGCTACAAACAGAGATCAACCTTCCCATTCCATGATGAGTAAGTGCATTTAAAACATTGTTTTTTGCTGTTTTGGACTTGTTTTGCTGGTATGTGAGGTTAGGCTGTTTTTGGTGCTAATTTGACCTATTTTGTTGTTTGTTTTGCTGTTTTTTGTGCTGATTTGGATGTGTTTTTTTGTTGTTTCTATTTTTTGAACAGGTGGGGCTGTTTTGGTGCTGATTTGGAAGTACATTGCTGTTTTTGGTGCTGATTTGGAAGTACATTGCTGTTTTTGGTGCTGATTTGGAAGTACATTGCTGTTTTTGGTGCTGATTGGAAGTACATTGCTGTTTTTTGTGTTGATTTGGAAGTACATTGCTGTTTTTGGTGCTGATTTGGACCTGTTTTTTTGCTGTTTTTTTTTTGATGTCTTAGAAGTTGTTTTGCATTGAAAAATGTTTCTTTTTGGTATTTTGGAAGTATGTACAAACTAGGACATAGATGGTTGAATGGTTGTTAGCATTGAAGAATGTTTGTTTTTTGGTATTTTGGACATTTGTGATTTTTGTTACCTTGGATAAATACTTGCAAGTGTAATGCATTCAAGATTTCACTCAATTTGGTGATTTTTTATTTTTTTAAACTTTTGCCGAGCCGAGCCGAGCCGAGCTCGAGTGTGTCGAGTATTTCACGAGCTCGAGTTCGAGTTTGAAATCAAGGCTCGAGTCGAGTTCGAGTCGAGCTTCGAGCTCGAGTATTTTAGTCGAGCCGAGCCACGAGCTTGGCAATACTCGGCTCGACTCGGCTCGTTTACACCCCTAGTCTAAGCATCATAATGAAGGTGATTGAGGTGAAGAATTAGAGGGACGTAGACTTTGATATTGTTAACTCCATAAGTTTTTTCTAGAAAGGGTTAGGAGGATGGAGAATCAGGGGGTCTTCGGGGTAGTTGGAGAGAGAGAGAGAGAGAGAGAGAGAGAGAGAGAGAGAGAGAGAGAGAGAGAGAGAGAGAGAGAGAGAGAGCGCATGGTGGTGGTGAACTGGGTCGCTAGGAGACGCACGCCGGCTAGGGAAGGCGTGGAGAGAGAGAGAGAGAGAGAGAGAGAGAGAGAGAGAGAGAGAGAGAGAGAGAGAGAGAGAGAGAGAGAGAGAGCGCATGGTGGTGGTGAACTGGGTCACTAGGAGGAGCACACCGGCTAGGGAAGGCGTAGGGGTTTCAGAAGTATGCTTAGATACCATGTTGATCAATGAATTTCACGTACCGAATATCCTCACATTAAGCACAATAAAGACAATAATGCAATATGGGGCTATACAAATAGGGCCTAATAATGGAATATACAATTATAATCTGTAATTCTATATACACTAACCTCATTTTTTACTAAACCAGAAATTGCTATTGGTGTTGGATTATCCTACACACAAAAATTTGTTATACCCAAACACATACTGGGCCGACTTATTGTATTAGGGCAATGAACTTACACGATCCTTACAAAATCGGCAAACATTGACTCACACTCTTTTGTTGTTCCTCCACAGTTTCTAACATTGTCGTGTTCAATGGCCATAGTTCATCCATTAAATTCTCAAAGAATCCAGCATTTTATGATAGAACAAAGTGCATGTATGTAAAATTTCATTTTATCCAAGACCTTGTCAAGAAGGGAGGCATGGAGCTCATCTATTCTGGAACCGTTGAACAACAAACAAACATCATGAACAAACCGCTCAAACTCAAAGTTTAAATGAAATTTGTGAAGTGAGCAAGTGTGCAGGTTGCAGCATGCTTAGTTTAGGTGAGTATCTATATTAAGATTAAGGTTGTTGGAATGAGTTCTAAAGACGTTGAAAATGTCTTATATGCTTGAAAGAGTCTTTGTAAAAACAAAATCGTATTTTATTAAGGCAGACGTTAGTTAGTCCATGTCAATATGTCATTGAGAAATATACCTTTTCTCATGCCTTTGTTCCGGTTTTTGATTCACCATCAACACAGCTTGAAGGAGTGGTTTCATTGGCTAGTTTTTCTCATCTTCTATTTGTAGTGTATTTAAAGTTTAAACCAACTTTTTTTTTTTTTCAAATAATGTCATGTATTCATCAATCTTGTGAGTTCCATAAACCTTTGTTTTCGCCTTGTACTTTTCAAGTTAAACCACTTATGTTGTAAAGTTTAGAACATGGTTTCAACTTTGAAACCAAAGTGGTCCGAAACCAAAACCAATCTGCTTTAATTATCTTCGGGCTTTTGCCATAAAAGTCCCTAAGTTTGTTAAGTTTTGTCGGATATGTCCCTCCATCGAATTTAGGTTCGTTTATGCCTAATATTTGGGGAAAAAATAACGTTTATGCCTAATAAGAGGTAACATCCCGGTTACCCGGTATCACTGCACCCACCCCACTTTCTCATCCCCTCCATTCGGTAACATCGCACATACGAACACAATTGTTCGTCTCCTCTATTTGAAAATGTCAAGCTCTTCCAAATCAGTATTCACACGTGGTTCAAGTAGCAAAATCAAAGAGGTGATCAAATGCGATTGTGGTGAAGTATGTCGAATGTCAGTTTCAAAAACAGCAAAAAATCCCGGTAAAAGATTTTGGGGATGCCCTAATTATAAGGTATGTCGAATGTCGAATGCCCTAGTTTTACAAATCAGTCTTCACATTGTTGTTTCTTTTCTATTTTTTAGGATCCTTCACGTAATTGTGGATATTTCGAATGGGTATTGGACACGCCAAGTTGTGATGTAGACGAAGATGGGAAAAAAATCAAGCAACAAGACCAAGGGCAAGATCAACTGGTGGATATGTTAAAGATAATTGTAGCATTGTTAACCTGTATTGTAGTGTTGCTTGTAGTAGTTCTTATGAAAATGTAGGTAGTTTGCAAGAAATGGTTGATGTAATGGTATCATTTTGTAGAAATGTTTTCAGTTGCAATGGCTAATGTAATGGTGTGATTTTCACATGTTAGAAGTCGTCCATAAATTCTTATTTATTTGACAAAACCATCAAAACAATCAAGCATTCAAAGTAGGTTGCTATAAGTGATCATCAAAGTAAAGTTTGATGCTAAACAGGTTGCTATAAACATGGTCAAACACGGTCAATGAAAGTAGGATGCTATAAGTGATCATCAAAGTAAAGTTTGATGCTAAACAGGTTGCTGTAATTCATGATTAAGCATGGTTCAAGTTATCATTAAACATGGTCAAACACGATCAATGAAAGTAGGATGCTATAAGTGATCATCAAAGTATAGTTTGATTCTAAACAGGTTGCTGTAATTCAAAGTAGGTTGCTGTAATTCATGAATAAAGTAAAGTTTCATGCTAAAACTTTCATATCATTAGAAGGGGTGAGTTTAATTACATAGTGTCGATTGCAGCAATAATCCAATTGTGCCAAAAAGCCTAATAACATACGTGGCAACAAATGACAATTGGATGATGCTGCAAACAGTGGGATATCAAAAATTATGAACAAAAATAGGGCAAACAAATCCCCATGTTAAACATCCCATCAGTTTGTACAAGTTAACCTAATATTCTAATAATATAACCCCTTCCTCCTTTTCTTATCAAATTACTCCAAAATGACAGGAGTGGTACTATTGGAACCACCACCATCTGCATCATACACAACCTTCTTCAACTTCATTTTCAGTATCCTCTCAGAAGCTTTCCTCTTCATCTTGGGCAAGTTCTTAACTCCTTCATTATCTGGATCTGCTTCCTTATCTGGATGTTCCTCACCATCTTCTTCCTGGTTAAAATCTTCATCTGGATGCCCCTCACCATCATCTAGATCCTGCAAGTAAAAAAACAAAATAAGAAATACAATTAGAAAATAAAAAATTTTATGAGGTATAAAAATGTAGATAAATATCAATTACCATCTCAACAGCTGGCATGTCATCCAATGGCATCTGAAGTCCTCTACTAGCTTCAAGTTCAGCCATGGTGTATCCTACTTCTAGTAAGAATGCTAAGTCTTCTTCATTAACTTGTATTTTGTCAGGTAAAACATCAGATGGATCACCTTCATGGAACTCAACTTGGCTATCATCATTCACCATACGCTGAACATCAACTTGGACACCTTCAACAACAGGTTCTTCAATCACAGGATCTTCAACAACAGGTTCTTCAACAACAGGTTGTTCAAGTACAGGTTCTTCAACAACATGTTCTTCATCTACCAGATGCCTGAATGTAGTCCTACTAGCAGATGCCTGCTTTGGTTGTTTCCTAACACACAACTTTTTCCTTTTGAATGTGGTCCTACTACCAAATGCCTGATTTGGCTCAGTAGAACCATATGCCTTATTTGGCTCAGTAGAAGCAGATGCCTGATTTGTAGTCCTACTACCAGATGCCTGATTTGGCTCAGTAGAAGTAGATGCCTGATTTGTAGTCTTACTACCAGATGCCTGATTTGGCCCAGACGCATTTGGGAATTTTCTTGGCCTACCCATCTTCTTTGGTGCAGTTCCAACTCTTTGTCTTGTTTCATTTGTGCAACTCTTTTTGTTATGTCCATATTCTAAGCAGTTACCACACTTGACAGTTCTTGACACTTGTACTTTTGAAGTTGAAAACTTGGTATCTTTTTCACTTGGATGCCTTCTCCTCTTGGTGGCTGGTCGACCTGGCATTCTCCTTCCAACTGGTGGCAATGGCTTCAAGTATGGAGTTTCTATCCATAAGTTGCTCCCATTGACAGGGCTTATGTTTGATTCATAGCATGCAACAAACTTATCTTTTGAGAAGTAATCACTAATATATCCACACGGTGTCTCATGGATGTAGTTAATTGCAGCAGTAGCATGTACACATGGGATCCCAGACAGATCCCATAGCCTACATGTACAACTCATGCGTTCCAAGTCCACCATGTAACTTTCAGATGATCTCCTAGCTTCAAACACTGACCCTTGACTATGAACTATCAACCAAAACCTGTGATTAACAGAAATAATTACTAACATGATTAACAGAATAATTACTAACATGATTAACAGAAGAATTACTAACCTCATATACTTCCCAAACAGATTCATTTTTTTCAAAGCAGCTGGGCACACATTGGAATTCCATTTAGAACATTTTTCAGACATGTGAGCAATCCTATCCATTATGTAAATTCTAATCTCCTCCAGCATGGTAATCAAGGGCTTTTTCCTAGCATCCAAAATGATAGCGTTGAAGCATTCTGAGATTCCATTCTCAACAGCTTCGCATGCAAACCCTGTACGAAAGTAAGCTCGACACCATGTTTTTGGCTCTTTCGACTTCAAATACTCAAATGCAGTAGGACTTATCTTCTTAATTTCATTCATATGTCTGTTGAAATCACCTTCTACACAACTCATGGCTGCAGCCCAGAAAAGTCTTTTGAATTCCAAGCCTGTGTAAGTCTTTCTGAAGTTTGCATAAATGTGTCGAGCACATTGCCTGTGCTCAACATGTGGCAAAATGTCCTTCACAGCTTCAAGCAAGCCCTGTAACACAAGTTGAATTAAACATTAAAGTCAAATTAAGCACATACTAAAAATATGATGCACAAAGGGTACCTTATGTTGGTCTGATATGATAACCAACCCTCTACCACCATCCAGGGTTAGATCATCATTTAATAGCTCTAAAAACCATGTCCAATTTGGTTTATTTTCTACATTCACCACAGCCCAAGCTATAGGATAGACTTGGTTGTTTGCATCCCTTCCAATTGCTGTTAACAGTTCACCTTTAACCTCCCCCTTTAAGAAGCATCCATCTAGCCCGATCACTCTTCTACACCCTCTTTTCCAGCCATTGCTTAAAGCCTTGAAACAAATATAAAATTTATGGAAATAATTCTTTCCATCAGGATTGCAGGTTACACCAACTTGGCAAGTAGACCCGGGGTTTGATCTCAAAAGCTCATTGGAATAGTCCCATATCCTTGCATAATGCTCAGCTAGCTTACCTTCAATCAAATCTTTGGCCCATTTTTTTGCCCTCCTACATTGCCCAATAGACACTTGGCATCTGAACTTCTGCTTGATATCAGTTATCATCTCCCTGAGTTTAATCTTTGGTTTATTTGCAATCTCAGTCATATAATGTCTCCCAATCCATTCAGGGGACACAATTGAACCAAACTTGAATGACCTAGAACATTTATGTAAAGGATTCATAGTTTTGATCTGTAATGACCTTTCTTTGTACATCCAAGCAGCATGCAATCTGAAAGGGCACGAATTCTCTTCATTCCTTTTTCCACATTTAGCAACAATTCTTACGCTATC
Organism: Cichorium intybus; assembly: GCA_023525715.1. NCBI lineage: Eukaryota > Viridiplantae > Streptophyta > Magnoliopsida > Asterales > Asteraceae > Cichorium > Cichorium intybus. The sequence continues at coordinate 20,944,924 of CM042009.1, forward strand.
ACACTTCTTAAAATATATCTGATACCCATGGGCGACAGCATAATTTGCGACACAGAATTTTAATTGAGCGGGGGATTCAAAAATATCACCTAGTTTTGGTTCCATTTTGTCCCATCTAATATTAGGATCATGAACCCTATAGTTCGATTTTAGTAATTCCTCGTGCTCTTCATCACTTTGCCAGTCATTAGAATGGTAGATGTGTGCTCTCATTTCATCAGACATACTTGCATTTCGTAAGTTAGCATCATTTAGTAATACATTCAGGAAAGTGTCCTTACACTTGTCAAGAGACCTAACGAACTCATTCTGCGGTTCATGATCCATATAGATTCCGTGAAGTTCAAAATCCATCTCGTTCAACCCAGCAAATGCGTCGTTCACAGTAGCAAATGGGTCGTTCCAGTCTTCATCTGACGAAGCCATTGTTTACCACCTACATCAATTCAACCCTTCACAATGTGTTTACCGTATGTCGATCGAAGAGAAGGATAAACCCTAGCTTTTTGTCTGGAATGAATTCGATTAGGGGATGAGGATTTAAGTCGCATATGCATTCGTGAAGTAGATTAAGGGTGGGGTGGGTGCAGTGATACCGGGTAACCGGGATGTTACCTCTTATTAGGCATAAACGTTATTTTTTCCCCAAATATTAGGCATAAACGAACCTAAATTCGATGGAGGGACATATCCGACAAAACTTAACAAACTTAGGGACTTTTATGGCAAAAGCCCATTATCTTCTGTATGGGTCCCCACCCAATGAAAATTTTTAATCGAAAACGACAATTAGACATAAAAATTAAAAATCTACACTCCTATATTTGCCTTTTCAACTGAACCCACCCCACCACCGCACCACCCACCCTTCCTTTTGGCTGTATACCAATACACTTGGGCCTCAATGCAATTTTATATTTACCATCACAGTGACAAAAATAAATAAAAAAAATTCATTTTACATACACTTGTTTCCTTCACCGCCCTGTAGACAGGAACGAATCGGTGATCGGCGCCGACGCCGTCGAGTATTGTATTTGTGAAAAGTAAGCACTCGAAGAGGCTTCACCAAGTCGACCTGAGTAGTCGTCTCTTATCTCCAATACAGTATCGAAATCTGCCGGCAATGGCTCTTTTCCGGTAAGAAATTTTAAAACTTGCGACATGCTCGGCCTCACCGCCGGCACAGCATGTGAACAAAGCAACCCCACTTTCAAAACCAACTCCATTTCCTCAATATCGAACTCGTCCTTCAGTTTCGGGTCAACCGCCTGCGAGAGTGTCTCCTTAAACCAACAATCCAATACGTAATCGACCAAAATCACCGCCTCTTGCCGTCCTTGCACCTCCACCGGCCGCCGTCCGCATACAACCTCTAAACAAAACGCTCCGAAAGCAAAAATATCGGTGGCGGTTGTAGCTTTTCCTTTTCGGGCCAATTCAGGTGCTATGTACCCCAATGTCCCAGCCAAATGGGTCGTTTTCGCATCGTTTCCATTATTGTTACCGAATCTTGCGAGCCCAAAATCGCCTAACTTTCCGTTCATGTCGGCGTCTAGTAACACATTGCTCGCTTTTATATCCCGGTGGATTATAACTTCGCACCATTCTTCGTGCAAATAAGCTAACGCTTCGGCTACGTCGGTGATGATTTTAACTCGTTGTTTCCAGGTTAAAGTGGATTTGGGATTCGAATTGAATATGAAGTTATCTAAACTAGTATTCGGCATATAATCATATACAAGAAACAATTCGCCTTTTCGTCGACAATATCCAAGAAGCCTAACCAAATTTGGGTGTCGTAACCGCCCTATTGTTGCTATCTCCGCCACGAATTCCTTCATTCCTTGACCAGATTCATGCCAGATTTTTTTCACGGCGACCTGAGCTCCTAACTCCGGCAAAGTCCCTTTGTAAACCTGACCAAAACCACCTTTTCCAAGCAACTCACTTTCTTTGAACCCTTTTGTGGCGGCGTAAAGATCTTTGTAGGAAAACCTGTGAGGTCCGTATTGAACCTCCCAACCTTCAAGAACTTCTGCGAATTTCCGTTTTCTTCTTTGGTACAAAACGAACGCCAAAACTGAAATCGATGTAAGAACAAGTAATCCACCTAAAGCTATCCCAAGTGCTAAAGTCATTGTTTTCGTTTTGGTTGATTTTTTCTTGATAGGTAAATGTGGGACCTTCGATATATCGATTTCTTGAGCTTTGCCATTCATCTGAAAACTCCAACCGACGACGTAAAACGTCTGAACAAGAACCCCGGTGGCTGAAGTGAACCCAACGTACATTTCTTCGAGTAAAAAAGGTGATAGATCTTTCTTCCAAGATACGAGAGGTTTTTCAGGTTTTTTGAGGGGAAGAGGAGCTAGTGTGACATTCAGGATCTTTGCGGCACCATCGTAATCGATCCACGCTCGTATTTCTCGCGAACTCGCAAGAGTCAAGTTTTGAAAAACCCCATTTTCGTAATAGCCTACTGTTGCAGCCAAGACTGATACTATACTGTTTATATCGAGACCGATATGATTGCTGTCCATGTCGCCAAGTTCGAGGTTTCTAAAAGTGTCGAGTTCGACGGCAACGATGTGATTTGAGGCGTTTCCGTCGTTGGTCCGGTTAAACAGTCCGAGATGCTGCGAAGACGATGCATCGATAACGTCTTTCGACGGAGCAATCGCAAACGTCATGCCGTGGAACGTCAAAAGAGGGTTTTCCGGTATGATTCCGAAAACGAAAGAAGTGGAGAAGGAGAAAGCGTCGCTGGTGTTGGAGTTTTTGAACCGGAAAGGGCGAGAGTAGAAGGTGTGACCGACGCCGAACATCTCGGTGTGTTGAGTGTGAACCACTCGACCATCTGGCTGGATCTCTCGTACACCTTCGAGCTGTGAATCATCGAAGATAAAGGAGAAACCCCCATCATCTGCAGAAACTGTGAGTCCTGCTGCTCCGGCGAGCAGCAGCAGTAGAAGAAGATGGGGATGGATCAAGACCATGGATGAAATATTGAAATCGGTTCTCGAAATTTGCGGAAGCTGAGATTATTACTTATGTGGTCTTAATTTGGATCGGTAGGGAGTTTGGTGAAAGGGATCTCTTCGCCGTCGGGATAATCAAAACAAGGGAACTCATCTGGTTTGACCTATCAATGCTCCAACGCAGCCAATTTGGATTCATTCGGTGCAATTTGAAGGGAAAAGTATTATCTTTTGAAATTTAATAATCTATTGATAGATATTGTTTGGTAACTTCAATGAATTAAATAATACGTTAAAATAAAAATACAACCACTAACTTTAGAGTTTGTTTATGCCAGCGTGTTATTATAATTTTAATGATGTATCGATAGATACCAGCATGTCGAGGTTCATTGATTGATTGTAGGTCCCGTGATATCATTTCTTTTTCAGGTAGCATTTGATATACAATCGAACGGAAAATGAAATAAAAAATAGGCTAATCTTAAATAAACATTCTTAATGGTGAATGTGTTTTATGATTTCATAAACTGTTGTTCTCAATGGTGAACGTGTTTCATGACTTCACAAACTGTTGTTTGGAAGGATAAATCGGATGATCCTTTGGAAAGGGCATCAACGAAAATTCACAGAACTTGTGAATGTGTTTCATGATTTCATAAACTGTTGTCTCCTCAATGGTGAATGTGTTTCATGACTTCACAAACTGTTGTTTGGAAGGATAAATCGGATGATCCTTTGGAAAGGGCATCAACGAAAGTTCACAGAACTTGGGAAGAAGTAAGTGGAGCCGAGAACTTGGGAAGAAGTAATTGGAGCCGATCGTAAGCCCTGAATTGCCAAATCGAGAACCACGTTCAATCTCCGGCGATTCCTCCCTTCTCCAGCGACAATGAGCAATCTCCAACCCCACCTTCGAGTGCCATCAACGGGTGCAACCCACCCGATAAACACACACCCTCATCAATCGAATACACAATTAACAACAATTTCAAAGCTTTCAAACGCTCAATTGAAAATGACCCATCACCAATCGATGAAGTCGGAATGTGGTACGTCCGCAAAAAGGTTCAAAACAAATAGTCTAAGAACACCGAACTCCATTAATGGTCGCCTCCACTTATGGCAGCATCAACGTATTAAAACTAATAATTTCACAATCCAAAGTCGATGTCAACTTCGCTTGTGGCCCAAATAAGTTCACCGCCCTCCATTGTGCCGCCTCTGGCGGCTCCCTTGCCGCCATTAAACCTGTAAAACTACTCTTATTTGTCGATGCTTAATCTTGAAGATGCTAACGGACACCGACCTGTTGATGTCATTGTTGCCCCTCGAAACTTTTCGGTGTTCGAGCTACCATTGACGGTCTTTTAATGAACAGTGTTATATGGATTGAGATTGACCAGATCTTGTTTGCTAATTCTATCCTCTTCGCCCGAAAATGGTTATGGTTATTGCTCGTCGGTGTTGTCAAAGTTCAGTAAAACTCCGGCGATCTCTGAGAAAAAAGAATACATGATCGACCCGTCTCTCCCGGATATCAAAAACAACATTTAGTCAACCAATGAGTTTCGTACTTTTCTTCTAAGACCGGAAGGAGTACATCGTGATGGGGGGCCGTGATAGCCACATAAGGCTCCATCACGGCGTGCACACCGCCCCGTGTGACCGTGATGGGCCGTGGTCGTGGTCACCGTGTTCCCTTTCACGCTCTATCACAGCCAATTAAAAGAAAGAGCTGTTCTCTCTCTTTTTCTCTCTCTCTTTCTCTCTCTCTCTTCCTCTCTCTCTTCTCTCTCACATTTTTGAAATTTTTTTAATTAAAAAGATGATGTGGTGTAATGAAAATGTGATGTGTATAAAGTGGGTAATGTGATGGAGTGTGATGGGGTAAAATCCTATGTGACGATGACGTGGCGCCCATCACATTTGGGCAATGTGATGGGTACTCCCACCAGCCTAAAGTCCAACCATGTTCACGCAATCACGCCGATGATGTAATGTTCAGTGCGCATCTGTTCATTCAACGTGGTTCTCGATGGGTTGTGAGAGAGAGATTTTAAAACAAAAATAATTAAAAAATAAAATGAGGGGTATATTGGTCATTTTACCTCCTTTAATTAATAGAAAAAGTTAACTCTAATGGCTTGGCGCTTTCTTCCTGATTGTTCCTGTTCTGTTGGTTTGACGCTTCTTGATTGTTCCTGGTCTGGTTCGTTTGGCGCTTGCTGCCGTCTATTGGGACTTTCCTTAAGATGGAAAAAATGCCCCTGGGTGATAGTTTGGGATTGTTGCTCTTTTTAGTTCCTTGTTTGTCTTGATGTCAAGTATTTGCAGTTTCATTTGGATGTATAATTCTAGTTAGTTTCGGTTTGGTCTTGTTAATTTGTACTCTTTTCCTATACAAGTCTCCCACTTGCTTTTTAAGAAAATTCTGCTGTTAAAAAAAAAAACTCTAATGGGGAAATGACCAAACCCGTTAATAAATACAAACCACAGGGGCCAATATATCAGATTTACCAATGTTGGCCCAATATGAAAAAAAATGAGAAACCATAGGACCAAAATTGTAATTTACTCTAAAATATTTATAACAATAGAATTATTATTATTATTATAATATTCAAGTTGTTCCGGTAATCATGACTTGAAAGGTTGTTGCTATTTAGGTCTAACAAAAGAAGTAAATGGTTATTATTATATGCGTATAAGTATTTTATTGAAAATAAAAAAGTAATATCGTATTTTTAGTCTATTGTAAAGAAATTCTTTTTAAATCACATTTGGTAAAATCATGGTCTTATCTTTAACAATTTACCATTCAATGTCCAAGTCTTCGACGAATGTTTTTTAAAATTTTATTAAATAATATATGTTATATAATAAAGTAGTAACTTTTATGTCACGTATCTTTCTATAGTGCAATTATATGCATAATAAAGTAGTAACTTTTATGTAACGTATCTTTCTATGTATCTTTCTATTGTGCAAATATATATATATATATATATATATATATATATATATATATATATATATATATATATATATATATATATATATATATATATATATATATATATATATATATATATGGAGAGGTTATATAGAGTCTAATAAAAGATAGAGATCTGGAGGCCAAACGTGGACCAATCATTTTTGAAGGATAAATTTGTAATTGTATAATATTTAAATATATTTTAGAATAAAACGTTTATTTTAGTCACCTATGTAATCCTGAGAAATTAACAACTTTCTAAGAATATAGGAATTTAAATCAGGTAACGTGATCATAGTATGTCAATGACATCGATAGTTTCTTAGGTTACGAAATTGAATTCGGAAATCAATATTTGAAATCGAAAATCAATTCTTCAATCAGAGATATCGAAAATCAAGTCTGCAATGGAGTTTTATGATGTTATTGGTTGTGAAAGTGATGATACTGGTTCTAATTCGAGTTGGTACAGTGATAGTGATCGTGAAATTGATGAAGACGGTGAATATGTAAGTGAAGAAGACGACTTAGATACAGAAAACGAAAAGCAAGAAGAAGAAATTGGTCAATCTATTGAAAGCGATAATGAAGGTTAATCTATTTTTTTGTTATATATGATTGTTTGTTTGTCTGTTAGGCAATCGTTAATGACTGTACAACAATATCTTATGTCCTGGTTTTTAACTCTTTATTAAGAGATAGAATAGGATAATCATGTATGAATATATTTAGTATATTGAGAATTCATGAATGAAAAAGGTATCGGAATAAAAGAAAACATAAGGAAGATACATCATGAATGATTTGCCTTATTTCCGCGCATGCTTTTCATTCCACCCATGCTTGACTGTCATATATATATATATATATATATATATATATATATATATATATATATATATATATATATATATATACACACGTAAGAATGAATTTTTTTGAAAGGCGAAGACCAAATGAGAATTAGAGATGAAACAGAAACAACAATTTATTGCATGATAAAATGTACATACGGAAGGGTCTAGAATCTTGCTAACTTCCATTTGCATTTCAATTTTGACATTAACATTCTTAAAACCTATGTAGGTTCTCATACAATGGATACAATTACCAAGGAATAGTCTTTAGAATCATCATCAATTGTAAGGTCTTCATCAACTATCATTCATTACTGCCTTTTTCTCTATGCAATTTTAAACAGTACTCATTTTGTTGCAGGTCACAGTGGTAGCTTTTAATTTAAAATAAACTTTGGTCGTTTTTCGACTCTTTTGACCTGTTTTCATATCAGCTAAAAATTGTAATTTTAACTGTTAAACATATGGGGGAAAAATACTGAAAAGCACAACGGTACTTCCATCATAACTATAAACCATGATACTTTTTTGGTTGTTTAAAGAACATTTTTCGCAGTTACCCGCTTTTGAAAAAGGTTGTAATACTGAAAAACACAATGTACTGATAGGACCTGTTATTCGAGACACAGGAATTCTCCAAAACAGAGTAAAACTCTTAAATTCTTATTGCATAAAAAACCCAGAAACGCCAAGGAGGCTACTTAAATAGTTTCTACACAAACCCTACTTACCAAAATAAAAGATAACTCCTAACAGGAAACAAATTAAATCTAAAGTAAATCAAATAAAATCAGAAATCTCTTCCTTAAGTGCGTCTCCTGTATACTTTACCAAAACACCCTCGGGTCTCCCTGGCAGTCGTATCATTACTCCCCTCCCAAACACGCACCTTGTCCTCAAGGTGGAAATCTAGAAATTGCAAGTTCATATGATCATACAATTCCCATGTAGCCTCATATTCCGGCAGGTCCCGCCAACGAATGAGCACCTCACAACCAGTTTCACCCACACGAACTCCCTCAACCTGCTCAGGAGTCAAAAGCACCTCCATTTCGTCAATCAACGTGGCTGGTAACATTGGTGAGGCACCCCGGTTGCCAATCGCTTTTCGTAGCTGCGAAACATGGAACACCCCATGAATTCGGACATTCTCCGGCAGTCTAAGCCGATAAGCAACTTGCCCAATACGCTCCAACACTTCAAAAGGACCAAAATAACGTGGAGCCAACTTCTCATTTCGGCGACGCGCCACCGTATGCTGTCGATATGGCCTTAGTTTCAAATATACCCAGTCACCCACGTTGAATACCACCTCTCTCCTACTCAAATCCGCACGTGCTTTCATTAATTGTTGAGCCTTAAATAAATACACACGTAATTCATGTAAAACTCTATCTAGTTCAGCTAGATAGGCGTCTACCTTGCCCACCGGTGATGGTGCAGTGCCATAATACAGTAGATGGGGTGGGTCTCTACCATATAGGACTCGGAAAGGGGTAGTGTTGGTTGCGGTATGAAAGGAAGTATTATACCAATACTCCGCCCACGGTAACCACCTAACCCATTTCCATTTCTTAGGAGAATCAGAAACAAAACAACGTAAATAAGTCTCCAAACATCGATTCACCACTTCAGTTTGCCCGTCAGTCTGGGGGTGGTAGGCGGTACTTCTTTTTAAAGTAGTGCCCTGTAATCGGAATAGCTCTTTCCAAAATTGGCTCAAGAAAACCTTATCCCGATCTGAGACAATCGACTCCGGAATGCCATGCAAACGAACCACCTCCCGCAGAAAAGCTGCTGCCACTGAGATAGCCGTGTAGGGATGCTTTAAGGGCACGAAATGTGCATATTTGCTTAGCCAGTCAACTATAACAAATATCACAGTATAGCCATCCGAACGGGGCAGCCCATCAATGAAATCCATTGTAACCTCGGACCAAACTTTGTTGGGCAATTCTAAAGGCTGCAGCAAACCACCTGGAGCGAGGGTGACGTTGGCAAACATCGCACTCCGCCACCATTTTAGCAATATCGGCTCTCATACCAACCCAATAGACTTCGCAGGCCATACGCTGGAAGGTTTTATAAACGCCTGAGTGACCACCGACCGAACTACTGTGAAACTCATGAAAAAGACGGGGAATCCAGCTAGAAGACCGAGGAAGTGCTAGCCGCCCACGGTACAAGAGTCGGTCTTGTTCCACTGTGTACCCATGTGGCACTAAGGCACCCTCCTGCAGCTTCTGTTTAGTTTTAATAATCTCCGATTCAGCCCCCAATTCTTTCCAAAGTTCGCCCCAATTAAACATAGATGAAACTGTTAAGGTGCTCAGCTGGGCCTCTTTGCGTGACAGCGCATCAGCCACGCTATTTTCTTTACCGGGCTTGTATTGAATATCCAATGTATACCCCAGCAATTTGGACAGCCTTTTTTGGTGGTCCTCGGTCACTGTTCGTTGCTCCAAAAGGTACTTTAAGCTTCGCTGGTCGGTTTTTACTATGAAACGTCGCCCCAAAAGATAGGGTCTCCACTTTCGGACAGCCAATACAATCGCCATCAGCTCTCTCTCTCATACACTGATTTCTGTCGTGCCACTGATTTCTGTCGTGCTCTAGTCCCCAAAACGTGACTGTAATAAGCTATGGGTCGGCTATCTTGCATCAGTACCGCCCCCAGTCCATATCCCGAAGCATCGGTCTCTAGTACAAAGTCCTTAGAGAAATCGAGCAGTGCCAAGACCGGTACCCGTGTCATGGCCGATTGCAATTTCCTGAAAGCTTCTGTGGCTGCGTCTGTCCATTTAAAATTATCTTTCTTCAGTTGTTCAGTCAATGGCCAAGCGATTTTCCCGTAACCCTCTACAAATTTGCGATAGTATCCTATTAAACCCAAATATCCCCGCAGTTCTCGCAGTGTTTTGGGTAAAGGCCAGTCAACCATGACTGCGATTTTAGCCGGGTCTGCCGAAACTCCCTCCCGCAACACTATATGACCCAGATACTCAATATGGCGTTGAGCAAATTGACATTTTTTTCGGTTTGCGTACAAACTGTTCTTTCGCAACACCCCCAACACCGTGGATAAGTGTTTCCAATGATCACTCTCTGTTTTACTGTAGACCAGGATGTCATCAAAAAAACAAGTATAAACTTACGCAGGAAAGGCTGAAAAACTTTGTTCATTAATGACTGAAAGGTGGCTGGAGCATTAGTAAGGCCGAAAGGCATTACCAGAAATTCGTAATGCCCCTCATGGGTGCGAAAAGCCGTTTTTGGTACGTCTTCTGGCTTTATGCGGATCTGATGATAACCCGACTTCAGGTCTAATTTGGAAAAGACGGCTGCCCCGTGGAGTTCGTCAAGCAGTTCGTCAATTACTGGAATTGGAAATTTATCCAATATGGTCGATTTGTTTAATGCGCGATAATCTACACAAAATCGCCAACTGCCGTCTTTTTTCTTCACCAAGAGTACCGGACTGGAGAAGGGGCTGGTACTTGGCTGAATCACACCTGCTTGTAACATTTCTTGCACTAAACGCTCAATCTCATTTTTTTTGAATGTGCGGGTAGCGGTACGGTCTAACGCTGATCGGCTGTTGTTATTTTGAAGCGAAATAGAGTGTTCATGGCTGCGTTTTGGTGGCAGACCATTAGGCATCTCGAACACATCATTGAAACCAGCCAATATGTTCTGAACCGCAACAGGAATGATGGTCTGGCCTTCTGGTTCTGTTCCAGCAAGATTCATCTGCACTAAAAATCCCTCTTTTTCATATTGTATGGTTTTGCATATTGTTTTGCAGGATACAAGTGTTTTGGATAATCCGGGATCTCCCAAGATGGTGACCCAGCGGTCCCCTTCCCAGAACTGCATGCGTAACTCCTTCCAATTAACCGCCATATCTCCTAGTGTCTCGAGCCATTTGATCCCTAGAATCATATCGGTCCCGCCAAGTTCTAAAGGAAAAAACTCCTCAACCACTTGGAGTTCTGGTAGCGTAAGGATGACTCCTTTACAAGTCCCTCGGCTTCGTTCCATCATGCCATTACCCAGCTTCACATTAACCGTAGCATTACTAGTAACTTCCAAACCAAGCTTCTCCACAACCTGTTTAGAAACGAAGTTATGGGTGGCCCCACTATCGATTAGCACAACTACCGGGGTACCGCCAATGTTCCCTTCTACCTTCATTGTTTTAGGAGGTGTTAGCCCGCTAATTGAGTTCAATGAAACTTCGACCATGTCAAGGTGAGCATGGTCCTCACCGTCTTCCTCTTCCGCTTCGCTACCCTCCTCATCAACAAGCAATACCTGCAGGGTTTTGCTTGGGCATCTATGCCCCGGTGAGAACTTCCCGTCACATCTAAAACAAATCCCCTTAGCTCGTTTTTCAGCTAACTATGCCTCCGTCAATTGCTTAAATTGACCACCCGTTCCACTGTTATAATTTTTCTTGTCACTAAAGTTTGATGCTGCTGATGTATAGTTGGGTTTTATTGTTCCAACACTCCCACCCCTAGGTGAGTATGAACCACCTCCTGTTTTAGCACCCCCAACAGACTTGTTTTAATCCATCTTCACAGCCACCCTCATGGCCCGGGTTAGGGTTTCTGGCTCCATCACCCTGATTGCAGAACGATGATCCGGTTTTAGCCCTTTTATGAATGTGCTCTCCAAAACCTTTTCTGGAAGGTCGAGAAGTTAACCCGCCAAACTCTCGAACTTGTTCACGTACTCACGAACAGTTCCCTCCTGTTGAATGTTCAGGAATTGTTCGTAAACACTTCCTTCTTGTGACGCCTGGAAACGATCTAAAAGCTTTCGTTTGAATCCCTCCCACGAACGAAACGGGGTTCTGGCTTCGTTCCAACGATACCAAGACAACGCTGCCCCTTCCATGCAAATCGAGGCTGCCCTTAATTGGGCCTTCTCATTGATCCCTTGAATTTCAAAATACCGCTCTGCTTGGTAAATCCAGCCGTGTGCGTCCTCACCACCGAACACCGGCATCTTCAATTTGCGCAAGTCACGTAGAGGGTCTTTGACATTCCCAATCGAACCATTCTTTTTGGACCCCACCGACTCGTCATCATCCTCCTCTGAAGAAGAATCATACTTAGACTCTCTTTTTTTCTTCTTCCCACCGGTACTCGAGTCAGCTTTCAGATCACTGATCGCCCTCATCACTTCCTGGAACTGCATCGCGCTTTCAATGCGATTGGCCTCAACCTCCTGTCGCATCCTTGCGAGGTTGTCTTCCAGCATGACAATCCGATCAGTATTCGTGAGCTTCCCAGACATGGTGCAGAACCAAAGTTACCGCGTGAACAGTGACAAGGTGAACAGTGTTGAGCCAGAATCGTGCTCTGATACCAATTTGATAGGACCTGTTATTCGAGACACAGGAATTCTCCAAAACAGAGTAAAACTCTTAAATTCTTATTGCATAAAAAACCCAGAAACGCCAAGGAGGCTACTTAAATAGTTTCTACATAAACCCTACTTACCAAAATAAAAGATAACTCCTAACAGGAAACAAACCAAATCTAAAGTAAATCAAATAAAATCAGAAATCTCTTCCTTAAGTGCGTCGCCTGTATACTTTACCAAAACGCCCTCGGGTCTCCCTGGCAGTCGTATCATGTACTTTCACCATTCTATCTGTTTAGCCATTCAACTATCAACTAAAGGAGTAATTTTGCATCTAAATGAATAAAAGGATGAAACTTGAAAGTATGTTGTGCTTTTTTGTATTTTGCCATGATTTTAAAACTGTGTAACCAGGAAGAATGGTATTTTAGTAAACCGTAAAATGTATTTAAGTGGTTTTGACCATTGTCCAGGTGTACATTGCTTGTTTTAGAGTCATCTAGAGTGAAAATTTATGTTCTTTTAAAGCAGCAGGTTAGTGGAGAATATTGATTTCAAGTCTCACTGAAGATAAAGGTATGCATTTACTTAATTACCCCTCATTGCTTATATCATAGTAGACTTTCAACTATTTTATCCTTTTTTTAATGTACAGGTAATATCATTAGTGACACAAAAATCATCATTTAGCTTAATGAGACTGTTGGTCTGCATTTGGAAGCATATTTGTAAGTTGTATCTTCTGTTGGTTTCATTTAAATGGATGTTCACCCATCCTATTGCTTGTTAGAAACCGTGGTTTTAAAATATTAAAGGTAATTAATTAATTCTCTTTTAAATTGGGTCATCCTCCTCCTACTGTCACTTTCTTGTGTTTTGTTGGTTTTGGCATACGTTCTCACTAACTTAATACATATGGTTTTGCTGAATGAAAGGGACAGTATATTTTTACATTTTTCCCAATCGAAAGAAGACGAGTCTCTCTCTCTCTCTCTCCATTGCTTGGGTTATTATATTTACTTCTTTTAGATTGTTCACCTAACAACCATCACCCCAAATTGCTTTACACTACAATTCATAATGTTAAACCCTTGATCTCTTCCTAACACTAATCGTATTTGGTTTCTCTCCTTGATCCTTATCATGCTTGTAAGTATTCTGGTTTACTTTATATGATTCTTTTGTCAAGGAGGTACCTAAGTCCAAAATTGAGGGTAAACTATGTTGCTATTTCTCGTAATTTGTCCTCTTTATTATCAATTATTTATTTGTTGCAGTAATCAATTGCATCAACTGATGGATACGTTAAATGCTGTGGAATCTCATTATATCATAAGTGTGAAACCAAAAAATCAATTTTTTAATTTATTTTATTTTATGGTTTATCTAAATGTTACTGGAAGTTATTCTTTGCCACAGAAGCTATAAGCTCTCAAATCAGTTCATGTGCATTCTTATGTAATTGTATTTTATTTTAGTGAATGTTATATTTAGCATCGTATATATTATAAAAATATTGGTGCTAATGATCCATATGTGGTTCTGTTTATATGTTCTGATGTTCGTATGTATTTGATTGATGTCTGAATTTTGTGTAGGTAAAGATGTGGAAGTACTTTTTCACAATAAAGGAAATAGGATCCTATGTTTTCCTTACAGCTTAGTTCAACACATCAAACATGGAATTAGGGAGTATTTGTTATTTTAGGCATCGATGTTTAACAAATTATAATTGTTTATAGCAATGCACTTTAAAAAATCCAAAAACAAAGCATAGATTCTTCAAAGTGCAATGTTGTATTAAGCAAAAAAAAGATGGAAGTGCAGTGCTATAAATGGGCAGATCATTAAAATTTTAAAATACAAAACCTTGATTAGGAAAAAAAATTACGATGCTAATTGCTATAATAGAATAAATGAAATTATGATGCTATAATACATGATTAAATGCAAGTATATTTTTGCACTTAGCTCTTTTAGTTAAGTTTTCATTCTTTCTATTATAGTAAGTAATTTCTATTATAGTAACTTACTTAGGTGAGGAAATATACCCTTTTATGGTGGATCCAATGATCAACATTATCATTTTCTTTGTGTTATTTAGGTGAAACAATTTGATACCAAAGGAAATATCTCTAAAAATCGTGAATAAAATTCGAGCAAATGAGAGTTTTGCTGCATATATTATAAGTTCAATGTGGCCAATGGGCAATCCAACAAATTCTGCTACTCAAGGATTCACTTTTGACAAGTTTATTAAAACTATACATCCAAGCTTCTATCCATCAGATATAAAATACAAATCACTTGTGCCTAAAATAAATTATTTTTGCAGTATCAAACAATGCAAATGTTGAATGAGATTGTTTACAAGAAACCGGTCCCACACGGGAGTCTTCAACAACTTTAAATGATAAATATTTATTTTCCCAAAATGCCCGTTAAGTACGGGTCTTTTCCTCTTAAATGCAACATTTTATTGTTTTTCTTGATTTTGCCATATCTTTCGGAGTACCTAGGTACAAAAGACAAGAATGAAAAGAGCCGGCCAATGTAAGAATTTTTTTTAATTTATATTACGTTGTGACATGAAAAAAATGTTCCCACTATTATGTTTATGTCTCTAATTCAATATTTTCAGGTTAGATTTTACCTATAACGCGAATAATTGGGGTGTTGATCTTCCTCCGAAAGAGAAGAATGAAAAGAGCCGGGCCAATGTAAGAGTTTTTTCTTTTTTAAATTTCATTTTCACTATAGTTTAATATAATTTATATTTGTGGCTCTCTATAATGTTTGACCATTTGTCATATGCTAACAAAACATTCATTAATCCATAAACGAGTGACATTCCACATTCTGGTCTTTCTTATGTACGTGGTGTCATAGTGATGAATACTGAAGATGGCCATGAAGGAGTTCGGGGTTGTCCCAAACAACTTGTGTGTTATTTTAAATTTAGATTATTATCTGATACCATTTAATAAAAAAATCATGATTCAACTTTTTCCAATAACAGATTATTTGAGCCCACGTTAGTTTTAGCAGATTCAGTTTGACTTATTGGGAAATCCTTCAATAGGGCACTAATCTCTAATACCAAATTTCAAATTAATAGTTTTTAAAAAAGTAGTTGGAGAGATGTGTGCTATTTGTCAGGAAAAATTCAGGCTCCAATATTACTGTTGTAACTGTGTCGAAGGAGATGGCCATAACATCATCATGGTCACATATCATATGAAGTATTGAATCGAATCATTGGCTATATGTAGTTTTATATGTTAATCATGCAATCAACATTTCTTTCTAAAGAGTAAGGATTCATTGTTTCATCTTTAATCATGCAATCAACAACTATATACAAACTTTCTCATTTGTGAATTTGGTAATTAAACAATATTACGTACTTCATTGCACTCGATGTTGTTATTTTCACATGTCATGTACTGAAATTACAGATTAAGACCACCCCTTGTTGAAGAATGTTTAAAAAAAATTATACTTGATGTCAGCAGCCTACAGGGAAGGGTCTAGAGTCTTATGAATAACCAATTTTTATTGAATAAGGATGTTACTGTGAAATCTCTTTTTGCGTATATATGTAAAAGTCCACCTAATTTTTATTGTGTTTCTTGTTTCTCTCTTCCATTGATTTGCATGTTATTGATAAAAGCATAGTTGTTAAACTCTTGCGAGTCGAGTCATTTTAAACCCTAAACGAACCGACTCGGTAGTATGACTCCAAATTGTTGTAACTCGGTAGAAAAAATACGAGTCACGAGGCGACTCTTACCGAGTCGAGTCAACTTGTGACTCGGACGAGTCAAATAACCTGTGGGTAATCTTGCAGTAGATAATGTTGTTTTCCAGTGGGTAATAACTAATAAAGTAGATATTTCTCTACATATATATAACATTATTTGATGACGCTGTTCTCAGTTTAATATATTAACAATTTAAGATAATTTAAAGAGAGGTATATGCACTATCATTCAATAAATACTATATCTGTATATGTGTATTATATATTTTTATATAATTTCTTTAATATCATGACTCTTACGAGTCGAGTCACGAGTAAAAAAATTACATTTCGAGTCACGAGTTGACAACTATGGATAAAAGTGGTGAGGAAGATAGTGAAATCAAGAAAAGAAGTAGAAAGGTTAAAGATAGAAGGAGTGATGATGATAAATGTAAAAGGAGAAGAGATAGAAACTGGAGTGATCATAGCAAACGAGATGGTAAGAGAGACAGAAACAGTAATGGTGATCATAAAGGGCATATAAGAGAAATCATCTTTCAACTTGAAAGGGCATATAATAAGGTACAAGTTATCTTCTTTTTCTTTTCTTTTTCTTTTGTCTGACATGTTTGTGAGATTGAGTTTTTATGATCAATTTATAACTTATTTGGTCAAGCAGCAGGTAGTTCATGAGCTTATTGCTGCTCACAACTTTATTAGAAATTCCAACTGATGGCAGTGTTACAGAATGTGGATCAATTCTTCAAGATTTATCTCCTCTAGTGAGTTAATTTATTATATTTTCTTTTACGTTTCTTGTCTTTCAAAAACCCAACACTTGGATACAAACTCCATTTCATTATTTACTTCAACCAAGTTACCAATGTTTCTCTTTGTTGACCCTTTAAAACATATTTAATCCTCAGGTTCTTAATCGAACGTCTTCTTGCACTAAGAGAAGCCAAGTTTCATCATATATTACTATTTATAAATTTTAATCTCATAACTTTTTACTAACCATATTTAGTTACACAGGGCCATCTAGCTGTTGGTCAAGAATTAGACCTTGTTGAACTCCAAGACCAATTGATACATCAAGTATATAAAATTGATCCAGCTGTTGGACCAAAAGTAGAATCGGGGGAGGCTTTGGAAGAAAGGTTGTGAACTAGAGAGGGACCTCCCTACCCCGTGGCAGATTAACTACTTAGTTTTCAAACCCAAGTGGTCTCACTGAAAAAATCTGAGGTTTCGACCTCCAAACAGTCGTCACGAGGCAGGTGCGCCAACAGTTATACATTTGTGGTAGCTGTTATTGTGAAAATTGTTTGAAGGACTTAACCATCTCCAAAACTTGTGCATTTTATGTCAAAAAGATTTCTAAAACAATAAACTAAGTTGGGTAAAAGCTACTGATCAAATGAGTTTTGGAAAACATGTAAATGTTGCCACAAAGTGACAACAAAATTAGAACAATATAAGTCTTAAAAACTAGATTTAAGAAACAATGGAGCAAATTTTTACTATAGTTTTATAAAAATTTATGCTATGATACGACGAAATGATGATTTGAACATAATATTGTGCAAAACGCAGGGTGAATTTTTCAAAAGAATTATAATAATAATTTTTTCATGAAGTTACACGCTCATTAAAAGCTCACTAACTCAAAACCATAACAAAGGAATTTAGAAGTTTGCAAATATTAAGTTTTAGTTTATATAAAATGGATACATAATTGAAACAAAATATTCTTTGAGGCATTTTGTAATGGAATAACTTCAAAGTATTACTTGGGACTTTGACAACTAGGCGCAAATCTTACTAGTGTCTTCACATTTCGTAGGACCAAAGTAGGTTGTACGTTTGGATACTATCGAGGGATAAACTATTGTTGTCTACGCGTATCATTGTGAGTTTTCACAACCCCTTTTTACTATCTTTATATTTTTGGGGGGAAGTATGTTACTATGTTATAAACTTGAAAGTACTAATGTGTATATATACATTTGTGTGTATGCTAATGTCGGATGCTTGAGCTACTATCATACTTCAAGTCCCCAGGAACTATACCTAACCTATTAACTCATTACTAAGCCAACTCATTACTAAGCCGATGGTTATTATGGATAGCGTTTTTTGGGTTGACACCCCCCCCCCACTCACACTGCAGCATGGGTGCATATTACCACATTATCCCCACATATTCATACCTAAACTGCGCTCCTCACTAAAAATGATTGTTGGTTAACACAATTTCTTCTTTATCTTGCTCAAAAAAGTAATTGACTTCGTCTTTTTCTTTTGTAGGTTTGTCGGTTACTGTTTTTATCAAAGCAAATGTATATGCTGTGTTCTCTTATTCTTCTTCATGTTTGTCTTGTAAATTTAATCACCATCAACTTAATTCGTTAATAAGCACAGAAAGTTTCTAATTTGTACATTCTGTGTGTAGGAAAAGTTGTGACGTTCAACATCAACGCCAGGATGACTTTCTTTCTTAGGATATCAAGAAATTGATTAAAATGCCCTTTCATTACCACTAAAGTCCGTGAACATGAATCATATTGCATTTGTCATATCTGAAAATATCTTCTTTTTACTAATTAGCTCCACCGGGAAAATAGCATTCAACTTTAAGCATGTTCTGACTCCTCATGGGCTCTTTTGGGAAAATGTAAGTTATGACCCTCTCCCAATCCTTCAGTGCTACCACCCATCAACACTTGCATCTGCAAATATGCTTTTGTACCTAGCGTCTTCATATATTTGGCTATTTGATGCTTTTAGTTTACAATTTATGGTTAGTTTTTTATTTGGCATGGTTTTACACAATGGCTAATCCATTTATGGTTAGTCTTTTTCCATGACCCGGAAAATTTTTTTTTTTGTACATTGACGTTCATTTATAAGACATTTTTTAGAGTAATTTCATTAATAGGGTTAAACTTCTTCTTAGATGATTTACAAAACTATTGTTTTTTTACGCTGAAGATCATTTATATGACAATTTTATAGAAAAAACGATTTTAGCAGCTGATTTGGGGTTTCTTAATATTTCTGCATACAATGGTTTGGTGTTGTGGCGTACTACCCACAATTATAGCAATGTACTTTGCTTTCTTCCATGTCAATGTGCTTTGATCTATTTGTATTCGGTCAATTTGTAACAACAATTTGAGAAAAATTTATACTTTTAAAATACAAATTTTTATGAAAATTAGACATCCTACTGCTTTTTTGTTGTTTTAGGTAGAAACCCGTGTCGTGGAAATAGTATGCGTGTAGCATATTGGCTTCATTATTCTCTATTGCGTAACATACTTCAAGTTGTACTAATAATCGCATTAAACAGCAGGCCAGAAGTCCCCCAATTCTCCGATATGAACAAGTACCAATGATGCATCAAAAATCTCTTCCCTAAGTCCTTTCATACTTTCTCTGCTCCAAATGTTTGTTGTAATAAAATGATATTTTTATTATATATATATATATATATATATATATATATATATATATATATATATATATATATATATATATATATATATATATATATATATATATATATATATATCAACCGTGTAACACACAGGTTTTTCATTCTAAGGCACATGTACATTTTGATATTATCTGCCAACTATATAAAATTAAACATTTTTTTATTATAATATTTTAATTAATCTTCATCCGTGTGTTACACGAGTTTTAACCTAGTAATAATACTAAAAAAATTGGGACGGAGAGTCGACAACCATGACGGTTTTAAGCGATCCTATTGTGGTTGCTATAGAAACTATTCATCTTGGTGGTAAAATAAGATTTTCTTGATGTTTTGAGTTGATTGTGAGTGTGAAAAAATCGATTGATGAACATCCATATAGAATTGAGACCATCTACTAAGATACCATATTATTGTTCTTGAAGTAATTTGTGGGAAAGGATTAATTGTATGTTTTTATGTGATTTTAGTACATCTATTAGATACCCATTTGGGTTTACGTTGATTCCCCCAAATTTTTGTGATTCTCGAAGTTCTAAAAAAAGAGATAGAGAGTGAAGCAGGGAGGAAGGAAGTCGACGACCATGATAGTATCAAGTGATTCCATTATTGTTGTTGTGGAAGTATTCATCTTGGTGGCCAGGTAAGGCTTTATTAATCTTTTAGTTCATTATTAGAATGATGCACTTGATTGTTGAATGCCCAAATATAATTGAGTAGTTGTTATATACCCACCTTTATATCTTGAAGTGATTTGTTGAAAAGGTTTGATTGTTTTCTGTTTGTATGTCGTGATAGTGGATTAATTAGTTATCTATATGGGCTACGATCTCCCCCCCCCCCCCCAATCTGGAAGTTTAGTGCTTAAGTAGTTATTGTAAGGAGGTTTAATGCGAATAAAAGATCTAGAGTTCCTTTAGGTATCTCATTATTCGATATACGCTTTGTTAATTGGTTCTCATTTGTCATTCATGATTCTACTAATTTGATTTTGGAACTTCAAGGGGGGATATTATGTGAAATTTATTTAAGTTATTTAATAATGAAATCCTTTAACGTTCATTTAAATTAGAGATCATCTTTTTAATGCACCTTTAAGCTTTTAGAATGTTTAATTGGTAAGGTACTAAGGTTCAGTAGTCTTCACTTTTTCTATCTTTTTGATTGATTCGATTAATTAGTCATACTTTTTAATTTATTTTGGAAATCCTTGAGTACCTGGAATTACTCGATGACTTGTTTTATATTTATGCAGTTTCTTTTTGTTATGAATTTTCTTGAATACTCGTTTGATTTGGAATCATCCAACTTTCAGTTATTAGAATATACAGTTGGCAAGGGTTACTTTTCCCATTTCTTTTCTTGTATCTTAACAGCTTTATTGGACACCCATTTGGTTTTTAAATAATTGTTTACCACTTGTAAATTTGATCATACAAATTATTGAATAATTTGGGGATTATTGTAATATTTAGGTTCTCCTTTTTAATTTTTTTTGTTTAATATGCATTTAGAATTGCAGTCCTCAAATTTCTTAATTTTAGTTTATTTCATTTCTTTCTTTCTTTTTTTATTGTTAGGATAATTCACAAATTTTTTTAATTTAACTATTTTCTCATTTTGAATAGGGTATTTGGATTTGGTATGATATTTTGGTACTCACTTAAATTTAAAATTTAATGAGTGTGATTCACAGTTCACAAGTTGCTTAATTTGATTCTGGAACTTTCCGAGAACTTGGCATAACACATATTTTACAGTTGTGCTGAATTTCTTTTTTTTTTTTTGTAAATTCTCAAGAATGTGGTGGATTTAATGGTATCGACTTATTTTTGTTATTTTTTTAGTTTCTTTTAGAAGTGCATTTCTTTAATACTTGCTTGGATTCAAAATTATCCCTTTTATACATGCTTTGGGTTATTCGAATAATTATCTTTAGTTTCATATTGTTTTTTCTCCTACTTTGATTGACTTGAGTCACTTTTCAAACTTGTTTAGTCTTTAAACTTTTTAGAACTTGATGGACGTATGTTTATGCAATTTTGCTCATTATATTCAGATTATTTTGTTTGCTTCTTAGTTTGTTAAATCTGTGTATTTGTTGAATCCTAGTTTAGATTAAAATCATCATTTGAACTTCCCATTTATTGGACTTATTGGAATATTTAGTTTTCGAAGTCTTTAATACCAAAGCTTGGAACTTGAGATCTTGACATGAATATCAAAACTTCAGACCTCACTAAAACGAGCAAGCGGGTGAGCCAAATTAGGTGTGGTTAACTTTTTATAGCTACTTATGCAATATGTATTATGCTTCTAACTTAATGGAGAAGGGGAGTTGTCGATGGTGATGCATATAAACTACCTTGAAGCCATTGTCACCGAAAATGAAGGAGAAGGGGAAAATGGTACTTTTACATATTTAACTGAAAAAATAAACAATGTCTATGATAGGGACTTGCTTCAAAACAAATTAAAGTATAAGGGATTAAATCAGGAAGAAAAATATTTCAGAGACTTAATATATAATTTCATTTAAGCATAGGGACCATTTCTATAATTTTTATTATACCACATTCATTGTTATATATATATATATATATATATATATATATATATATATATATATATATATATATATATATATATATATATATATATATATATATATATATATATATATATACTTTTATTTTTTATTTTTATTTATTTATTTTTTTGAAACGGCAAATATAATCCTAACTAACTACTCCTAAATTACACCTTAATTTCCACCTATGCCTCTAGCGAGACTTTAACATTTGTTTTCAATGAGGACTTTACTAAGAGGTTAGACCTACACCATTTTCTAGGGTTTTATGTTAAAATAATTTAGGAGAATATCGTATTGCATTTTGTTACATAATTGTCTTGTTTTCGTTTTTTCTAACCAAATGTTTTTTCAAAATATAATATTCCAACAAGATAAAACATTAACACAAACTATTAATATATAAACATATTAAGTTATTTTATAATAAATAAGTGTCTAATATGTTGTTTTTAAAAGGTGTAATTTAGAAATATTTAAATTTGGAAAGCTTTTATAAATACACTTAGTTGTAGAATAAATTGAGGTGAAAACAACATAAAGTGCAAGTTCTAACTATTAATATATTAACCTATTTTTACGATTAAGTTATTTAATGGGGTTGGGATGTTCGCGCATTATATATCGCCACTATATATATACCTTATTCAGTCTTCCCGCTCTCAGTCGACCCAAACCCCACCGGAGGCTTAGCGATACCTGTAACACCGCTTCCCGGAGATCCAAACACACGATTCTTTGCAAGAGATCCACAACCTTGTCATTAATCCAAGAAGTTTTGAAGATCGCTGTAAGTTTTCTTGCTGATTATGTTTCTATTCTTTATTTTATATAGCTCCGTAAGGGTTTTCTGTAATCGAGACGTTGTAATTCCCTCAGTAATCTAAACACACAATTCTTCGCAGGAGATCCACAACCATGTCATTAATCCAAGAAGTTGTGAAGATCGCTGTAAGTTCTCTTTCTGATTATGTTTCTATTCTTTATTGTGCATAGTTCCGTAAGGGTTTTCTGTAATCGAGACGGTGTAATTTCCTCTGTAAAACTAGAATCGAAGTATGTATGAGAAGATCGATGGTTAATTGTTGTTTTCTTAATTCACTTCTCATTGGGGTTTCTAATCTTACCCTGTCTTCTTCACCTATTCGGTTCTTTCTGTAGAATTTGATTTTCTCGGTTTAAGTAAGTATCCCAGTTGCATTGCAACTTAAAAAAAGAGAAGGAAACTGCATAGGGTTTCTGTAGTTTTGTTGACTTTTCGTTGGGGGTTTTCTCCTTTATCTTGGGGGTTTCTTGTAAAATCTAATTTAGCGTATCTGGTGGGCTTGTTTCTGAAGGTGTTGATCATCAATAATGTATGGTGTTTTTAGATGGTTTTGTTCGTCGTTTGAGGATGTATTTTAGATTCTGTCAGATTTCTTATGAATAACCAATTTCATTGAATAACGATGTCTTAGTCAAATCTCTTTTTGTGTATATGTAAGACTACAACTAATTTTTATTCTGTTTCCTGTTTCTCTTCCATAGATTTGCTTGTTACTAATAGAAGAACTCTGGTCAAATCTTGGATCTACTATTGGTTTGAATGTGTTAGGTTTACCATGTTGCAGTTTGTTGGTTTGTAGTAGTTGGCTAACAACATTGCCATCCAGGTTAATCTTATCATATATTACTATTTATAAATTTTAATTTCCTAACTGTTTACTAACCGTATTTAATTACACAGGGCCATCCAGCTGTTGGTCTAGAATTAGACCTTGCTGAACTCGAAGACCAATTGACACATCAAGTATATAAAAGTGATCCAGAAATTGCCCTAGGTAGATATGAATCTATAAATGATATTCATATGATATAATTTTATGTTATTGATGTGAGGTTAACAGTATTTGTAGATATTTTCAAGATGGATCCTAATTTCCTTGAGAATGAAAACAAGTATCAAGACTTGAAGAAAACAATCCTCGGTGATGATCTGAAGAAGAAGAAGAAGAAACAGAAACAAACCTTGTTACATGATAAAATGTACATCTAAAGGCCTGGTTTTGATTCTGGCTTTTATTCACCGTGGAAATGCACATCCAAACACCCCCTAAATGTGTATATTCTGTATATATGCTTTATTTATCTTTCAAGATTCTATGCATGAATAAGTTTAGCATAGTATTTATTTGATTTCTTAAGACGACATTGACTAGTATTTTAAAGTTACTATTAGATTATAAAGTAATTGGTTGATTGTTAGTATCAGGCACCTGTTCATGAAACTGTATGTGTAATGAACAACATGGCTTGGTTAACTTATTTACTTGTTGGTAAGTTGAATTTATTGTGTTCTTGAAAAGTATGCCCATTAATTTCTGCCAGGTCAGCAAGTGGTTTTGACGATTGTCCGCGTGTACATTGCTTGTTTTAGAGTCATCTAGAGTGGAAATTGCTCTTCTTCTGAATCCCTTCTTTTAAAGTAGAGAAATCTTATTTCGTCAGTGGAGAAGACGATTAAATTGATTTCAAGTGTCAAGGTATGTATTTACTTAATTACCCCTAATTGTTTATATCATAGTAGATTTTCAACTTTTTTATTCTTTTTTACATGTACATGTATTGTCTTTGAGGAAGTCGGTCATAAGCTCCTCAAAATCAAACTGGAGCCTGGACAGGAGGTATGAAATACACACACACACATATGTATATATATATATATATATATATATATATATATATATATATATATATATATATATTTACAACATTAAAGCAAATTGTACAATTTTTTATGCATTAAGATATTAAGAGGGTACAAATAGTTTAACACATGGTACAATTCTTAAAGGTCAATAGTATTGATAAACACGCAAGCAAGGAACACCATGGGAAACATCATTCCTATTGTTTTTCCAGTAAATTTAATCCAAGTCAGCAATCTGATTCAACACGCAAAGGGGAACCCAGTATGACCAAGTCAACTTCAGTCACTGTCAAAAGATCCGAATCAAGGTGAAGTACACATATACTCAATTTTAAAAAAAGGTTTAAATTCTTTTTCTGATATGATCTAACTTGTGTGTTTGTTGGCACTTGGCTGGTAGCTAATAATACAAACTCAGCACTGTCAAAAATAACAAACAGGCTCAACTTTTTAAAAGAAAAATGCAGCCAAATAACAAATGAGCTGGAGACAGTAGATAAAGATACAGAACCAAATAAATCACTTTGGCATAGAATCAGACAACCAATCATCAATAGATAATAAGGTACGAGTATAATAGCATGTGGCTAAAATGTGGACTTGGTAAGAAGAAATTACAAAATCTGGAGATGGTGGGTGAAAGTTTATAATTTTTTTTGGTAGTTATGATGTCGGGATTTTGCTTTAGGGATTACTCTGGTAATTATTAGTGTTTTTTTATTTTTTTTGTCTTACTTGTATTGGGTTCAAAATTCCACCAATGGCAAATCGATCCGTTTTATCTTTGAAGGTATTTTGAAGTTTTAACATGAATACCAATGCAATAGGTTTGTGGAGTCTTTAATGATGTTTTCAAAAGATTGATATCGTGTAGAATGACAACGGAGCAGAAGACACACCGACACTAATTGACAGAAAGGTAAAATGTGATAGTTGAAATCTATTGGCATCATGTAGTTAATGCATTCTTATTCTCTTTTCAGGATAATGTCTTTATAATATCCAATTTCAAATCAAAATATCCAGTGCTACAGTTAGACTTGAGGTAAATTTTTTTACTTAATGACCTTCGTTCTATAATTATTATGTTACCCAATATCATCCAAACAAATTTATAAATGTTGAATTTATATTTTTACAGATTAATCTCGGATCTTGTAGTTGTCATTGGATCTGCCACTTGTGGAGGCATTGCATTTGCTTGTGCAGGACAGCCAGTATGAACACTCTTCCAATGTTTTTCCGTGTTTATCTTTTAAAAAAATAGCTGAAAATAGCAACGTACTTTACTTTTTTTACCAATATAGGCAGCTTACTTGGTGACACTTCGGGTGTTCTACAAGGAGTAATTTCCATGACTAAATCTTAAGTAATCGATTTTTTGAGTTTTTAAGCTTCCTATAATCTAGGGCAAATTGCAACATACTTTACTATTTTTACCAATATAAGCAATGTACTTTATTTTTTACCCATTGTTTACCATAAAAAGAAAGTAACATCTTGCAATTATAGGTTTTAGAAAAATGAGTATGTTGACATAACGGGTAAAAAACGTAAGTATGTTGCTATTATGGGTGAGAAACAAAGTACATTCCTTATATTGGCAAAAAAAGGTAAAGTATGTTGCCAGATAGTTAGTTAGTCAGGCTGGTGCTGTTGGTGGCATTTTTGACAGTTTTGTCACGGACTTGGTTTCTTAAGCTCATGATTAGTCTCTCCTGACGGGTGTCTTAATTTATTAGATTATTGTAATACAATTTTTTTATTTTCATTTTACATTTCATAAAATCATATTTTGTAATCTTATGTGCAGACAACTTTATCTGTTGGCATCTGTTGCATTTTGGCTGCTGGTAGCTTGGGTTTGTGTTTCTTCTTCATGATACTTTTTATCTTTTTTATATTCACAAAATTTCATGTTTTTAGGGTCCAAAATAGTTTAACACATGGTACAATTCTTAAAGGTCAATAGTATTGATTACATAAGCTTCTGTGTTTTTAACCCTAAACCACGATCAGGTTCCTTCCCCCCCCTCCTTCCATCTTCAACCTCCCATCTCTTCTCAGATTTCCCTATTAAAATTTTTTAACTAAATGTCTTTGGCTTTTGTCAAGTGAAAGGTAAATCAGTAATCTCCATTCTTATAACAAAGTCCATCCTTTCATTAATGATATGATAACATTAAAATTTTTAACTAAACAATCATAATATTAATAAGGTAACAATAATAGGACTAAATTACTAGACTGGTTATTGAGTTCTACAACTTTTTTCATTTTTAGGACCGAACTTTTGTTTTTGCAATTCTGGTCCTAATTGTGTAGGTTTAGTTCAATTTTGGCATGTTCCATTTAACCAAACACTAATAAGTAGCAAATAACTATAAAAAATTTATAGTAGGGTAATACAGTAATTGTACATTGAACATGTCCCCAAAATTGAAAAGAAACTTACACAATAGGTGATGAACTTGCAGTATTGGCTTCTTATGTAGATGGTGTAGACATGGATCTCAATACTGATAGTGTGCTCGCGTGTTGCTGCTGCTAACTCTTTTAGTCAGGTTATCTAACTAACTATTGAATTAACTTTTGGGAGAATTGCTGGGAATCACAACTTACTTTTCTCTCACTACCAATACGGGCAATGCACTTTTCTTTCTCATAACAGCAACATACCTACGTTTTTTTACGGATAATGGTAGTATATAACTTGAAACTTGAAAATTGGTTGATAAAGAAATCCAAATATGTTGCTATTATTGTTAAGAAATTATTAGTACCGAAGTACGTTGCTGTTATATGTAAAGGAATGTAAGTGCGTTGCCATTATGTATAAGGATATGTAATTTCTAGAAATATAATATAGAAATAACAATGTACTTTCTATTATTTTCTAGAAATAGAAATATACTTTCTGGAAGATTTATATAAATAGCAATATACTTTCCAAATTCATATAGAAATACCGTGCTTTTTAAATTTTTTTGAAAACATCAATGTACTTTCTATTATTTTCTAGAAATAGAAATATCATTTTCCTTTTTTCTGATTGCTTTGTTTTCACATATAACATCTATCATCAGTCTTAAGTTTCTTGTTGTGTACTCCATACAGTCTCACATATACTGTTAAACCTTTTTTAAAATGACCAGTTCGCCCTTACATCTATATTTTTTATTGATTATTAGAATTTAGTTATTTTCAAGTATTGGGTAAAGTTTTTCACATGTTATGTACTGAAATTACAGATTAGGACGAAGAATTCTTGTACTTGATGTCAGCAGTCCATACAATCTTCCTAAATTGATATCTCTCATTCTTTTTTCATTTGCATTTCAATTCTGTCATTAACATTCTTAAAACCTGCAGCTCCAAACTTTATTAATGACTTTGAATAACCAAAGGAGCCAAAGAGATCCGGTTTGTAATTACCATTTTGACCCTATAAGGTTGCATCTTTTTATGGTTATGTGAAATTTATAACCCACTTTTTTAAGCTATATTCTTTCTATTACAATGTTGCACTTTCATTATTCTTTCAATAATTCTGTTGTCTTGAGAGTGTCATATAACCTGTATTAAAATTCCCTTGAAAGTGGGTATAGAGAATAAAGTACATTGATACTTTCTGCTTACAATAAACCTCTTCATTTTTCAAATTCAATTAAAAGTTTGATCCTTTTAATCTGGCAGTTTTGGTCCTCAATAAGGGCATGCAGCAGCTTGACTTGAAAGGTTGTCGAGTGTCAAGAATAATCTGCTATCATTTTGGTTTCGGGTAACTCTAAACGAAACATGTAAGTGCTACTGTCTTTTTTCCCCATAATTCTCCCACTTGTCCAGGTGTACATTGCTTGTTTTAAAGTCTTTTAAAGTGAAAATTGTTGTTCTTCTAAAGCAGAGAAATCTTGGCATTGCATTTTCGTTAGTGGACAAGATTGATTTCAAGCGTCGTTGTAGATGAAGGTATGTATTTACTTAATTACCCCTCATTGTTTATATCATACTACATTTTCAACTTTTTTTTTTCTCTTTCTCCATATTCACAAAGATCATCACTGGGCTTAATGAGATTGTTGGTCTGACATTGGAGTATCTTCGTGATGCCAAGCTATTCACTTTGAGGAACCCGGTCATAAGCACCTCAAAATCAAACTGGAGCCCGGACACGAGGTATGAAACATATATATATATATATATATATATATATATATATATATATATATATATATATATATATATATATATATATATTATGTTACCCAATATCATCCAAACAATCTCCCGTTGAATTACATTTTTCAAATTCAATTTCCCGTTGAATTTCATTTTTCAAATTCAATTTCCCGTTGAATTACACTTTTCAAATTCAATTTCCCGTTGAATTACAGTTGTCAAATTCAATTTCCCGTTGAATTACAGTTGTCAAATTCAATTTCCCGTTGAATTACAGTTGTCAAATTCAATTTCCCGTTGAATTACAGTTGTCAAATTCAATTTCCCGTTGAATTACATTTTTCAAATTCAATTTCCTGTTGAATTACATTTTTCAAATTCAATTTCCCGTTGAATTTCATTTTTCAAATTCAATTTCCCGTTGAATTACATTTTTCAAATTCAATTTCCCGTTGAATTACATTTTTCAAATTCAATTTCCCGTTGAATTACATTTTTCAAATTCAATTTCCCGTTGAATTACATTTTTCAAATTCAATTTCCCGTTGAATTACATTTTTCAAATTCAATTTCCCGTTAAATTATATTTTTCAAATTCAATTTCCCGTTGAATTACAGTTTTCAAATTCAATTTCCCGTTGAATTACATTTTTCAAATTCAATTTCCCGTTGAATTACATTTTTCAAATTCAATTTCCCGTTGAATTACATTTTTCAAATTCAATTTCCCGTTGAATTACATTTTTCAAATTCAATTTCCCGTTGAATTACATTTTTCAAATTCAATTTCCCGTTGAATTACATTTTTCAAATTCAATTTCCCGTTGAATATCATTTTTCAAATTCAATTTCCCGTTGAATATCATTTTTCAAATTCAATTTCCCGTTGAATTTCATTTTTCAAATTCAATTTCCCGTTGAATTTCATTTTTCAAATTCAATTTCCCGTTGAATTACATTTTTCAAATTCAATTTCTCGTTGAATG
Organism: Cichorium intybus; assembly: GCA_023525715.1. Classification (NCBI taxonomy): domain Eukaryota; kingdom Viridiplantae; phylum Streptophyta; class Magnoliopsida; order Asterales; family Asteraceae; genus Cichorium; species Cichorium intybus. Next base: position 20,974,824 of record CM042009.1, read on the forward strand.
TTGAATTTCATTTTTCAAATTCAATTTCCCGTTGAATTACATTTTTCACATTTTTCAAATTCAATTTCCCGTTGAATTACATTTTTCAAATTCAATTTCCCGTTGAATTACATTTTTCAAATTCAATTTCCCGTTGAATTTCATTTTTCAAATTCAATTTCCCGTTGAATTTCATTTTTCAAATTCAATTTCCCGTTGAATTTCATTTTTCAAATTCAATTTCCCGTTGAATTACATTTTTCAAATTCAATTTCCCGTTGAATTTCATTTTTCAAATTCAATTTCCCGTTGAATTTCATTTTTCAAATTCAATTTCCCGTTGAATTACATTTTTCAAATTCAATTTCCCGTTGAATTACATTTTTCAAATTCAATTTCCCGTTGAATTACATTTTTCAAATTCAATTTCCCGTTGAATTACATTTTTCAAATTCAATTTCCCGTTGAATTACATTTTTCAAATTCAATTTCCCGTTGAATTACATTTTTCAAATTCAATTTCCCGTTGAATTACATTTTTCAAATTCAATTTCCCGTTGAATTTCATTTTTCAAATTCAATTTCCCGTTGAATTACATTTTTCAAATTCAATTTCCCGTTGAATTACATTTTTCAAATTCAATTTCCCGTTGAATTTCATTTTTCAAATTCAATTTCCCGTTGAATTACATTTTTCAAATTCAATTTCCCGTTGAATTACATTTTTCAAATTCAATTTCCCGTTGAATAACATTTTTCAAATTCAATTTCCCGTTGATAAAACCTGATTGGAAACCCCCGTTTTCAATTTCTTTGTTGAGGTGCTTCCTTCAATGTCATCAACAACAGTTGTAAGTAAAAGCATTCAACTTTTATCTCTACTTTTTATTGCTAATTAAATGTTAATTATGCAGGTTTTGAAATTTTTGATGGAAAAGAATAGTGTAAATGTCCTTCATAGACAAGTGACAATTGGTACCCTAATCTTGCAAGATTGTGCAGTTGGTTTATTGTTTGCTTTGCTCTTCTTCCAGTACTTAATTTCCATGACTAAATCGTAAGTAATCGATTTTTTGAGTTTTTTAACTTCCTATAATCTAGGGCAAATTGCAACAGATAGCAACATATTTTACTATTTTTACCAATATAATCAATGTACTTTATTTTTTACCCATAGTAGCAATGTAGATACACTTTTTACACATATTAGCAAGATACTTACATTTGTTTACTATAAAAAGAAAGTACATTGCTGGTTACATCTTGCAATTATAGGTTTTAGAAAAATGAGTATGTTGCCATAACGGGTAAAAAACGTAAGTATGTTGCTATTATGGGTGAGAAATAAAGTACATTGCTTATATTGGCAAAAAAGGTAAAGTATGCTGCCAGATAGATAGTGTACTTAATTATATAAGTATATTTATTTTGATTTCAACATACTGATTGTTAGTTAGTCAGGCTGGTGGTGTTGGTGGCATTTTTGTCAAGGAGTTGTTTGCCTTGGTTTCTTAAGCTCATGATTAGTCTCTCCTCACAGGTGTCTTAATTATTACATTTCATAAAATCATCTTTTGTAATCTTATGTGCAGACAAATGAACTCTAATAGTTGGCATCCGTTGCATTTTGCCAGCTGGTAGCTTGGGTTGTGTTTTATCTTTTTTAGTCACAAAATTGCATGTTTTTAGGGTCCAAAAAAGTAATATTCTAGACCAAATTATTTTTGTAAATTTTAGAGTAGTCGTAAGCGTGGATTAAGTTTAGAATTGCTGGAGTTATGATATCAACAACCGAATGTCTTAAAAGAAGCAAATGATGCTACTGAACGTCTTAAAAGAACAGTGGCAACATTGGAAAAAGAGAACACTCATCTCAAGGTTATAAAATAAAGTTTTCTTTAAAGAAGGAAAATAATATATATGTTTTATTAAATTTCATTGTCTTTATACAAATTGTTTTCTTACAGATCGAGAAAAACAAACTCACGGTTGCTTTAGTAGTTGCTAATAAATCTGCATCTCTAAATTCAAACGGTGTACATGAGGTTGGTTTCTTGTAGGCAAAAAAGATATTAGAATAAATTACATTTTTGGTCTCTGAGTTTAGCTGGTTTTTGTAATTTTGCTCCCTAATAGTTTTCTCTTGCAATTGTGGTTCTTATTTGAGGCCTTTGTAACGTTTATGGTCCTTTATCTTGAAGAATCCTAACAATTTTGGTCCCAGTTCTATGTGAAATGACCGAATATTTATTTAGTATTAAATTAGATCACAAATAATTATAAGAAACTCTAACATGGTTAAAATTGTCATTTGACTTGGAACGGGGACCAAAACTGAAAACGTCAAATAAGGACCAAAATTGAGAGAGAAATTTTGGTCCTTATTTTAAACAAGGTTAGGGTTAAAAGCAAGAAATAACAATGTACTTTCATTTCTTCTTATTACAACATTATACTTTAAAAAATCTACCCAATTTAGCAATTTACAATGTCCTAATAAGAAAAAACATTGAAAGTACAATGATATAATTGGCTACATCTTTCAAAATACAAATATTACTTATCTAAGCTTTTTTGGTATCAGGTAGGTAACTGGAAACTAGGTGCAAATTTTTTTTCATTTAATTATTTGATGGCAACATACACGAAACCCCAAGTAAGCATTTTTTATCTAATACGGCATTGTTTCTAATTTAAAATCTTTCATTTGACCATTATCAATCTTTATGTTGACTTTAGATCGTACTTAAAGGTATCACTCCTTAGAGGAATTGTAATGGAAGGTGGTGCAGGAGCTTCAATGCACTGTAGATTTCGAGTTGCTACAGATAATTTCGTATCTCTATTTCATTTGGCAATAATGATGTTTATGTTGATTTCAAGAAACTTTCAACATTTTTTATTCACATAAAATTATAGGATTTCAAAATTAACATATTTGATACTAACATTTTGTAGGTTTTTGCAATGCCAGATACTGCATTAGGGTTATTCCCTGATGTAGGTTGTTCTTATTATTTATCAAGACTACCTGGTTTTTTCGGTAATATCAATTTAATTTCTGTGGATATATCTTTATATTTATTATCTATCTGAAAGACCATTTTTTCTCTGTCCATGAATAATATTATTAATAAAAGGTGAAAATTACCACCTAGGAAAATAGTTAGAATTTATACCCCTTGTCATTTAACTATTTAAGTAAAATATATCGTGGCAGGAGAATATGTGGGTCTTACAGGTGCTGAAATGCTTGCAACCCACTTTGTTTCTTTAGAGGTACATGCAAGAAATTGCAATGTACTTTCATCAATTTGTATACTATAGCATCCTACTTTCACTTATTGTCAAAAGCAAAAGGACCATTTCTTTCGGGCAAAAGGACCAATTGTTGCTAAAGCCGAATGTTATCTAATCGGTCAAAAGGACCATTTCTGTCAAAAGGTTGGTAAATCCGATTGGTACCTAATCGGTCAAAGAATCATTTCTGTTTTTACTACATACCAAATCTGTCAGTCAAAGTTGATTGCTATTATTACCACATTTTCCAAAGTTGATTGCTATTATTTATACTTTTATTAGTAGGACCATTTACAACCTAATCCAATTGGTACCTGATCGGTCAAAGGTATTAGTAGCACCATTTTTATTCACCAAAAAAAAAAACATAAATATTTTTGATTATCAAGTTAAGTTGCTATTTGTAGCAGCATTCGCAAAGTAGGTTGTTATTAAACTAGGATGCCATTCCCGTTAATCATTTGGTTCAAATTAGTACCTGTGATAAAAAAACCATCAGGTTGCTATTAGCTATTGATTATCAGTATTTTTAGTTCATACTTACAAAACTCTTGAAACATGATTCAAATACTATAATACCACTCAATACACAATTGCTAAACAACATTGTACCCTGATGTTGATGCTGATTTTGACCAAACGCTTTACATGGTTTCTTCTCCTTGCTCAGTTACTGCTCATTTTGATTCTCATCTTCAATCAAGTCATGAAACGCAATCAAAGCTTTTACAACCACAACACCTCTTTTTCTCCAAAATCCATCGGTTTTCTTTCAAGAACCATTTCATATGTATAGGACTCACAGGGAACTTGAAAGACAGAAGATGCACAAATCTCTTGATGAAGCTGGGGCAGTTCTTCTTCCTTTTTCTCTCCATTAGTTTTCTTGATCCTTATTAATCTATCTTGCATATTTTTGGTTGATTATTTAAACTCACTTTTGATTTATGAATTTTATGGAAACGCTTTCTGCTCTCTCGATCACATAAAATATCTATAAAATTGCAATAATCGACACATTCATCATTGGTTCCCTGATCAATTTATCTAGCCATGACTGAAGAAATTGTCAAACTGGTCGGAACGACAAGGCGTAATCTTATATTCGTGTTTTCGTTTGTAAAATTTGCAATAAGAAGCATAAAGTCTTCAATGTGTACGATAAGACACACGTCTTATGATCGAAACATGAATGCCCACCAACTGTTTGATTTTGAGTTCAAAGGGGAAAATATAAAAAACATTTTGAAGAAAAATAGTTATATTTTTCGCTATCAAATATGTATCTAAATTTCTTCTGAAATTCAAATGTAACTGCACTCATTCGCAAGTGCAAACCAACATCTTACATATAAAGGATAAATATGTAATAATCTCATCTTCATTCTCTTACAATATGCTCTTCAACATCCTGGATTCATAACTTGATGTCTGCACCTTAAAAGCATAGAAGCAGCTTCCCTTTACGTGGTATAATTGTCAATTTAATATAACTATAAATGAAAGAGGAATATTTGTACCATTAGTTATTTCATATTTGCAATTACACCCATATTTCCATCAATCCCCGTCTATGTATTCTTGCCATTTGCATGTTGTACAGCAAGAAAATAACGTTACTGTGATTAGAGTTGGTTAGGTTTTTGGTCCCTGAGTCATACATGGGTTTTGTAGTTTTGGTCCCCAAAAAGTTTTCTTTTGCAATTCGGGTCCCAAAAGGTCTTCTTTAGCAATTTTGGACCTTATTTGAGGTTTTTGTAACGTTTATATGAACCATATTCCAAGTAATATGACTATATCTTTGGAACCGGCAAGTCATTTTAATTGGAACATGTACTAAAAACTTTACAAATAAGGATCAAATTTGATAATTTGAAAAAACACTTTTTTTACCTTTCGGTGCCTTCTATTGATGAGCTCTTTTGCTTCAATGTGGCTGTCCATATAGCATAATTGTACAAATATGAGTATATGTACCTGAAATATGTGAAGCTATAATACCCTTCATTTGATTGTTCTGTTTCAGTGCATCTTTGAAGACCTATGCTCATGAAGATCATGTTTGCTCAATTGGTTCTTCAATCATGCCCATACAGACTTGGTATGACATTTCCTTTTGTAAGTTTGTTTAGTTGGAGTTTTTTCTTTGAATGGTGTGTATTTAAGTCCACAGTTGGTGTAATGACACTGCATAGAGTACAACCCCTTTATGCACTGTAATGACACTGATCACGTGTATTTCTTATGACCGATTAGTTTCCTTAATTTCTTATGGCTGAAACTAATTACAAAAAGACCCATAAAAAATATGAACCAATACTCACATAGTTGATAGTACAACCCCTTGCACCACCTTGATAGTCCGGGAGTTTGACTGTGACTTTGACCTTCTCATTGCTTTAGCAGTTGCGCGCTTCTGGTTGGTGCCCAGAAGTTTGGGCTATGGATGTTTGGATCTGTCCAGGTAATTTCTAGAAATGGCAATGTACTTTCATTTTTTTTGTTTATTTAGCATCCTACTTTCGTTTCTTTCTATTAAAGCATTGCACTTTCATGTTTCTTTTTATATTTTGAAAAGTGTATCTATTTTAAAAAATCTACCCAATTATGACATTGCTATTATTTGGCAGTTTTTTGAAGTACAATTTTTGTGATAGGATAAAATGTAAATAAAGCAACGTAGCTTTTTGAAAATATGATGCCCTAATAAGAAAAAAAATGGAAGTACAATGCTGTAATTTTCCAAGTACATTGATGTAATAGGAAAAAATGAAAGCAGGATATTATAGTGAATAAATCAATGGAACTACATTGCTAATTCTTGCATTAATTTGGTTTATTAAATGTCAATTTATATAATAGCAACTGTATTTTGATTAACGCGACTCAATATAAATAGCGTCATTCTACTAGTTTTTTGGGAGAAGCGCGGTAGCAAGACCTCGTTCTTATGAATATCCAATTTCATTGAATAACATGTCTTAGTCAAATATTCATTTGTGTAGTATGCAAGACTCCACCTAATTTTTATTGTGTTTTCTAGTTTCTCTTCCATTTATTAGCATGGTCAAAATCTTGGATCTAGTAATGGTTTGAATGTGTTAAGTTTACCATGTTGCGGTTTGTTGGTTTGTTTATGATGTTAAAACATGTATTGATTGCCTATTAACATTTTTACTCGGTTTTAGTCTTATTGTAATAGTGGCTAACAATAACATTGTCATCCCAGGTTATTATCACCCTCTGCCACATTTACCAACGCATGGATTGACTCGTGAGCACCCGGAAAAAAGCTAAAAGACCATATACAATGCCAAGGTAAGAAACCAAACCCTACTTTGTTGATTACTTAATTATATACATGGAAAATGTCTTATAGGTTAATATGTAAAAGCCTTGTCATATTGTCTCATAAATTGGTATGTTACTTAATTTTTTATTTCTTATTAAGACATTGCTTTTTGAAAATTTTGTACGTTTCAACTTTTTTCAAGCCATGACTATGTATTTTGTACCATTCAACTTTATTATTTTCATATTAAGACAATGCACTTTGAAAACGGTGTACATTTCAACTTTGATCGTCCCACGGCCATGTTGTGTACGTATGTACGTTTCATTCTTGGGGATCATAAACTTCTTGGATTCTTAATACTAGGTTAGACTTTTTTTTATACATGTATTTCTCCTCATTCTCATGTTTGCCCTGATTTTGCATTCTTTAGTAATTATACATAATTGGCCGATTCAATCCCCAATATTAACACAAGACCGAATTCATAACGAATTTAGGTTTTATGTTGATATTCTCATCCTACTGTACACTTTTCATTCGTGGATGGGAAAACAGTTATTCCAATTTCCAAAAAAAAAAACCATACATTCAAGAAATAAGAAATTACAGATAACATATAATGTTTGTGGACCCCATTACTTGCCAATAATATCAAATACCCAAATTCTACACTGACAATAACCATAGAAACCTGAAGGTATTACAACATATATATATATATATATATATATATATATATTTCGTGAGACCGTGAGACGCATTCCTGGCCACTCATTTTGGGTGTAAAACAAAAAAAATAAAAAAATTCAAAATAAATGAAAAAAATTTGAAAATTTTATATTTATTTAATATTTTCGTCATTTTTTTATTCAAAAAAAAAATAAAATAAAAAATTAGCGTTTTTTCATATTCTAATAGAACATTACACTAGTTTGTGTAATATCAAGAACTAAGCGATACTAGAAGGAGATCAGAGTTCATAAAGCTTTTTCTAATCTAATCAACAAAATCTGATTAGATTCACTGGAGCTTAAAGAGACCAAACGAACGGACAGTTATATAGCAAAACCATTGCTTCATGGCCTACCATTTCCAATTTCAGATCCTATTTACCCTCATCACAACCCACAATCACTGCCATCACACCAAAGACACACATGTTGAAACAATTTCCAATTCGCCTTCTTTTTATATATATTCTTAATTATTCAGATACTGAATATGATTGTTAATATTGTATGCTTTATATATAGACTTGAGGAAACCAAAATTAGCAGCTGAAATTTCAAAGCAACTTAATAGATGTTTGTGGGGAGTGATTATAGATTTCATGGTGTAATCTTGGTGCTTGCACTGTCTTCACATGCAGGTATTGGTTAAAGAGAGCTCAGATGTGAGAACCATCACATTAAACAAAATGCTCTTTCATTTGAAATGGTAAGCCAAACATTTTATATTTATTTATCTAAACAAGAAATTGTTTTTTGAAGTATTAAAGCTATTTTATTATGTGACTGCAAATGAAAGTTGACCTATCATTTGTATCTTATCCCCAAAAAAAGAGATAAAATATCCCACATCTTAATGCTCAATAATGAAGGGCTTTTTGTGCTGGAGGTGATGTTGCAGTTGTAGTTCAGGATATTAAACAAGGTTAGGGTTAAAAGCAAGAAATAACAATGTACTTTCATTGATTTGTTTATCATATCATCCTACTTTCATTTCTTCCTATTACAACATTATACTTTAAAAAATCTACCCAATTTAGCAATGTACAATGTCCTAATAAGAAAAACTATTGAAAGTACAATGATATAATTGGGTGGATCTTTTATAATGCAATTATTACTTATCTAAGCTTTTTTGGTATCAGGTAACTGGAAACTAGGTGCTATTTACTGGATTTAATTCTTTTCATTGTTGGTACTTATACTCGATTCAAACTGCAGGGTTCAATTTCATGTTAGGAGATGGAAGTTTATTGTTTATCTATATGATTCTTGAATGATGCTCTGTTATTTCATTTTTATGGAAACAAGGTTAGAACAAAACGGTTGAGACTTTACAGGAAATAATTTCTTCAGCTTAATTTCTTAACCCAGTATATGCTGTGATTTTCAAGTTGACAACCAATGTGATTTTGAAAATGAGTATATGAGTGAAAGGTGTATGGAGGACGAGAATGTCATCCGAGTTTGACAACCATGCCTAAGGATATGATATTCAAAGCTTGAAGAATTTCGGCCTAGGACACCGATTAATTTTCAAGCAAGAGTTTGTCTAAATGACTGTTTAACCCTCCGTCTGTAATTATTGGGACAAAAATTCGAATGGCTTCAAGTATTGGGCCTTGAGACGTTCATTAATTTACCAATTACATTGAGTTGCTTAATAGCTTTGATCTTCACATCTAAGTAATTGCTTTTTAATGACAAGTGTATATAGATTATTGAGTTTGTTCATTTAATATCTCCAACCACTCAATGAACATTTTGTTGGTGTCAGATCACATCACAGGAGAGGATAATAACAATTGATCAAATTTGAAAGATTAAGCAGTAGACAGATTTTATATTCTCCCCAAGTGCATTTTCTAAACACTATCTATCTGGACTACATATAAAGCCCAAAGGGTAATTTTGTCATCAAATGCTACCAGGTTTCTTTTGTTCCGAGTCTCTGCACATTTGGGGACATACTTTGATGTTATTGTCATTTATAACATCTTACTTTTATTCTACTCTATTAGCATTGTATTTAAGTTTTGTCATGTTCATAATTGTACTTGGAAATATCTGCTTTGGTGTTTTTATTTCATATCTTTACTTACCATCACTTGAGGAATCATATTGTGTCCCTATTTGAAGCATAAAAGCAAACACATGGTGTGCTATGCTATAATAGTATATTTTCAACTTCTCATCCCTTTTTCCATGTACAGGTCAATCACTGTGTTTAATGAGACTGTTGGTGGTCTGATATTGGAGTATCTTTGGAGATATAAGCTTCTCAAAATCAAGTTAAATTATTTCTGACTCCCCAACATCGTCTTCATCTCCTCTATAATAGACGAATGATTACGGTTTCAATGATGAAGAAGAGTTTTGGGCATGGTTTCTAATGAAATACGACACTTGCCAATTTACCAGTCATTCTCCTCCATGTTTGGTAACGAATCACTGTATCTAATCGTCTTCTTCTTGCTTTCAAAATCAACCATCTATGAAATTTAATATGGCGTGATGAAGAACACTAACAATATTTTTGGTTTGTACTATTCCCACTCTCTTTACTCATTTTTGGATTGGGATTTTTTTATTGTTTTTCTGAAATTCTGATTTTTATGATTTGATTGACCATGGGTAAAAATCAATGTCTCCGTTTCATTCTCGAGTCCTCTGTCATGGGTTTTCACTTGGTAAGGGTTGTTGGAGAATCTCGGCAAAGACATATGAAAACCAATCTCTGATCAAGAATGTATCAAGGTACGAAACATTATTTTTACTATTACACTTTATTATATCATATATATATATATATATATATATATATATGAAGAGAAATTTGACTGGTGTTAGGCTAAGGTTCAGGGATTATTAACTCAACAAACAAACCAACTGACGTAAGCTTCAAATTATCATTTTATATATAACAAAAAAAGTTTTTATTTCTTGTTGGTTTTCCCTATGGTTCATCACTTGACACAAAAATACAATATTGCCCTTTGGTTTCCTCATTCAAGCTGGCACTGATGCAAAACCTACTTAGCTGTCGGGTATGCTATTTATTATAATTATATTTTTTGGAAATAAAAAACAAATGTAAGCGTAACTTGTGATATTTGTAGGCTTGCTGATGGACAAAGGTATGCTATGAACTTGAACGAGAAACAACTCACCAAGTTTCTAAAAGGAAAACAGTACGAATTTGCCTGAAATTTTATTGTGTTGTCCCAAATTTCCAATATTTATCCTCATTTTTTTTGTTGTTGTTGTTGGTGTTTATAAATTGTGGAAAGCAATAAGTACAATCCTGACCAGCTTGTGAGCAGGTATGAAAGTCAAAGAGCAGTCGACTTACATTGGAAAACTCATGAAAGGGTCCTCATCTAGCAATGCAGATGTGATTGTGGGAACCAAAAATTGGGGTTTAGATTAGTTCCTTTGATGTGGTTGGGTTCAGAAAAAAGGTTTATGGTCCTAATTTATGCCCGAACAGTTCAATTTATAGAATTATGTTTACTTTCGGATTTTACAAGTCAAATCTTACTGATTAAAATTATTATGGAAAAAGACGACATTGTTCTTTTTGCAAATTAAAAGGTCACCTGCTCCAAACTCTTTTATGTAGGTTGTGGACACAGGAGTGAGATCTTTCTGACACACCACGTGTTCTTGTATATTTTCTATTTGTTGACTAATGTGAAAACAATTGTCATATTACACTTTTGTATTTGAATTTCAGTTAGGGATCATTGATATGGAGTGTGAGCTGATTAATCTAGATGATCTATTCAAACAGCTAACAACACTAAAGTCAATCAATGTTGATGGTTGATACCTGGTATAAATGGAAAGTTTACAAAAAACTTTTACATGCTCCCGATCTTAAAGTACAGATTTGTAAAATGCCCATTTTTCTTTGACTTTCTGAATTAAGTCAAACATAATAATATGACTGTATAATATCAGGTTGTAATGTCGTTTCATGAATGCTCATATCCTATTGCGTAAGTGTGTAACATAAACTAATAAAGAGAGCCGCTTATATATTTAATAGACAGGGTGGAAGGCACAACCCTGAAAGTCTTATATGGGGTCCTGACAAGAAACTTTTTTTAAAAGGTCGTATTGCTATTGAGGTCTTATTAGATTTTACTACTCACAAATGGTATATATATATATATATATATATATATATATATATATATATATATATATATATATATATATATATATATATATATATATATATAGGGTCAGTATCTTATGAGAACTCAAATATTCGTGAGATCTTGAGAACTCTTAAACCAGTTTTTATTTTTCAAAAAAAATAACTTAATCCATTAAGTCGCTTATATTTAAGACCCTTTTTAAAAAAATTTTGAATAAAAAATGTGCATATACGAAATGTGCATATGTGCATTTTTGTGCAAATATGCATATGTGCACATTTGTGCATATGTGCATCTTAAAAAAAAAATCAACTTTTTTTTAAGATTTTTTTTGACGAAATGTCTTATATATAAACGACTTAATGCATTAAGTCACAATTTTGAAAAAAAAAATTATAGTCTAGGAGTTCTCAAGATCTCATGAATATATGAGTTCTCAAAAAAACCTAACTCTATATATATATATATATATATATATATATATATATATATATATATATATATATATATAGATATATATATATATATATATATATATATATATATATATACATACATACATATATATATATATATATATATATATATATATATATATATATATATATATATATATATATATATATATATATATATATATATATATATATATATATATATATATATATATATATATATATATATATATATATATATATATATATATATATATATATATATATATATATATATATATATATATATAGGGAGAGGTTATATAGAGTCTAATAAAAGATAGAGATCTGGAGGCCAAACGTGGACCAATCATTTTTGAAGGGTAAATTTGTAATTGTATAATATTTAAATATATTTTAGAATAAAACGTTTATTTTAGTCACCTATGTAATCCTGAGAAATTAACAACTTTCCAAGAATATAGGAATTTAAATCAGGTAACGTGATCATAGTATGTCAATGACATCGATAGTTTCTTAGGTTACGAAATTGAATTCGGAAATCAATATTTGAAATCGAAAATCAATTCTTCAATCAGAGATATCGAAAATCAAGTCTGCAATGGAGTTTTACGATGTTATTGGTTGTGAAAGTGATGATACTGGTTCTAATTCGAGTTGGTACAGTGATAGTGATCGTGAAATTGATGAAGACGGTGAATATGTAAGTGAAGAAGACGACTTAGATACAGAAAACGAAAAGCAAGAAGAAGAAATTGGTCAATCTATTGAAAGCGATAATGAAGATTAATCTATTTTTTGTTATATATGATTGTTTGTTTGTCTGTTAGGCAATCGTTAATGACTGTACAACAATATCTTATGTCCTGGTTTTTAACTCTTTATTAAGAGATAGAATAGGATAATCATGTATGAATATATTTAGTATATTGAGAATTCATGAATGAAAAAGGTATCGGAATAAAAGAAAACATAAGGAAGATACATCATGAATGATTTGCCTTATTTCCGCGCATGCTTTTCATTCCACCCATGCTTGACTGTCATTCTCATTCACTCATGATTGAATGTCTTTGCACACATCGTTGACTGTCTTTTCGTTCAAAAATGATTGCATTTCTCATTCATTAATGATTGGCTGTATGTTTAAACATGGATAATTGACTTTTTTCCATAAATGCTTCACATTCTTTCCATTCACACATGAATTTATTTCTTTGCATTCATTACTGATTGGGTGTATTTTAATCACGCATCATTGTCTGTATTTCCATTAATGGTTGACATTATTTTCTTTCACGAATGCTTGCATATCCCAAACAATTTGATTTTCTTTCATTCCATTAATCACGCATCATTGTCTGTGTAATCGTAAATGAATATTGATAAGTATGAAAGGGAATATCATGAATTATATTTTGTAGCAGAATATAATCAAGCATAATACAAACAAATAATGCATGAATTATGTTACTCAATACAAAATTGTAATTGTTTATGAGATTCCTGTAATGTAAATTTTATTTATGAATTGACATTTTTCTGGTTTTGAGTCATTAATTGTTTATCTCTATACTCATTCATGATTGGATTGTTCGTATTCGTGTATGTTTTTTTATGAGATTCTTCATTTATCTTATGACATGGATCTGAAAAAAAACTTGTTTCACTCATGATTTATTATATAAGAATATATTTATGTTTCTGTGATGAAGGTGTTGATGGAGACGAGTCAAAACAAGAATCATATGAAAGTAGCATTGTTGACTCTCCTGGTGGGAAAACAAAGTTATGGAAGCCAATTGTACCATTTGAGTTTATTCCTCGTAAAGATGATGCTTTCAAAACATTTAAAGATGCAGTGAATATGTATTATAAATATGCGGAGAAGGCGGGTTTTGATACAGGGTTATATTCATCCAAACGATTCGAAGATGATTCACTCAAGTCAAAGTTGATAGTGTGCAACAGATTCGGAAAAATACCAGACAGATCTGTAGATAGTTTGGATATTAATGGAAGTGGTAGGAAAAAAAGAAACTCAAACTTTATAAAAACTGATTGTAAAGCCCTCATAAGGTTTAAGCGAGAAAACATAAGAACAAGTGAACATTTTAGAGTTGAGAGTCTATCGTTGACATGCTGAAATTGCAGAAAATGGGGGCAAATTGCTCGAGCTTGTTGGATGGGACGGAAGTGGTTCCAGCGTGGAACTATAGATCACTTCCTTATGAAATACTCAAATGCTAGATGTGGAGTAACGGGTGATGAACCCAGGAAAGAAAGAAGAAATGAATGGTCGAAAAGGACCAGTGGTACCTTGAGCATTCCAGCAGATTGTGGAAGAAGCTCATGAGGAGACTGATATGATCTCCGATATAATTGTTCAACATATAACTCGTGTATGTTATATTTGATCCATAAAGCTATGCTTGGGATCGATGACTTGATGTCTTGTTGGAATATTTCATCAACGATTTTAGATGAAATTTTGGAAGCAGCTATAGTAGATAGCAAGAATGTTCTAGATATTGAACGCCTGGAAGGTAGTTTGCCTAGGATTTACGGGACCATTTTCCCTATGAATCTAAAGCTAATGACTACCAGTGAATTTGAAGCAATTGTGCTTATAAAATGGTTAGCAATGAATGATGCTAACATGAATTGTAGAAACAAGAACAGTATGGTTCTTAAAACAGAAGTGGAACAGATGAAAACCTATGGTAAATGACCGTTGTTGAGAATACCAGTTATTTCTTTACTTAAACTCAGAAAAGAGTTAGTAAAAGAATGATGTTGTAGTTGGCATACGTGGTATGAGCCAAGCTAAATAAAGCAGTGATAGTAGTGTACTACTTTAAATAAATTCTCGGATGTTTCTTTTAAAAAGAACTTCCAAGATTTCTGCTAGATTGGCGAGAAGAGCTTATGATTAAGCTGGTCTTGAGAGTCGTTCCTGTTATCTAGGCTCTGTGTTGATTGGCTTCTGCAGAGATGGCAGAGTGGTAAAACAATTGGAAGAAATTGTTTTTGAATTGGGGTCTCATATGGCCGAATGTGTCATCGTGTGGAGCCCTATCTTGTTTGAAAATAAGAAATGTAAGTTAATGTGCATGTACATTGACTACTGAGAATCTGATATTCTCGAAACCAGACTGGATATGAAGTACATTTGTACCAGATATTGGAGTTACTTCACTGAGTTAAGTGATTTGTAAAATTCTTCAAGTATAAAAATTTGGCAAAAAGAAGTTTCAATCCTTTGGGCATGATAATAGTGCCAAAGATGATAAAATAAATCCAGTGGAATTGATGATGTGATAAAACTGGAACCGCCTGAGGAATCTGACTGAAATTGTAGTTCCTTGGATTGGCGGTTTATTATAGGAAAGTTGTAGAAAACTGCTCCTCGATTGCTGGTTAGCTGACTAAAGTTGACCAAGAAAAGTGAAAAAGTTTGGGTGGTAGAAAGACCACAAATATCTTTTCAAAGGTTGAAATAAACCTTGTGTGAAGCTCCGGTGGTAGCATTATTGCTAAGCGGAGAAGATAAACTGGATTATAGAAATTGCATCCAGAGTTGACGTTGGATACATGATATTGCAGTAGCAATTATGACTTTGACATTGAAGCTTTGGAGACACTACTGATGTGGTGTAAAGCTTACTGTTATATGGATCATATAAGTTTGAAGTACTTAGTTGATCAAAAAGAAGCTAAACATGAGATAGCAAAGATAGATGGGTTACTTAGAGATTTCGGGTATGAAATCTTGTACCATCTCGGAAGAGCAGATGTGGCTATAGACGCCTTGAATTGAAAAGAGTAACCTTAAAGGTTACATCCACATGTATGAATGTGGCGAATTGATTACCTGAGTTGATTCGGGTAGCACAGAAAGAAGTGTGCAAGTCTGAAAAACGTGATAAGTAAATGAATGATTAGCTATTGAAAGAAGCTAATTAGAAACTCACAATGATTGGAAACCCTTGGTGGTTGTGTATGTGAGTTTCAAAGCAAAACGAGATATGAAAAATTTACCCTTAAAAGATGTATATTTGGGTAGATATGCAAAATGTCCGGGGCATATACCAAACTGTGTAGGGTAATATAACCTATGTATTGGTGGCCGAGACTAAAGAAAGACATTGAAAGACATGTGAAAAATGTTTGACTTGTGTGTAACTACAGTCAAATCATTAGAAACATACGGAAAATTTAACCGTTGTAGGTCCCAAAGAAGAAATGGGACAAAAATATCATAGACTTTGTAATAAAGTCTTTGCAAATACCGCATGGGTATGACACCATATGGGTAATTGCAGGTTGATTGATGAAATCAGTGTAGATTTATACTGACTAAGGAAGAAATTAAGAGCGGAAAGTAGTGAAAAACTACATAGAAAAAGAAAATTGTTGACGTGCACTACAGGTGGCGACTATATCGGATTGAGACACTAGAATTATTTGCTGAATTTCGTAACAATTCATAGAATTGATAGTTCAAAAGTACTAGTAAGTGCTGTATAGGGATTGCAAAAATGATAGACGAGGCGAGAAAATGATGCAGACTCTAGAAGATGTGCTTGAAAATTGCACAGCAGACCCTAGTGGAAGATGAGAATATTGTCTATCTTGGATAGAATTTGCAAGAAATAGCAGCTTACATGCTAGCAGTTTGATGACTCACATGAAGAATGGTATGGAATACCATGACATCCTTCGATTTTTGGAATGAAGACGTGGTAAAGCTGTTAGCTAGATACTAGATTCTTGTATGAACTGAAGAGGGTACTTGGTGAGTACGAACGCAATTGAAGAATGATTAAGAAATTATAAAGCGGTATATGAATCGCCGAATATAAGTCTTTAAAATTCCAAGTAAAAGAATATGGTAGTACGAAAAGAGATCCTTTGAAAAGGTTAAAATTTATTTGGGACGCAAGGAAAGTTAAGTCCTCATCTATTGGACTTTTCCATATGTCCCTAAGAGTAAGAATTGGGGTGTACCGATTGAAGTTTCTTGATGAACTTCAAAATATTTATAAAGTTTTCTATGGGTCTCATGGTTCTGAGAACATAGATTGATAAATTCTAACGAATCCCTCATGTTGAAATGAGGAAGATAAGTGATTAAGGTGTCCGGGACAACCGGAGGAGTGATATGCGAGTGGTGATATAACCACGAGATAAGAAGACTAGTATGGTTAAGTGCTTAGGCAATACCATATAGATTCCGACATGATGTGAAAGACCGAAAGCGAAACGAGTAAGACATACCTCAACTCCTTGTATGATTTCGGGGACGAAATCTTTTGAAGGAGGGGAGAATTTGTAACGCCAAGACGTGTTTTATTATATAATTATAATAAAAGGGTAAATTGGTCTTTTGGACGGAAAAGAATTTAGTTAAAATAATATTTTAAGTTTTGGACTTAAAATGTTATAAAAACGGATTTTTGGTCGTTTTACCGCGAAAGGGTATTTTGGTCATTTGACAAGTGAAGGACCAATTCTGAAAATATTGTTGGTTGTGGCAAAAATGTAAGAAATGAAAGTTTTATTGTAATAAAACTTGGTTATTGTGGTCAAAGTTCAAGAAAATGAACTTAGGGACCAAATTTGTAAAAATTTGTGGTATATATAGAAGAGAGTTGACTCTCTCTTTGACCAGCCAAATGTGCAGCAACTGGAGAAGCTTGGAGGGTGCGATTTCTGCAGGAAATCATGAATTGAAGCAAGGAATTAGAACTATGGCTTGGAATTGATGATTCCTAGGCTTGAAAGGTTAGTTTTAATCAAGTTCTTGAAGTGTTCTTGGTTTGGTTTTATAGAAACTGAAATTTGTACATTTCAGTTATGATTATGTGGTTTAAATGGTTTATTACTTCCATTAAGTCATGCTAGAAAGGACTTAACTCAAGATAATGGAAGTAGGTTGTTATTGTTGATGAATTTGAAGTTTTGGGGTTGTTAGAACTAAGAACCCTAATTCTTCATTTTGATTGATTTAGTTGTTTTGAATGGTTGAAAACCTTGTTAAAGTATAAGGTTTTAGCCTAGAAACAAACCCCAATCGATTAAGGACTGGATTAAGGACTTAATGGTCCAAAACTGCTTGCTACAGTGCATAAATCGCGACTGTCCAGGGGGTCTGCCCAGGCGCAGGGCGCAGTGCGCCCAGGATCAGGGCGGGGTGCGCCCAGGCGCAGTGCGCCTGATACCTGGCGCAGTGCGCCTCCAGGCAGGGGCCAGGCAGGGGATCAAAAATGCTAACTTTCGTTTGGCTTGTCCGTTTTAGCTCAAATTTGGACCATAGGCTCGTTATGGTCTGAAAAGTTTGGGAAAATTTTTATAACGAGTTTTCGACCCCTTGGGGGCACTGTAGATCGATTCGAATGCCTCGGTGAATAGTAAAATTCATAAAAAGTTAGTAAACGGAAAGTTTATTAACTAGGCATTGTTTATAATAATAATATATTGAACTCTATCGTATTAGAGTTAATTGGAATGATTATTAACCTATTATCATTTGATATATAAATGAATAAATAGGTATGGGACAAAATGGTTGTGGTGCATGCAAAGGCAATAAACAACCGAAATTGAAACGCAGCTAGTATCCAGGTGAGTAATCTCACTAATACCATATGTGATATATGATGATTGAGTTGTTACAGGTTGAAACTGATTGTGGGACGAAATTGATGGTTCAAAGATACATTTGAAGAGACAAGACCAGATAAGCCGTGAGTCTATAATAGACAAGAACGGAACTGTGAGTCTAGGCAACAACGGGCTAACCCGTGAGCCAAGGCAACAGCGGGCTAACCCGTGAGCCATAACTAATTCTGGATGCTATATCCAATGGGTGCGGCCTTCGGGCTATGACTCCGGTGCGGCCTTCGGGCTATGACTCCGGTGCGGCCTTCGGGCTATGTCTCCGATGCGGCCTTCGGGCTATGATATTTGGTGCGGCCTTTTTGGCTATGATTTTGTTACAGGTACATGGTGCGGCCTATTGGCTATGATATCGGGTTACTAAACCCAGGTGGTGCGGCCTGCGGGCTATGAATTATATACTGATAATGTTTTGGTGCAGCTTATATAGCTATAACACAGGGTGCGGCTTATTTAGCCATGATATATGGTGCAGTCCATTGTGACTAAGAAATATGGGACAGAAATGGTTAGACATGATTATAGATGCAAATAACTAACGTGGCTTGTTAATTACAGGTCACTAGGATTCAGCCTGTAGGGCTACAGAATAGGATGTGAAATCCTAGAGTATATATGGTCAGCCAGTAAGGCTAGGAGTTTGGATTCGAAATCCAGACAGTTATATGATTGTATTTTGATACATGTTATTTGCAGATTTGATTACTCACTGAGCTTTATAGCTCACGATATTTGTTACTGTCCCTGCAGGTTAGCATGATACTGATAGGGGACAAGATAGAGTCCGTGACTTTGAAGTGGGACTCATAGATGTTGTCAGTAGCAGCCCGGCTTTAATGGAGACATGGTATATTATACCCTCCTTGATACACTTGTACCCGTGTTTATTAAAATATACCCCTTTGTTATGGTTTTAAATGAAAAATTTTTCAGGGGTGTTTTGTTTTAAAAGTCGGGTGTTACAATTTATGCCCGAACAGTTCAATTTATAGAATTATGTTTACTTTCGGATTTTACAAGTCAAATTTTAGAAATTGAGGTCTTACTGATTAAAATTATTATGGAAAAAGACGACATTGTTCTTTTTGCAAATTAAAAGGTCACCTGCTCCAAACTCTTTTATGTAGGTTGTGGACACAGGAGTGAGATCTTTCTGACACACCACGTGTTCTTGTATATTTTCTATTTGTTGACTCTAATGTGAAAACAATTGTCATATTACACTTTTGTATTTGAATTTCAGTTAGGGATCATTGATATGGAGTGTGAGCTGATTAATCTAGATGATATATTCAAACAGCTAACAACACTAAAGTCAATCAATGTTGATGGTTGATACCTGGTATAAATGGAAAGTTTACAAAAAACTTTTACATGCTCCCGATCTTAAAGTACAGATTTGTAAAATGCCCATTTTTCTTTGACTTTCTAAATTAAGTCAAACATAATAATATGACTGTATAATATCAGGTTGTAATGTCGTTTCATGAATGCTCATATCCTATTGCGTAAGTGTGTAACATAAACTAATAAAGAGAGCCGCTTATATATTTAATAGACAGGGTGGAAGGCACAACCCTGAAAGTCTTATATGGGGTCCTGACAAGAAACTTTTTTTAAAAGGTCGTATTGCTATTGAGGTCTTATTAGATTTTACTACTCACAACTGGTAGATATATATATATATATATATATATATATATATATATATATATATATATACACACACACACACACACACACACGTAAGAATGAATTTTTTTGAAAGGCGAAGACCAAATGAGAATTAGAGATGAAACAGAAACAACAATTTATTGCATGATAAAATGTACATACGGAAGGGTCTAGAATCTTGCTAACTTCCATTTGCATTTCAATTTTGACATTAACATTCTTAAAACCTATGTAGGTTCTCATACAATGGATACAATTACCAAGGAATAGTCTTTAGAATCATCATCAATTGTAAGGTCTTCATCAACTATCATTCATTACTGCCTTTTTCTCTATGCAATTTTAAACAGTACTCATTTTGTTGCAGGTCACAGTGGTAGCTTTTAATTTAAAATAAACTTTGGTCGTTTTTCGACTCTTTTGACCTGTTTTCATATCAGCTAAAAATTGTAATTTTAACTGTTAAACATATGGGGGAAAAATACTGAAAAGCACAACGGTACTTCCATCATAACTATAAACCATGATACTTTTTTGGTTGTTTAAAGAACATTTTTCGCAGTTACCCGCTTTTGAAAATGGTTGTAATACTGAAAAACACAATGTACTGATAGGACCTGTTATTCGAGACACAGGAATTCTCCAAAACAGAGTAAAACTCTTAAATTCTTATTGCATAAAAAACCCAGAAACGCCAAGGAGGCTACTTAAATAGTTTCTACACAAACCCTACTTACCAAAATAAAAGATAACTCCTAACAGGAAACAAATCAAATCTAAAGTAAATCAAATAAAATCAGAAACAAATCAAATCTAAAGTAAATCAAATAAAATCAGAAATCTCCTCCTTAAGTGCGTCTCCTGTATACTTTACCAAAACGCCCTCGGGTCTCCCTGGCAGTCGTATCATTACTCCCCTCCCAAACACGCACCTTGTCCTCAAGGTGGAAATCTGGAAATTGCAAGTTCATATGATCATACAATTCCCATGTAGCCTCATATTCCGGCAGGTCCCGCCAACGAATGAGCACCTCACAACCAGTTTCACCCACACGAACTCCCTCAACCTGCTCTGGAGTCAAAAGTACCTCCATTTCGTCAGTCAACGTGGCTGGTAACATTGGTGAGGCACCCCGGTTGCCAATCGCTTTTCGTAGCTGCGAAACATGGAACACCCCATGAATTCGGACATTCTCCGGCAGTCTAAGCCGATAAGCAACTTGCCCAATACGCTCCAACACTTCAAAAGGACCAAAATAACGTGGAGCCAACTTCTCATTTCGGCGACGCGCCATCGTATGCTGTCGATATGGCCTTAGTTTCAAATATACCCAGTCACCCACGTTGAATACCACCTCTCTCCTACTCAAATCCGCACGTGCTTTCATTAATTGTTGAGCCTTCAATAAATACACACGTAATTCATGTAAAACTCTATCTCGTTCAGCTAGATAGGCGTCTACCTCGCCCACCGGTGATGGTGCAGTGCCATAATACAGTAGATGGGGTAGGTCTCTACCATATAGGACTCGGAAAGGGGTAGTGTTGGTTGCGGTATGAAAGGAAGTATTATACCAATACTCCGCCCACGGTAACCACCTAACCCATTTCTTAGGAGAATCAGAAACAAAACAACGTAAATAAGTCTCCAAACATCGATTCACCACTTCAGTTTGCCCGTCAGTCTGGGGGTGGTAGGCGGTACTTCTTTTTAAAGTAGTGCCCTGTAATCGGAATAGCTCTTTCCAAAATTGGCTCAAGAAAACCTTATCCCGATCCGAGACAATCGACTCCGGAATGCCATGCAAACGAACCACCTCCCGCAGAAAAACTGCTGCCACTGAGATAGCCGTGTAGGGATGCTTTAAGGGCACGAAATGTGCATATTTGCTTAGCCGGTCAACTATAACAAATATCACAGTATAGCCATCCGAACGGGGCATCCCATCAATGAAATCCATTGTAACCTCGGACCAAACTTTGTTGGGCAATTCTAGAGGCTGCAGCAAACCACCTGGAGCGAGGGTGACGTTGGCAAACATCGCACTCCGCCACCATTTTAGCAATATCAGCTCTCATACCAACCCAATAGACTTCGCAGGCCATACGCTGGAAGGTTTTATAAACGCCTGAGTGACCACCAACCGAACTACTGTGAAACTCATGAAAAAGACGGGGAATCCAGCTAGAAGACCGAGGAAGTGCTAGCCGCCCACGGTACAAGAGTCGGTATTGTTCCACCGTGTACCCATGTGGCACTAAGGCACCCTCCTGCAGCTTCTGTTTAGTTTTAATAATCTCCGGTTCAGCCCCCAATTCTTTCCAAAGTTCGCCCCAATTAAACATAGATGAAACTGTTAAGGTGCTCAGCTGGGCCTCTTTGCGTGACAGCGCATCAGCCACGCTATTTTCTTTACCGGGCTTGTATTGAATATCCAATGTATACCCCAGCAATTTGGACAGCCATTTTTGGTGGTCCTCGGTCACTGTTCGTTGCTCCAAAAGGTAATTTAAGCTTTGCTGGTCGGTTTTTACTATGAAACGTCGCCCCAAAAGATAGGGTCTCCACTTTTGGACAGCCAATACAATCGCCATCAGCTCTCTCTCATACACTGATTTCTGTCGTGCCACTGATTTCTGTCGTGCTCTAGTCCCCAAAACGTGACTGTAATAAGCTATGGGTCGGCTATCTTGCATCAGTACCGCCCCCAGTCCATATCCCGAAGCATCGGTCTCTAGTACAAAGTCCTTAGAGAAATCGATCAGTGCCAAGACCAGTACCCGTGTCATGGCCGATTGCAATTTCCTAAAAGCTTCTGTGGCTGCGTCTGTCCATTTAAAATTATCTTTCTTCAGTTGTTCAGTCAATGGCCAAGCGATTTTCCCGTAACCCTCTACAAATTTGCGATAGTATCATGCTAAACCCAAATATCCCCGCAGTTCTCGCAGTGTTTTGGGTAAAGGCCAGTCAACCATGACTGCGATTTTAGCCGGGTCTGCCGAAACTCCCTCCCGCGACACTATATGACCCAGATACTCAATATGGCGTTGAGCAAATTGACATTTTTTCGGTTTGCGTACAAACTGTTCTTTCGCAACACCCCCAACACCGTGGATAAGTGTTTCCAATGATCACTCTCTGTTTTACTGTAGACCAGGATGTCATAAAAAAAACAAGTATAAACTTACGCAGGAAAGGCTGAAAAACTTTGTTCATTAATGACTGAAAGGTGGCTGGAGCATTAGTAAGGCCGAAAGGCATTACCAGAAATTCGTAATGCCCCTCATGGGTGCGAAAAGCCGTTTTTGGTACGTCTTCTGGCTTCATGCGGATCTGATGATAACCCGACTTCAGGTCCAATTTGGAAAAGACGGCTGCCCCGTGGAGTTCGTCAAGCAGTTCGTCAATTACTGGAATTGGAAATTTATCCAATATGATCGATTTGTTTTATGCGCGATAATCTACACAAAATCGCCAACTGCCGTCTTTTTTCTTCACCAAGAGTACCGGACTGGAGAAGGGGCTGGTACTTGGCTGAATCACACCTGCTTGTAACATTTCTTGCACTAAACGCTCAATCTCATTTTTTTGAATGTGCGGGTAGCGGTACGGTCTAACGCTGATCGGCTGTTGTTATTTTGAAGCGAAATAGAGTGTTCATGGCTGCGTTTTGGTGGCAGACCATTAGGCATCTCGAACACATCATTGAAACCAGCCAATATGTTCTGAACCGCAACAGGAATGATGGTCTGGCCTTCTGGTTCTGTTTCAGCAAGATTCATCTGCACTAAAAATCCCTCTTTTTCATATTATATGGTTTTGCATATTGTTTTGCAGGATACAAGTGTTTTGGATAATTCGGGATCTCCCAAGATGGTGACCCAGCGGTCCCCTTCCCAGAACTGCATGCGTAACTCCTTCCAATTAACCGCCATATCTCCTAGTGTCTCGAGCCATTTGATCCCTAGAATCATATCGGTCCCGCCAAGTTCTAAAGGAAAAAACTCCTCAACCACTTGGAGTTCTGGTAGCGTAAGGATGACTCCTTTACAAGTCCCTCGGCTTCGTTCCATCATGCCATTACCCAGCTTTACATTAACCGTAGCATTACTAGTAACTTCCAAACCAAGCTTCTCCACAACCTGTTTAGAAACGAAGTTATGGGTGGCCCCACTATCGATTAGCACAACTACCGGGGTACCGCCAATGTTCCCTTCTACCTTCATTGTTTTAGGAGGTGTTAGCCCGCTAATTGAGTTCAATGAAACTTCGACCATGTCAAGGTGAGCATGGTCCTCACCGTCTTCCTCTTCCGCTTCGCTACCCTCCTCATCAACAAGCAATACCTGCAGGGTTTTGCTTGGGCATCTATGCCCCGGTGAGAACTTCCCGTCACATCTAAAACAAATCCCCTTAGCTCGTTTTTCAGCTAACTCTGCCTCCGTCAATTGCTTAAATTGACCACCCGTTCCACTGTTATAATTTTTCTTGTCACTAAAGTTTGATGCTGCTAATGTATAGTTGGGTTTTATTGTTCCAACACTCCCACCCCTAGGTGAGTATGAACCACCTCCTGTTTTAGCACCCCCAACAGACTTGTTTTAATCCATCTTCACAGCCACCCTCATGGCCCGGGTTAGGGTTTCTGGCTCCATCACCCTGATTGCAGAACGAAGATCCTGTTTTAGCCCTTTTATGAATGTGCTCTCCAAAACCTTTTCTGGAAGGTCGAGAAGTTGACCCGCCAAACTCTCGAACTTGTTCACGTACTCACGAACAGTTCCCTCCTGTTGAATGTTCAGGAATTGTTCGTAAACACTTCCTTCTTGTGACGCCTGGAAACGATCTAAAAGCTTTCGTTTGAATCCCTCCCACGAACGAAACGGGGTTCTGGCTTCGTTCCAATGATACCAAGACAACGCTGCCCCTTCCATGCAAATCGAGGCTGCCCTTAATTGGGCCTTCTCATTGATCCCTTGAATTTCAAAATACCGCTCTGCTTGGTAAATCCAGCCGTGTGCGTCCTCACCACCGAACACCGGCATCTTCAATTTGCGCAAGTCACGTAGAGGGTCTTTGACATTCCCAATCGAACCATTCTTTTTGGACCCCACCGACTCGTCATCATCCTCCTCTGAAGAGGAATCATACTTAGACTCTCTTTTTTTCTTCTTCCCACCGGTACTCGAGTCAGCTTTCAGATCACTGATCGCCCTCATCACTTCCTGGAACTGCATCGCGCTTTCAATGCGATTGGCCTCAACCTCCTGTCGCATCCTTGCGAGGTTGTCTTCCAGCATGACAATCCGATCAGTATTCGTGAGCTTCCCAGACATGGTGCAGAACCAAAGTTACCGCGTGAACAGTGACAAGGTGAACAGTGTTGAGCCAGAATCGTGCTCTGATACCAATTTGATAGGACCTGTTATTCGAGACACAGGAATTCTCCAAAACAGAGTAAAACTCTTAAATTCTTATTGCATAAAAAACCCAGAAACGCCAAGGAGGCTACTTAAATAGTTTCTACACAAACCCTACTTACCAAAATAAAAGATAACTCCTAACAGGAAACAAATCAAATCTAAAGTAAATCAAATAAAATCAGAAATCTCTTCCTTAAGTGCGTCTCCTGTATACTTTACCAAAACGCCCTCGGGTCTCCCTGGCAGTCGTATCATGTACTTTCACCATTCTATCTGTTTAGCCATTCAACTATCAACTAAAGGAGTAATTTTGCATCTAAATGAATAAAAGGATGAAACTTGAAAGTATGTTGTGCTTTTTTGTATTTTGCCATGATTTTAAAACTGTGTAACCAGGAAGAATGGTATTTTAGTAAACCGTAAAATGTATTTAAGTGGTTTTGAATATTGTCCAGGTGTACATTGCTTGTTTTAGAGTCATCTAGAGTGAAAATTTATGTTCTTTTAAAGCAGCAGGTTAGTGGAGAAGATTGATTTCAAGTCTCACTGAAGATGAAGGTATGCATTTACTTAATTACCCCTCATTGCTTATATCATAGTAGACTTTCAACTATTTTATCCCTTTTTAATGTACAGGTAATATCATTAGTGACACAAAAATCATCATTTAGCTTAATGAGACTGTTGGTCTGCATTTGGAAGCATATTTGTAAGTTGTATCTTCTGTTGGTTTCATTTAAATGGATGTTCACCCATCCTATTGCTTGTTAGAAACCATGGTTTTAAAATATTAAAGGTAATTAATTAATTCTCTTTTAAATTGGGTCATCCTCCTCCTACTATCACTTTCTTGTGTTTTGTTGGTTTTGGCATACGTTCTCACTAACTTAATACATATGGTTTTGCTGAATGAAAGGGACAGTATATTTTTACATTTTTCCCAATCGAAAGAAGACGAGTCTCTCTCTCTCTCTCTCCATTGCTTGGGTTATTATATTTACTTCTTTTAGATTGTTCACCTAACAACCATCACCCCAAATTGCTTTACACTACAATTCATAATGTTAAACCCTTGATCTCTTCCTAACACTAATCGTATTTGGTTTCTCTCCTTGATCCTTATCATGCTTGTAAGTATTCTGGTTTACTTTATATTATTCTTTTGTCAAGGAGGTACATAAGTCCAAAATTGAGGGTAAACTATGTTGCTATTTCTCGTAATTTGTCCTCTTTATTATCAATTATTTAATTGTTGCAGTAATCAATTGCATCAACTGATGGATACGTTAAATGCTGCGGAATCTCATTATATCATAAGTGTGAAACCAAAAAATCAATTTTTTAATTTAATTTATTTTATGGTTTATCTAAATGTTACTGGAAGTTATTCTTTGCCACAGAAGCTATAAGCTCTCAAATCAGTTCATGTGCATTCTTATGTAATTGTATTTTATTTTAGTGAATGTTATATTTGGCATCGTATATATTATAAAAATATTGGTGATAATGATCCATATGTGGTTCTGTTTATATGTTCTGATGTTCGTATGTATTTGATTGATGTCTGAATTTTGTGTAGGTAAAGATGTGGAAGTACTTTTGCACAATAAAGGAAATAGGATCCTATGTTTTCCTTACAGCTTAGTTCAACACATCAAACATGGAATTAGGGAGTATTTGTTATTTTAGGCATCAATGTTTAACAAAGTATAATTGTTTATAGCAATGCACTTTAAAAAATCCAAAAACAAAGCATAGATTCTTCAAAGTGCAATGTTGTATTAAGCAAAAAAAAAAGATGGAAGTGCAGTGTTATAAATGGGCAGATCATTAAAACTTTAAAATACAAAACCTTGATTAGGAAAAAAAAATTACGATGCTAATTGCTATAATAGAATAAATGAAATTATGATGCTATAATACATGATTAAATGCAAGTATATTTTTGCACTTAGCTCTTTTAGTTAAGTTTTCATTCTTTCTATTATAGTAAGTAATTTCTATTATAGTAACTTACTTAGGTGAGGAAATATACCCTTTTATGGTGGATCCAATGATCAACATTATCATTTTCTTTGTGTTATTTAGGTGCAACAATTTGATACCAAAGAAAATATCTCTAAAAATCGTGAATAAAATTCGAGCAAATGAGAGTTTTGCTGCATATATTATAAGTTCAATGTGGCCAATGGGCAATCCAACAAATTCTGCTACTCAAGGATTCACTTTTGACAAGTTTATTAAAACTATACATCCAAGCTTCTATCCATCAGATATAAAATACAAATCACTTGTGCCTAAAATAAATTATTTTTGCAGTATCAAACAATGAAAATGTTGAATGAGATTGTTTACAAGAAACCGGTCCCACACGGGAGTCTTCAACAACTTTAAATGATAAATATTTATTTTCCCAAAATGCCCGTTAAGTACGGGTCTTTTCCTCTTAAATGCAACATTTTATTGTTTTTCTTGATTTTGCCATATCTTTCGGAGTACCTAGGTACAAAAGACAAGAATGAAAAGAGCCGGCCAATGTAAGAATTTTTTTTAATTTATATTACGTTGTGACATGAAAAAAATGTTCCCACTATTATGTTTATGTCTCTAATTCAATATTTCCAGGTTAGATTTTACCTATAACGCGAATAATTGGGGCGTTGATATTCCTCCGAAAGAGAAGAATGAAAAGAGCCGGGCCAATGTAAGAGTTTTTTCTTTTTTAAATTTCATTTTCACTATAGTTTAATATAATTTTTATTTGTGGCTCTCTATAATGTTTGGCCATTTGTCATATGCAAACAAAACATTCATTAATCCATAAACGAGTGACATTCCACATTCTACATTCTGGTCTTTCTTATGTACGTGGTGTCATAGTGATGACTACTGAAGATGGCCATGAAGGAGTTCAGGGTTGTCCCAAATCAACTTGTGTGATATTTTAAATTTAGATTATTATCTGATACCATTTAATAAAAAATAATCATGATTTAACTTTTTCCAATAACAGATTATTTGAGCCCACATTAGTTTTAGCAGAATCAGTATGACTTCTTGGGAAATCCTTCAATATGCACTAATCTCTAATACCAAATTTCAAATTAATAGTTTTTAAAAAAATAGTTGGTGAGATGTGTGCTATTTGCCAGGAAAAATTCAGGCTCCAATATTACTGTGTTGTAACTGTGTTGAAGGAGATGGCCATAACATCATCATGGTCACATATCATCTGAAGTATTGAATCGAATCATTGGCTATATGTAGTTTTATATGTTAATCATGCAATCAACATTTCTTTCTAAAGAGTAAGGATTCATTGTTTCATCTTTAATCATGCAATCAACAACTATACACAAACTTTCTCATTTGTGAATTTGGTAATTAAACAATATTACGTACTTCATTGCACTCGATGTTGTTATTTTCACATGTCATGTACTGAAATTACAGATTAGGACCACCCCTTGTTGAAGAATGTTTAAAAAAAATTATACTTGATGTCAGCAGCCTACAGGGAAGGGTCTAGAGTCTTATGAATAACCAATTTTTATTGAATAAGGATGTTACTGTGAAATCTCTTTTTGCGTATATATGTAAAAGTCCACCTAATTTTTATTGTGTTTCTTGTTTCTCTCTTCCATTGATTTGCATGTTATTGATAAAAGCATAGTTGTTAAACTCTTGCGAGTCGAGTCATTTTAAACCCTAAACAAACCGACTCGGTAGTATGACTCGAAATTGTTGTAACTCGGTAGAAAAAATACGAGTCACGAGGCGACTCTTACCGAGTCGAGTCAACTTGTGACTCGGACGAGTCAAATAACCTGTGGGTAATCTTGCAGTAGATAATGTTGTTTTCCAGTGGGTAATAACTAATAAAGTAGATATTTCTCTACATATATATAACATTATTTGATGACGCTGTTCTCAGTTTAATATATTAACAATTTAAGATAATTTAAAGAGAGGTATATGCACTATCATTCAATAAATACTATATCTGTATATGTGTATTATATATTTTTATATAATTTCTTTAATATCATGACTCTTACGAGTCGAGTCACGAGTAAAAAAATTACATTTCGAGTCACGAGTTGACAACTATGGATAAAAGTGGTGAGGAAGATAGTGAAATCAAGAAAAGAAGTAGAAAGGTTAAAGATAGAAGGAGTGATGATGATAAATGTAAAAGGAGAAGAGATAGAAACTGGAGTGATCATAGCAAACGAGATGGTAAGAGAGACAGAAACAGTAATGGTGATCATAAAGGGCATATAAGAGAAATCATCTTTCAACTTGAAAGGGCATATAATAAGGTACAAGTTATCTTCTTTTTCTTTTCTTTTTCTTTTGTCTGACATGTTTGTGAGATTGAGTTTTTATGATCAATTTATAACTTATTTGGTCAAGCAGCAGGTAGTTCATGAGCTTATTGCTGCTCACAACTTTATTAGAAATTCCAACTGATGGCAGTGTTACAGAATGTGGATCAATTCTTCAAGATTTATCTCCTCTAGTGAGTTAATTTATTATATTTTCTTTTACGTTTCTTGTCTTTCAAAAACCCAACACTTGGATACAAACTCCATTTCATTATTTACTTCAACCAAGTTACCAATGTTTCTCTTTGTTGACCCTTTAAAACATATTTAATCCTCAGGTTCTTAATCGAACGTCTTCTTGCACTAAGAGAAGCCAAGTTTCATCATATATTACTATTTATAAATTTTAATCTCATAACTTTTTACTAACCATATTTAGTTACACAAGGCCATCTAGCTGTTGGTCAAGAATTAGACCTTGTTGAACTCCAAGACCAATTGATACATCAAGTATATAAAATTGATCCAGCTGTTGGACCAAAAGTAGAATCGGGGGAGGCTTTGGAAGAAAGGTTGTGAACTAGAGAGGGACCTCCCTACCCCGTGGCAGATTAACTACTTAGTTTTCAAACCCAAGTGGTCTCACTGAAAAAATCTGAGGTTTCGACCTCCAAACAGTCGTCACGAGGCAGGTGCGCCAACAGTTATACATTTGTGGTAGCTGTTCTTGTGAAAATTGTTTGAAGGACTTAACCATCTCCAAAACTTGTGCATTTTATGTCAAAAGATTTCTAAAACAATAAACTAAGTTGGGTAAAAGCTACTGATCAAATGAGTTTTGGAAAACATGTAAATGTTGCCACAAAGTGACAACAAAATTAGAACAATATAAGTCTTAAAAACTAGATTTAAGAAACAATGGAGCAAATTTTTACTATAGTTTTATAAAAATTTATGCTATGATATGACGAAATGATGATTTGAACATAATATTGTGCAAAACGCAGGGTGAATTTTTCAAAAGAATTATAATAATAATTTTTTCATGAAGTTACACGCTCATTAAAAGCTCACTAACTCAAAACCATAACAAAAGGAATTTAGAAGTTTGCAAATATTAAGTTTTAGTTTATATAAAATGGATACATAATTGAAACAAAATATTCTTTGAGGCATTTTGTAATGGAATAACTTCAAAGTATTATTTGGGACTTTGACAACTAGGCACAAATCTTACTAGTGTCTTCACATTTCGTAGGACCAAAGTAGGTTGTACGTTTGGATACTATCGAGGGATAAACTATTGTTGTCTACGCGTATCATTGTGAGTTTTCACAACCCCTTTTTACTATCTTTATATTTTTGGGGGGAAGTATGTTACTATGTTATAAACGTGAAAGTACTAATGTGTATATATACATTTGTGTGTATGCTAATGTCGGATGATTGAGCTACTATCATACTTCAAGTCCCCAGGAACTATACCTAACCTATTAACTCATTACTAAGCCGATGGTTATTATGGATAGCGTTTTTTGGGTTGACACCCCCCACTCACACTGCAGCATGGGTGCATATTACCACATTATCCCCACATATTCATACCTAAACTGCGCTCCTCACTAAAAATGATTGTTGGTTAACACAATTTCTTCTTTATCTTGGTATGTTACTTAATTTTTTATTTCTTATTAAGACATTGCTTTTTGAAAATTTTGTACGTTTCAACTTTTTTCAAGCCATGACTATGTATTTTGTACCATTCAACTTTATTATTTTCATATTAAGACAATGCACTTTGAAAACGGTGTACATTTCAACTTTGATCGTCCCACGGCCATATTGTGTACGTATGTACGTTTCATTCTTGGGGATCATAAACTATTGTTTTTTTACGCTGAAGCTCATTTATATGACAATTTTATAGAAAAAACGATTTTAGCTGCTGATTTGGGGTTTCTTAATATTTCTGCATACAATGGTTTGGTGTTGTGGCGTAGTACCCACAATTATAGCAATGTACTTTGCTTTCTTCCATGTCAATGTGCTTTGATCTATTTGTATTCGGTCAATTTGTAACAACAATTTGAGAAAAATTTATACTTTTAAAATACAAATTTTTATGAAAATTAGACATCCTACTGCTTTTTTGTTGTTTTAGGTAGAAACCCGTGTCGTGGAAATAGTATGCGTGTAGCATATTGGCTTCATTATTCTCTATTGCGTAACATACTTCAAGTTGTACTAATAATCGCATTAAACAGCAGGCCAGAAGTCCCCCAATTCTCCGATATGAACAAGTACCAATGATGCATCAAAAATCTCTTCCCTAAGTCATTTCATACTTTCTCTGCTCCAAATGTTTGTTGTAATAAAATGATATTTTTATTATATATATATATATAAATATATATATATATATATATATATATATCAACCGTGTAACACACAGGTTTTTCATTCTAAGGCACATGTACATTTTGATATTATCTGCCAACTATATAAAATTAAACATTTTTTTATTATAATATTTTAATTAATCTTCATCCGTGTGTTACACGAGTTTTAACCTAGTAATAATACTAAAAAAATTGGGACGGATAGTCGACAACCATGACGGTTTTAAGCGATCCTATTGTGGTTGCTATAGAAACTATTCATCTTGGTGGTAAAATAAGATTTTCTTGATGTTTTGAGTTGATTGTGAGTGTGAAAAAATCGATTGATGAACATCCATATAGAATTGAGACCATCTACTAAGATACCATATTATTGTTCTTGAAGTAATTTGTGGGAAAGGATTAATTGTATGTTTTTATGTGATTTTAGTACATCTATTAGATACCCATTTGGGTTTACGTTGATTCCCCCAAATTTTTGTGATTCTCGAAGTTCTAAAAAAAGAGATAGAGAGTGAAGCAGGGAGGAAGGAAGTCGACGACCATGACAATATCAAGTGATTCCATTATTGTTGTTGTGGAAGTATTCATCTTGGTGGCCAGGTAAAGCTTTATTAATCTTTTAGTTCATTATTAGAATGATGCACTTGATTGTTGAATGCCCAAATATAATTGAGTAGTTGTTATATACCCACCTTTATATCTTGAAGTGATTTGTTGAAAAGGTTTGATTGTTTTCTGTTTGTATGTCGTGATAGTGGATTAATTAGTTATCTATATGGGCTACGATCTTCCCCCCCCCCCAAATCTGGAAGTTTAGTGCTTAAGTAGTTATTGTAAGGAGATTTAATGCGAATAAAAGATCTAGAGTTCCTTTAGGTATCTCATTATTCGATATACGCTTTGTTAATTGGTTCTCATTTGTCATTCATGATTCTACTAATTTGATTTTGGAACTTCAAGGGGGATATTATGTGAAATTTATTTAAGTTATTTAATAATGAAATCCTTGAACGTTCATTTAAATTAGAGATCATATTTTTAATGCACCTTTAAGCTTTTAGATTGTTTAATTGGTAAGGTACTAAGGTTCAGTAGTCTTCACTTTTTCTATCTTTTTGATTGATTCGATTAATTAGTCATACTTTTTAATTTATTTTGGAAATCCTTGAGTACCTGGAATTACTCGATGACTTGTTTTATATTTATGCGGTTTCTTTTTGTTATGAATTTTCTTGAATACTCGTTTGATTTGGAATCATCCAACTTTCAGTTATTAGAATATACAGTTGGCAAGGGTTACTTTTCCCATTTCTTTTCTTGTATCTTAACAGCTTTATTGGACACCCATTTGGTTTTTAAATAATTGTTTACCACTTGTAAATTTGATCATACAAATTATTGAATAATTTGGGGATTATTGTAATATTTAGGTTCTCCTTTTTAATTTTTTTTTGTTTAATATGCATTTAGAATTGCAGTCCTCAAATTTCTTAATTTTAGTTTATTTCATTTCTTTCTTTCTTTTTTTATTGTTAGGATAATTCACAAATTTTTTTAATTTAACTATTTTCTCATTTTGAATAGGGTATTTGGATTTGGTATGATATTTTGGTACTAACTTAAATTTAAAATTTAATGAGTGTGATTCACAGTTCACAAGTTGCTTAATTTGATTCTGGAACTTTCCGAGAACTTGGCATAACACATATTTTACAGTTGTGTTGAATTTCTTTTTTTTTTTTTTTTGTAAATTCTCAAGAATGTGGTGGATTTAATGGTATCGACTTATTTTTGTTATTTTTTTAGTTTCTTTTAGAAGTGCATTTCTTTAATACTTGCTTGGATTCAAAATTATCCCTTTTATACATGCTTTGGGTTATTCGAATAATTATCTTTAGTTTCATATTGTTTTTTCTCCTACTTTGATTGACTTGAGTCACTTTTCAAACTTGTTTATTCTTTAAACTTTTTAGAACTTGATGGACGTATGTTTATGCAATTTTGCTCATTATATTCAGATTATTTTGTTTGCTTCTTAGTTTGTTAAATCTATGTATTTGTTGAATCCTAGTTTAGATTAAAATCATCATTTGAACTTCCCATTTATTGGACTTATTGGAATATTTAGTTTTCGAAGTCTTTAATACCAAAGCTTGGAACTTGAGATCTTGACATGAATATCAAAACTTCAGACCTCACTAAAACGAGCAAGCGGGTGAGCCAAATTAGGTGTGGTCAACTTTTTATAGCTACTTATGCAATATGTATTATGCTTCTAACTTAATGGAGAAGGGGAGTTGTCGATGGTGATGCATATAAACTACCTTGAAGCCATTGTCACCGAAAATGAAGGAGAAGGGGAAAATGGTACTTTTACATATTTAACTGAAAAAATAAACAATGTCTATGATAGGGACTTGCTTCAAAACAAATTAAAGTATAAGGGATTAAATCAGGAAGAAAAATATTTCAGAGACTTAATATATAATTTCATTTAAGCATAGGGACCATTTCTATAGTTTTTATTATACCACATTCATTGTTATATATATATATATATATATATATATATACTTTCATTTTTTATTTTTATTTATTTATTTTTTTGAAACGGCAAATATAATCCTAACTAGCCTACTCCTAAATTACACCTTAATTTCCACCTATGCCTCTAGCGAGACATTAACATTTGTTTTCAATGAGGACTTTACTAAGAGGTTAGACCTACACCATTTTCTAGGGTTTTATGTTAAAATAATTTAGGAGAATATCATATTGCATTTTGTTACATAATTGTCTTGTTTTCGTTTTTTCTAACCAAATGTTTTTTCAAAATATAATATTCCAACAAGATAAAACATTAACACAAACTATTAATATATAAACATATTAAGTTATTTTATAATAAATAAGTGTCTAATATGTTGTTTTTAAAAGGTGTAATTTAGAAATATTTAAATTTGGAAAGCTTTTATAAATACACTTAGTTGTAGAATAAATTGAGGTGAAAACAACATAAAGTGCAAGTTCTAACTATTAATATATTAACCTATTTTTACGATTAAGTTATTTAATGGGGTTGGGATGTTCGCGCATTATATATCGCCACTATATATATACCTTATTCAGTCTTCCCGCTCTCAGTCGACCCAAACCCCACCGGAGGCTTAGCGATACCTGTAACACCGCTTCCCGGAGATCCAAACACACGATTCTTTGCAAGAGATCCACAACCTTGTCATTAATCCAAGAAGTTTTGAAGATCGCTGTAAGTTTTCTTGCTGATTATGTTTCTATTCTTTATTTTATATAGCTCCGTAAGGGTTTTCTGTAATCGAGACGTTGTAATTCCCTCAGTAATCTAAACACACAATTCTTCGCAGGAGATCCACAACCATGTCATTAATCCAAGAAGTTGTGAAGATCGCTGTAAGTTCTCTTTCTGATTATGTTTCTATTCTTTATTGTGCATAGTTCCGTAAGGGTTTTCTGTAATCGAGACGGTGTAATTTCCTCTGTAAAACTAGAATCGAAGTATGTATGAGAAGATCGATGGTTAATTGTTGTTTTCTTAATTCACTTCTCATTGGGGTTTCTAATCTTACCCTGTCTTCTTCACCTATTCGGTTCTTTCTGTAGAATTTGATTTTCTCGGTTTAAGTAAGTATCCCAGTTGCATTGCAACTTAAAAAAAGAGAAGGAAACTGCATAGGGTTTCTGTAGTTTTGTTGACTTTTCGTTGGGGGTTTTCTCCTTTATCTTGGGGGTTTCTTGTAAAATCTAATTTAGCGTATCTGGTGGGCTTGTTTCTGAAGGTGTTGATCATCAATAATGTATGGTGTTTTTAGATGGTTTTGTTCGTCGTTTGAGGATGTATTTTAGATTCTGTCAGATTTCTTATGAATAACCAATTTCATTGAATAACGATGTCTTAGTCAAATCTCTTTTTGTGTATATGTAAGACTACAACTAATTTTTATTCTGTTTCCTGTTTCTCTTCCATAGATTTGCTTGTTACTAATAGAAGAACTCTGGTCAAATCTTGGATCTACTATTGGTTTGAATGTGTTAGGTTTACCATGTTGCAGTTTGTTGGTTTGTAGTAGTTGGCTAACAACATTGCCATCCAGGTTAATCTTATCATATATTACTATTTATAAATTTTAATTTCCTAACTGTTTACTAACCGTATTTAATTACACAGGGCCATCCAGCTGTTGGTCTAGAATTAGACCTTGCTGAACTCGAAGACCAATTGACACATCAAGTATATAAAAGTGATCCAGAAATTGCCCTAGGTAGATATGAATCTATAAATGATATTCATATGATATAATTTTATGTTATTGATGTGAGGTTAACAGTATTTGTAGATATTTTCAAGATGGATCCTAATTTCCTTGAGAATGAAAACAAGTATCAAGACTTGAAGAAAACAATCCTCGGTGATGATCTGAAGAAGAAGAAGAAGAAACAGAAACAAACCTTGTTACATGATAAAATGTACATCTAAAGGCCTGGTTTTGATTCTGGCTTTTATTCACCGTGGAAATGCACATCCAAACACCCCCTAAATGTGTATATTCTGTATATATGCTTTATTTATCTTTCAAGATTCTATGCATGAATAAGTTTAGCATAGTATTTATTTGATTTCTTAAGACGACATTGACTAGTATTTTAAAGTTACTATTAGATTATAAAGTAATTGGTTGATTGTTAGTATCAGGCACCTGTTCATGAAACTGTATGTGTAATGAACAACATGGCTTGGTTAACTTATTTACTTGTTGGTAAGTTGAATTTATTGTGTTCTTGAAAAGTATGCCCATTAATTTCTGCCAGGTCAGCAAGTGGTTTTGACGATTGTCCGCGTGTACATTGCTTGTTTTAGAGTCATCTAGAGTGGAAATTGCTCTTCTTCTGAATCCCTTCTTTTAAAGTAGAGAAATCTTATTTCGTCAGTGGAGAAGACGATTAAATTGATTTCAAGTGTCAAGGTATGTATTTACTTAATTACCCCTAATTGTTTATATCATAGTAGATTTTCAACTTTTTTATTCTTTTTTACATGTACATGTATTGTCTTTGAGGAAGTCGGTCATAAGCTCCTCAAAATCAAACTGGAGCCTGGACAGGAGGTATGAAATACACACACACACATATGTATATATATATATATATATATATATATATATATATATATATATATATATTTACAACATTAAAGCAAATTGTACAATTTTTTATGCATTAAGATATTAAGAGGGTACAAATAGTTTAACACATGGTACAATTCTTAAAGGTCAATAGTATTGATAAACACGCAAGCAAGGAACACCATGGGAAACATCATTCCTATTGTTTTTCCAGTAAATTTAATCCAAGTCAGCAATCTGATTCAACACGCAAAGGGGAACCCAGTATGACCAAGTCAACTTCAGTCACTGTCAAAAGATCCGAATCAAGGTGAAGTACACATATACTCAATTTTAAAAAAAGGTTTAAATTCTTTTTCTGATATGATCTAACTTGTGTGTTTGTTGGCACTTGGCTGGTAGCTAATAATACAAACTCAGCACTGTCAAAAATAACAAACAGGCTCAACTTTTTAAAAGAAAAATGCAGCCAAATAACAAATGAGCTGGAGACAGTAGATAAAGATACAGAACCAAATAAATCACTTTGGCATAGAATCAGACAACCAATCATCAATAGATAATAAGGTACGAGTATAATAGCATGTGGCTAAAATGTGGACTTGGTAAGAAGAAATTACAAAATCTGGAGATGGTGGGTGAAAGTTTATAATTTTTTTTGGTAGTTATGATGTCGGGATTTTGCTTTAGGGATTACTCTGGTAATTATTAGTGTTTTTTTATTTTTTTTGTCTTACTTGTATTGGGTTCAAAATTCCACCAATGGCAAATCGATCCGTTTTATCTTTGAAGGTATTTTGAAGTTTTAACATGAATACCAATGCAATAGGTTTGTGGAGTCTTTAATGATGTTTTCAAAAGATTGATATCGTGTAGAATGACAACGGAGCAGAAGACACACCGACACTAATTGACAGAAAGGTAAAATGTGATAGTTGAAATCTATTGGCATCATGTAGTTAATGCATTCTTATTCTCTTTTCAGGATAATGTCTTTATAATATCCAATTTCAAATCAAAATATCCAGTGCTACAGTTAGACTTGAGGTAAATTTTTTTACTTAATGACCTTCGTTCTATAATTATTATGTTACCCAATATCATCCAAACAAATTTATAAATGTTGAATTTATATTTTTACAGATTAATCTCGGATCTTGTAGTTGTCATTGGATCTGCCACTTGTGGAGGCATTGCATTTGCTTGTGCAGGACAGCCAGTATGAACACTCTTCCAATGTTTTTCCGTGTTTATCTTTTAAAAAAATAGCTGAAAATAGCAACGTACTTTACTTTTTTTACCAATATAGGCAGCTTACTTGGTGACACTTCGGGTGTTCTACAAGGAGTAATTTCCATGACTAAATCTTAAGTAATCGATTTTTTGAGTTTTTAAGCTTCCTATAATCTAGGGCAAATTGCAACATACTTTACTATTTTTACCAATATAAGCAATGTACTTTATTTTTTACCCATTGTTTACCATAAAAAGAAAGTAACATCTTGCAATTATAGGTTTTAGAAAAATGAGTATGTTGACATAACGGGTAAAAAACGTAAGTATGTTGCTATTATGGGTGAGAAACAAAGTACATTCCTTATATTGGCAAAAAAAGGTAAAGTATGTTGCCAGATAGTTAGTTAGTCAGGCTGGTGCTGTTGGTGGCATTTTTGACAGTTTTGTCACGGACTTGGTTTCTTAAGCTCATGATTAGTCTCTCCTGACGGGTGTCTTAATTTATTAGATTATTGTAATACAATTTTTTTATTTTCATTTTACATTTCATAAAATCATATTTTGTAATCTTATGTGCAGACAACTTTATCTGTTGGCATCTGTTGCATTTTGGCTGCTGGTAGCTTGGGTTTGTGTTTCTTCTTCATGATACTTTTTATCTTTTTTATATTCACAAAATTTCATGTTTTTAGGGTCCAAAATAGTTTAACACATGGTACAATTCTTAAAGGTCAATAGTATTGATTACATAAGCTTCTGTGTTTTTAACCCTAAACCACGATCAGGTTCCTTCCCCCCCCTCCTTCCATCTTCAACCTCCCATCTCTTCTCAGATTTCCCTATTAAAATTTTTTAACTAAATGTCTTTGGCTTTTGTCAAGTGAAAGGTAAATCAGTAATCTCCATTCTTATAACAAAGTCCATCCTTTCATTAATGATATGATAACATTAAAATTTTTAACTAAAC
The DNA here is from genome assembly GCA_023525715.1 of Cichorium intybus. Classification (NCBI taxonomy): domain Eukaryota; kingdom Viridiplantae; phylum Streptophyta; class Magnoliopsida; order Asterales; family Asteraceae; genus Cichorium; species Cichorium intybus. The sequence continues at coordinate 21,014,618 of CM042009.1, forward strand.
AATCATAATATTAATAAGGTAACAATAATAGGACTAAATTACTAGACTGGTTATTGAGTTCTACAACTTTTTTCATTTTTAGGACCGAACTTTTGTTTTTGCAATTCTGGTCCTAATTGTGTAGGTTTAGTTCAATTTTGGCATGTTCCATTTAACCAAACACTAATAAGTAGCAAATAACTATAAAAAATTTATAGTAGGGTAATACAGTAATTGTACATTGAACATGTCCCCAAAATTGAAAAGAAACTTACACAATAGGTGATGAACTTGCAGTATTGGCTTCTTATGTAGATGGTGTAGACATGGATCTCAATACTGATAGTGTGCTCGCGTGTTGCTGCTGCTAACTCTTTTAGTCAGGTTATCTAACTAACTATTGAATTAACTTTTGGGAGAATTGCTGGGAATCACAACTTACTTTTCTCTCACTACCAATACGGGCAATGCACTTTTCTTTCTCATAACAGCAACATACCTACGTTTTTTTACGGATAATGGTAGTATATAACTTGAAACTTGAAAATTGGTTGATAAAGAAATCCAAATATGTTGCTATTATTGTTAAGAAATTATTAGTACCGAAGTACGTTGCTGTTATATGTAAAGGAATGTAAGTGCGTTGCCATTATGTATAAGGATATGTAATTTCTAGAAATATAATATAGAAATAACAATGTACTTTCTATTATTTTCTAGAAATAGAAATATACTTTCTGGAAGATTTATATAAATAGCAATATACTTTCCAAATTCATATAGAAATACCGTGCTTTTTAAATTTTTTTGAAAACATCAATGTACTTTCTATTATTTTCTAGAAATAGAAATATCATTTTCCTTTTTTCTGATTGCTTTGTTTTCACATATAACATCTATCATCAGTCTTAAGTTTCTTGTTGTGTACTCCATACAGTCTCACATATACTGTTAAACCTTTTTTAAAATGACCAGTTCGCCCTTACATCTATATTTTTTATTGATTATTAGAATTTAGTTATTTTCAAGTATTGGGTAAAGTTTTTCACATGTTATGTACTGAAATTACAGATTAGGACGAAGAATTCTTGTACTTGATGTCAGCAGTCCATACAATCTTCCTAAATTGATATCTCTCATTCTTTTTTCATTTGCATTTCAATTCTGTCATTAACATTCTTAAAACCTGCAGCTCCAAACTTTATTAATGACTTTGAATAACCAAAGGAGCCAAAGAGATCCGGTTTGTAATTACCATTTTGACCCTATAAGGTTGCATCTTTTTATGGTTATGTGAAATTTATAACCCACTTTTTTAAGCTATATTCTTTCTATTACAATGTTGCACTTTCATTATTCTTTCAATAATTCTGTTGTCTTGAGAGTGTCATATAACCTGTATTAAAATTCCCTTGAAAGTGGGTATAGAGAATAAAGTACATTGATACTTTCTGCTTACAATAAACCTCTTCATTTTTCAAATTCAATTAAAAGTTTGATCCTTTTAATCTGGCAGTTTTGGTCCTCAATAAGGGCATGCAGCAGCTTGACTTGAAAGGTTGTCGAGTGTCAAGAATAATCTGCTATCATTTTGGTTTCGGGTAACTCTAAACGAAACATGTAAGTGCTACTGTCTTTTTTCCCCATAATTCTCCCACTTGTCCAGGTGTACATTGCTTGTTTTAAAGTCTTTTAAAGTGAAAATTGTTGTTCTTCTAAAGCAGAGAAATCTTGGCATTGCATTTTCGTTAGTGGACAAGATTGATTTCAAGCGTCGTTGTAGATGAAGGTATGTATTTACTTAATTACCCCTCATTGTTTATATCATACTACATTTTCAACTTTTTTTTTTCTCTTTCTCCATATTCACAAAGATCATCACTGGGCTTAATGAGATTGTTGGTCTGACATTGGAGTATCTTCGTGATGCCAAGCTATTCACTTTGAGGAACCCGGTCATAAGCACCTCAAAATCAAACTGGAGCCCGGACACGAGGTATGAAACATATATATATATATATATATATATATATATATATATATATATATATATATATATATATATATATATATATATATATATATATATATATATATTATGTTACCCAATATCATCCAAACAATCTCCCGTTGAATTACATTTTTCAAATTCAATTTCCCGTTGAATTTCATTTTTCAAATTCAATTTCCCGTTGAATTACACTTTTCAAATTCAATTTCCCGTTGAATTACAGTTGTCAAATTCAATTTCCCGTTGAATTACAGTTGTCAAATTCAATTTCCCGTTGAATTACAGTTGTCAAATTCAATTTCCCGTTGAATTACAGTTGTCAAATTCAATTTCCCGTTGAATTACATTTTTCAAATTCAATTTCCTGTTGAATTACATTTTTCAAATTCAATTTCCCGTTGAATTTCATTTTTCAAATTCAATTTCCCGTTGAATTACATTTTTCAAATTCAATTTCCCGTTGAATTACATTTTTCAAATTCAATTTCCCGTTGAATTACATTTTTCAAATTCAATTTCCCGTTGAATTACATTTTTCAAATTCAATTTCCCGTTAAATTATATTTTTCAAATTCAATTTCCCGTTGAATTACAGTTTTCAAATTCAATTTCCCGTTGAATTACAGTTTTCAAATTCAATTTCCCGTTGAATTACATTTTTCAAATTCAATTTCCCGTTGAATTACATTTTTCAAATTCAATTTCCCGTTGAATTACATTTTTCAAATTCAATTTCCCGTTGAATTACATTTTTCAAATTCAATTTCCCGTTGAATTACATTTTTCAAATTCAATTTCCCGTTGAATTACATTTTTCAAATTCAATTTCCCGTTGAATATCATTTTTCAAATTCAATTTCCCGTTGAATATCATTTTTCAAATTCAATTTCCCGTTGAATTTCATTTTTCAAATTCAATTTCCCGTTGAATTTCATTTTTCAAATTCAATTTCCCGTTGAATTACATTTTTCAAATTCAATTTCTCGTTGAATTACATTTTTCAAATTCAATTTCCCGTTGAATTTCATTTTTCAAATTCAATTTCCCGTTGAATTACATTTTTCACATTTTTCAAATTCAATTTCCCGTTGAATTACATTTTTCAAATTCAATTTCCCGTTGAATTACATTTTTCAAATTCAATTTCCCGTTGAATTTCATTTTTCAAATTCAATTTCCCGTTGAATTTCATTTTTCAAATTCAATTTCCCGTTGAATTTCATTTTTCAAATTCAATTTCCCGTTGAATTACATTTTTCAAATTCAATTTCCCGTTGAATTTAATTTTTCAAATTCAATTTCCCGTTGAATTTCATTTTTCAAATTCAATTTCCCGTTGAATTACATTTTTCAAATTCAATTTCCCGTTGAATTACATTTTTCAAATTCAATTTCCCGTTGAATTACATTTTTCAAATTCAATTTCCCGTTGAATTACATTTTTCAAATTCAATTTCCCGTTGAATTTCATTTTTCAAATTCAATTTCCCGTTGAATTACATTTTTCAAATTCAATTTCCCGTTGAATTACATTTTTCAAATTCAATTTCCCGTTGAATTACATTTTTCAAATTCAATTTCCCGTTGAATTACATTTTTCAAATTCAATTTCCCGTTGAATTACATTTTTCAAATTCAATTTCCCGTTGAATTTCATTTTTCAAATTCAATTTCCCGTTGAATTTCATTTTTCAAATTCAATTTCCCGTTGAATTACATTTTTCAAATTCAATTTCCCGTTGAATTACATTTTTCAAATTCAATTTCCCGTTGAATTTCATTTTTCAAATTCAATTTCCCGTTGAATTACATTTTTCAAATTCAATTTCCCGTTGAATTACATTTTTCAAATTCAATTTCCCGTTGAATAACATTTTTCAAATTCAATTTCCCGTTGATAAAACCTGATTGGAAACCCCCGTTTTCAATTTCTTTGTTGAGGTGCTTCCTTCAATGTCATCAACAACAGTTGTAAGTAAAAGCATTCAACTTTTATCTCTACTTTTTATTGCTAATTAAATGTTAATTATGCAGGTTTTGAAATTTTTGATGGAAAAGAATAGTGTAAATGTCCTTCATAGACAAGTGACAATTGGTACCCTAATCTTGCAAGATTGTGCAGTTGGTTTATTGTTTGCTTTGCTCTTCTTCCAGTACTTAATTTCCATGACTAAATCGTAAGTAATCGATTTTTTGAGTTTTTTAACTTCCTATAATCTAGGGCAAATTGCAACAGATAGCAACATATTTTACTATTTTTACCAATATAATCAATGTACTTTATTTTTTACCCATAGTAGCAATGTAGATACACTTTTTACACATATTAGCAAGATACTTACATTTGTTTACTATAAAAAGAAAGTACATTGCTGGTTACATCTTGCAATTATAGGTTTTAGAAAAATGAGTATGTTGCCATAACGGGTAAAAAACGTAAGTATGTTGCTATTATGGGTGAGAAATAAAGTACATTGCTTATATTGGCAAAAAAGGTAAAGTATGCTGCCAGATAGATAGTGTACTTAATTATATAAGTATATTTATTTTGATTTCAACATACTGATTGTTAGTTAGTCAGGCTGGTGGTGTTGGTGGCATTTTTGTCAAGGAGTTGTTTGCCTTGGTTTCTTAAGCTCATGATTAGTCTCTCCTCACAGGTGTCTTAATTATTACATTTCATAAAATCATCTTTTGTAATCTTATGTGCAGACAAATGAACTCTAATAGTTGGCATCCGTTGCATTTTGCCAGCTGGTAGCTTGGGTTGTGTTTTATCTTTTTTAGTCACAAAATTGCATGTTTTTAGGGTCCAAAAAAGTAATATTCTAGACCAAATTATTTTTGTAAATTTTAGAGTAGTCGTAAGCGTGGATTAAGTTTAGAATTGCTGGAGTTATGATATCAACAACCGAATGTCTTAAAAGAAGCAAATGATGCTACTGAACGTCTTAAAAGAACAGTGGCAACATTGGAAAAAGAGAACACTCATCTCAAGGTTATAAAATAAAGTTTTCTTTAAAGAAGGAAAATAATATATATGTTTTATTAAATTTCATTGTCTTTATACAAATTGTTTTCTTACAGATCGAGAAAAACAAACTCACGGTTGCTTTAGTAGTTGCTAATAAATCTGCATCTCTAAATTCAAACGGTGTACATGAGGTTGGTTTCTTGTAGGCAAAAAAGATATTAGAATAAATTACATTTTTGGTCTCTGAGTTTAGCTGGTTTTTGTAATTTTGCTCCCTAATAGTTTTCTCTTGCAATTGTGGTTCTTATTTGAGGCCTTTGTAACGTTTATGGTCCTTTATCTTGAAGAATCCTAACAATTTTGGTCCCAGTTCTATGTGAAATGACCGAATATTTATTTAGTATTAAATTAGATCACAAATAATTATAAGAAACTCTAACATGGTTAAAATTGTCATTTGACTTGGAACGGGGACCAAAACTGAAAACGTCAAATAAGGACCAAAATTGAGAGAGAAATTTTGGTCCTTATTTTAAACAAGGTTAGGGTTAAAAGCAAGAAATAACAATGTACTTTCATTTCTTCTTATTACAACATTATACTTTAAAAAATCTACCCAATTTAGCAATTTACAATGTCCTAATAAGAAAAAACATTGAAAGTACAATGATATAATTGGCTACATCTTTCAAAATACAAATATTACTTATCTAAGCTTTTTTGGTATCAGGTAGGTAACTGGAAACTAGGTGCAAATTTTTTTTCATTTAATTATTTGATGGCAACATACACGAAACCCCAAGTAAGCATTTTTTATCTAATACGGCATTGTTTCTAATTTAAAATCTTTCATTTGACCATTATCAATCTTTATGTTGACTTTAGATCGTACTTAAAGGTATCACTCCTTAGAGGAATTGTAATGGAAGGTGGTGCAGGAGCTTCAATGCACTGTAGATTTCGAGTTGCTACAGATAATTTCGTATCTCTATTTCATTTGGCAATAATGATGTTTATGTTGATTTCAAGAAACTTTCAACATTTTTTATTCACATAAAATTATAGGATTTCAAAATTAACATATTTGATACTAACATTTTGTAGGTTTTTGCAATGCCAGATACTGCATTAGGGTTATTCCCTGATGTAGGTTGTTCTTATTATTTATCAAGACTACCTGGTTTTTTCGGTAATATCAATTTAATTTCTGTGGATATATCTTTATATTTATTATCTATCTGAAAGACCATTTTTTCTCTGTCCATGAATAATATTATTAATAAAAGGTGAAAATTACCACCTAGGAAAATAGTTAGAATTTATACCCCTTGTCATTTAACTATTTAAGTAAAATATATCGTGGCAGGAGAATATGTGGGTCTTACAGGTGCTGAAATGCTTGCAACCCACTTTGTTTCTTTAGAGGTACATGCAAGAAATTGCAATGTACTTTCATCAATTTGTATACTATAGCATCCTACTTTCACTTATTGTCAAAAGCAAAAGGACCATTTCTTTTGGGCAAAAGGACCAATTGTTGCTAAAGCCGAATGTTATCTAATCGGTCAAAAGGACCATTTCTGTCAAAAGGTTGGTAAATCCGATTGGTACCTAATCGGTCAAAGAATCATTTCTGTTTTTACTACATACCAAATCTGTCAGTCAAAGTTGATTGCTATTATTACCACATTTTCCAAAGTTGATTGCTATTATTTATACTTTTATTAGTAGGACCATTTACAACCTAATCCAATTGGTACCTGATCGGTCAAAGGTATTAGTAGCACCATTTTTATTCACCAAAAAAAAAAAACATAAATATTTTTGATTATCAAGTTAAGTTGCTATTTGTAGCAGCATTCGCAAAGTAGGTTGTTATTAAACTAGGATGCCATTCCCGTTAATCATTTGGTTCAAATTAGTACCTGTGATAAAAAAACCATCAGGTTGCTATTAGCTATTGATTATCAGTATTTTTAGTTCATACTTACAAAACTCTTGAAACATGATTCAAATACTATAATACCACTCAATACACAATTGCTAAACAACATTGTACCCTGATGTTGATGCTGATTTTGACCAAACGCTTTACATGGTTTCTTCTCCTTGCTCAGTTACTGCTCATTTTGATTCTCATCTTCAATCAAGTCATGAAACGCAATCAAAGCTTTTACAACCACAACACCTCTTTTTCTCCAAAATCCATCGGTTTTCTTTCAAGAACCATTTCATATGTATAGGACTCACAGGGAACTTGAAAGACAGAAGATGCACAAATCTCTTGATGAAGCTGGGGCAGTTCTTCTTCCTTTTTCTCTCCATTAGTTTTCTTGATCCTTATTAATCTATCTTGCATATTTTTGGTTGATTATTTAAACTCACTTTTGATTTATGAATTTTATGGAAACGCTTTCTGCTCTCTCGATCACATAAAATATCTATAAAATTGCAATAATCGACACATTCATCATTGGTTCCCTGATCAATTTATCTAGCCATGACTGAAGAAATTGTCAAACTGGTCGGAACGACAAGGCGTAATCTTATATTCGTGTTTTCGTTTGTAAAATTTGCAATAAGAAGCATAAAGTCTTCAATGTGTACGATAAGACACACGTCTTATGATCGAAACATGAATGCCCACCAACTGTTTGATTTTGAGTTCAAAGGGGAAAATATAAAAAACATTTTGAAGAAAAATAGTTATATTTTTCGCTATCAAATATGTATCTAAATTTCTTCTGAAATTCAAATGTAACTGCACTCATTCGCAAGTGCAAACCAACATCTTACATATAAAGGATAAATATGTAATAATCTCATCTTCATTCTCTTACAATATGCTCTTCAACATCCTGGATTCATAACTTGATGTCTGCACCTTAAAAGCATAGAAGCAGCTTCCCTTTACGTGGTATAATTGTCAATTTAATATAACTATAAATGAAAGAGGAATATTTGTACCATTAGTTATTTCATATTTGCAATTACACCCATATTTCCATCAATCCCCGTCTATGTATTCTTGCCATTTGCATGTTGTACAGCAAGAAAATAACGTTACTGTGATTAGAGTTGGTTAGGTTTTTGGTCCCTGAGTCATACATGGGTTTTGTAGTTTTGGTCCCCAAAAAGTTTTCTTTTGCAATTCGGGTCCCAAAAGGTCTTCTTTAGCAATTTTGGACCTTATTTGAGGTTTTTGTAACGTTTATATGAACCATATTCCAAGTAATATGACTATATCTTTGGAACCGGCAAGTCATTTTAATTGGAACATGTACTAAAAACTTTACAAATAAGGATCAAATTTGATAATTTGAAAAAACACTTTTTTTACCTTTCGGTGCCTTCTATTGATGAGCTCTTTTGCTTCAATGTGGCTGTCCATATAGCATAATTGTACAAATATGAGTATATGTACCTGAAATATGTGAAGCTATAATACCCTTCATTTGATTGTTCTGTTTCAGTGCATCTTTGAAGACCTATGCTCATGAAGATCATGTTTGCTCAATTGGTTCTTCAATCATGCCCATACAGACTTGGTATGACATTTCCTTTTGTAAGTTTGTTTAGTTGGAGTTTTTTCTTTGAATGGTGTGTATTTAAGTCCACAGTTGGTGTAATGACACTGCATAGAGTACAACCCCTTTATGCACTGTAATGACACTGATCACGTGTATTTCTTATGACCGATTAGTTTCCTTAATTTCTTATGGCTGAAACTAATTACAAAAAGACCCATAAAAAATATGAACCAATACTCACATAGTTGATAGTACAACCCCTTGCACCACCTTGATAGTCCGGGAGTTTGACTGTGACTTTGACCTTCTCATTGCTTTAGCAGTTGCGCGCTTCTGGTTGGTGCCCAGAAGTTTGGGCTATGGATGTTTGGATCTGTCCAGGTAATTTCTAGAAATGGCAATGTACTTTCATTTTTTTTGTTTATTTAGCATCCTACTTTCGTTTCTTTCTATTAAAGCATTGCACTTTCATGTTTCTTTTTATATTTTGAAAAGTGTATCTATTTTAAAAAATCTACCCAATTATGACATTGCTATTATTTGGCAGTTTTTTGAAGTACAATTTTTGTGATAGGATAAAATGTAAATAAAGCAACGTAGCTTTTTGAAAATATGATGCCCTAATAAGAAAAAAAATGGAAGTACAATGCTGTAATTTTCCAAGTACATTGATGTAATAGGAAAAAATGAAAGCAGGATATTATAGTGAATAAATCAATGGAACTACATTGCTAATTCTTGCATTAATTTGGTTTATTAAATGTCAATTTATATAATAGCAACTGTATTTTGATTAACGCGACTCAATATAAATAGCGTCATTCTACTAGTTTTTTGGGAGAAGCGCGGTAGCAAGACCTCGTTCTTATGAATATCCAATTTCATTGAATAACATGTCTTAGTCAAATATTCATTTGTGTAGTATGCAAGACTCCACCTAATTTTTATTGTGTTTTCTAGTTTCTCTTCCATTTATTAGCATGGTCAAAATCTTGGATCTAGTAATGGTTTGAATGTGTTAAGTTTACCATGTTGCGGTTTGTTGGTTTGTTTATGATGTTAAAACATGTATTGATTGCCTATTAACATTTTTACTCGGTTTTAGTCTTATTGTAATAGTGGCTAACAATAACATTGTCATCCCAGGTTATTATCACCCTCTGCCACATTTACCAACGCATGGATTGACTCGTGAGCACCCGGAAAAAAGCTAAAAGACCATATACAATGCCAAGGTAAGAAACCAAACCCTACTTTGTTGATTACTTAATTATATACATGGAAAATGTCTTATAGGTTAATATGTAAAAGCCTTGTCATATTGTCTCATAAATTGGTATGTTACTTAATTTTTTATTTCTTATTAAGACATTGCTTTTTGAAAATTTTGTACGTTTCAACTTTTTTCAAGCCATGACTATGTATTTTGTACCATTCAACTTTATTATTTTCATATTAAGACAATGCACTTTGAAAACGGTGTACATTTCAACTTTGATCGTCCCACGGCCATGTTGTGTACGTATGTACGTTTCATTCTTGGGGATCATAAACTTCTTGGATTCTTAATACTAGGTTAGACTTTTTTTTATACATGTATTTCTCCTCATTCTCATGTTTGCCCTGATTTTGCATTCTTTAGTAATTATACATAATTGGCCGATTCAATCCCCAATATTAACACAAGACCGAATTCATAACGAATTTAGGTTTTATGTTGATATTCTCATCCTACTGTACACTTTTCATTCGTGGATGGGAAAACAGTTATTCCAATTTCCAAAAAAAAAAACCATACATTCAAGAAATAAGAAATTACAGATAACATAGAATGTTTGTGGACCCCATTACTTGCCAATAATATCAAATACCCAAATTCTACACTGACAATAACCATAGAAACCTGAAGGTATTACAACATATATATATATATATATATATATATATATATATATATATATTTCGTGAGACCGTGAGACGCATTCCTGGCCACTCATTTTGGGTGTAAAACAAAAAAAATAAAAAAATTCAAAATAAATGAAAAAAATTTGAAAATTTTATATTTATTTAATATTTTCGTCATTTTTTTATTCAAAAAAAAAATAAAATAAAAAATTAGCGTTTTTTCATATTCTAATAGAACATTACACTAGTTTGTGTAATATCAAGAACTAAGCGATACTAGAAGGAGATCAGAGTTCATAAAGCTTTTTCTAATCTAATCAACAAAATCTGATTAGATTCACTGGAGCTTAAAGAGACCAAACGAACGGACAGTTATATAGCAAAACCATTGCTTCATGGCCTACCATTTCCAATTTCAGATCCTATTTACCCTCATCACAACCCACAATCACTGCCATCACACCAAAGACACACATGTTGAAACAATTTCCAATTCGCCTTCTTTTTATATATATTCTTAATTATTCAGATACTGAATATGATTGTTAATATTGTATGCTTTATATATAGACTTGAGGAAACCAAAATTAGCAGCTGAAATTTCAAAGCAACTTAATAGATGTTTGTGGGGAGTGATTATAGATTTCATGGTGTAATCTTGGTGCTTGCACTGTCTTCACATGCAGGTATTGGTTAAAGAGAGCTCAGATGTGAGAACCATCACATTAAACAAAATGCTCTTTCATTTGAAATGGTAAGCCAAACATTTTATATTTATTTATCTAAACAAGAAATTGTTTTTTGAAGTATTAAAGCTATTTTATTATGTGACTGCAAATGAAAGTTGACCTATCATTTGTATCTTATCCCCAAAAAAAGAGATAAAATATCCCACATCTTAATGCTCAATAATGAAGGGCTTTTTGTGCTGGAGGTGATGTTGCAGTTGTAGTTCAGGATATTAAACAAGGTTAGGGTTAAAAGCAAGAAATAACAATGTACTTTCATTGATTTGTTTATCATATCATCCTACTTTCATTTCTTCCTATTACAACATTATACTTTAAAAAATCTACCCAATTTAGCAATGTACAATGTCCTAATAAGAAAAACTATTGAAAGTACAATGATATAATTGGGTGGATCTTTTATAATGCAATTATTACTTATCTAAGCTTTTTTGGTATCAGGTAACTGGAAACTAGGTGCTATTTACTGGATTTAATTCTTTTCATTGTTGGTACTTATACTCGATTCAAACTGCAGGGTTCAATTTCATGTTAGGAGATGGAAGTTTATTGTTTATCTATATGATTCTTGAATGATGCTCTGTTATTTCATTTTTATGGAAACAAGGTTAGAACAAAACGGTTGAGACTTTACAGGAAATAATTTCTTCAGCTTAATTTCTTAACCCAGTATATGCTGTGATTTTCAAGTTGACAACCAATGTGATTTTGAAAATGAGTATATGAGTGAAAGGTGTATGGAGGACGAGAATGTCATCCGAGTTTGACAACCATGCCTAAGGATATGATATTCAAAGCTTGAAGAATTTCGGCCTAGGACACCGATTAATTTTCAAGCAAGAGTTTGTCTAAATGACTGTTTAACCCTCCGTCTGTAATTATTGGGACAAAAATTCGAATGGCTTCAAGTATTGGGCCTTGAGACGTTCATTAATTTACCAATTACATTGAGTTGCTTAATAGCTTTGATCTTCACATCTAAGTAATTGCTTTTTAATGACAAGTGTATATAGATTATTGAGTTTGTTCATTTAATATCTCCAACCACTCAATGAACATTTTGTTGGTGTCAGATCACATCACAGGAGAGGATAATAACAATTGATCAAATTTGAAAGATTAAGCAGTAGACAGATTTTATATTCTCCCCAAGTGCATTTTCTAAACACTATCTATCTGGACTACATATAAAGCCCAAAGGGTAATTTTGTCATCAAATGCTACCAGGTTTCTTTTGTTCCGAGTCTCTGCACATTTGGGGACATACTTTGATGTTATTGTCATTTATAACATCTTACTTTTATTCTACTCTATTAGCATTGTATTTAAGTTTTGTCATGTTCATAATTGTACTTGGAAATATCTGCTTTGGTGTTTTTATTTCATATCTTTACTTACCATCACTTGAGGAATCATATTGTGTCCCTATTTGAAGCATAAAAGCAAACACATGGTGTGCTATGCTATAATAGTATATTTTCAACTTCTCATCCCTTTTTCCATGTACAGGTCAATCACTGTGTTTAATGAGACTGTTGGTGGTCTGATATTGGAGTATCTTTGGAGATATAAGCTTCTCAAAATCAAGTTAAATTATTTCTGACTCCCCAACATCGTCTTCATCTCCTCTATAATAGACGAATGATTACGGTTTCAATGATGAAGAAGAGTTTTGGGCATGGTTTCTAATGAAATACGACACTTGCCAATTTACCAGTCATTCTCCTCCATGTTTGGTAACGAATCACTGTATCTAATCGTCTTCTTCTTGCTTTCAAAATCAACCATCTATGAAATTTAATATGGCGTGATGAAGAACACTAACAATATTTTTGGTTTGTACTATTCCCACTCTCTTTACTCATTTTTGGATTGGGATTTTTTTATTGTTTTTCTGAAATTCTGATTTTTATGATTTGATTGACCATGGGTAAAAATCAATGTCTCCGTTTCATTCTCGAGTCCTCTGTCATGGGTTTTCACTTGGTAAGGGTTGTTGGAGAATCTCGGCAAAGACATATGAAAACCAATCTCTGATCAAGAATGTATCAAGGTACGAAACATTATTTTTACTATTACACTTTATTATATCATATATATATATATATATATATATATATATATATGAAGAGAAATTTGACTGGTGTTAGGCTAAGGTTCAGGGATTATTAACTCAACAAACAAACCAACTGACGTAAGCTTCAAATTATCATTTTATATATAACAAAAAAAGTTTTTATTTCTTGTTGGTTTTCCCTATGGTTCATCACTTGACACAAAAATACAATATTGCCCTTTGGTTTCCTCATTCAAGCTGGCACTGATGCAAAACCTACTTAGCTGTCGGGTATGCTATTTATTATAATTATATTTTTTGGAAATAAAAAACAAATGTAAGCGTAACTTGTGATATTTGTAGGCTTGCTGATGGACAAAGGTATGCTATGAACTTGAACGAGAAACAACTCACCAAGTTTCTAAAAGGAAAACAGTACGAATTTGCCTGAAATTTTATTGTGTTGTCCCAAATTTCCAATATTTATCCTCATTTTTTTTGTTGTTGTTGTTGGTGTTTATAAATTGTGGAAAGCAATAAGTACAATCCTGACCAGCTTGTGAGCAGGTATGAAAGTCAAAGAGCAGTCGACTTACATTGGAAAACTCATGAAAGGGTCCTCATCTAGCAATGCAGATGTGATTGTGGGAACCAAAAATTGGGGTTTAGATTAGTTCCTTTGATGTGGTTGGGTTCAGAAAAAAGGTTTATGGTCCTAATTTATGCCCGAACAGTTCAATTTATAGAATTATGTTTACTTTCGGATTTTACAAGTCAAATCTTACTGATTAAAATTATTATGGAAAAAGACGACATTGTTCTTTTTGCAAATTAAAAGGTCACCTGCTCCAAACTCTTTTATGTAGGTTGTGGACACAGGAGTGAGATCTTTCTGACACACCACGTGTTCTTGTATATTTTCTATTTGTTGACTAATGTGAAAACAATTGTCATATTACACTTTTGTATTTGAATTTCAGTTAGGGATCATTGATATGGAGTGTGAGCTGATTAATCTAGATGATCTATTCAAACAGCTAACAACACTAAAGTCAATCAATGTTGATGGTTGATACCTGGTATAAATGGAAAGTTTACAAAAAACTTTTACATGCTCCCGATCTTAAAGTACAGATTTGTAAAATGCCCATTTTTCTTTGACTTTCTGAATTAAGTCAAACATAATAATATGACTGTATAATATCAGGTTGTAATGTCGTTTCATGAATGCTCATATCCTATTGCGTAAGTGTGTAACATAAACTAATAAAGAGAGCCGCTTATATATTTAATAGACAGGGTGGAAGGCACAACCCTGAAAGTCTTATATGGGGTCCTGACAAGAAACTTTTTTTAAAAGGTCGTATTGCTATTGAGGTCTTATTAGATTTTACTACTCACAAATGGTATATATATATATATATATATATATATATATATATATATATATATATATATATATATATATATATATATATATATATATATATATATATAGGGTCAGTATCTTATGAGAACTCAAATATTCGTGAGATCTTGAGAACTCTTAAACCAGTTTTTATTTTTCAAAAAAAATAACTTAATCCATTAAGTCGCTTATATTTAAGACCCTTTTTAAAAAAATTTTGAATAAAAAATGTGCATATACGAAATGTGCATATGTGCATTTTTGTGCAAATATGCATATGTGCACATTTGTGCATATGTGCATCTTAAAAAAAAAAATCAACTTTTTTTTAAGATTTTTTTTGACGAAATGTCTTATATATAAACGACTTAATGCATTAAGTCACAATTTTGAAAAAAAAAATTATAGTCTAGGAGTTCTCAAGATCTCATGAATATATGAGTTCTCAAAAAAACCTAACTCTATATATATATATATATATATATATATATATATATATATATATATATATATATATATATATATATATATAGATATATATATATATATATATATATATATATATATATATACATACATACATATATATATATATATATATATATATATATATATATATATATATATATATATATATATATATATATATATATATATATATATATATATATATATATATATATATATATATATATATATATATATATATATATATATATATATATATATATATATATATATATATATATATATATATATATATATATATATATATATATAGGGAGAGGTTATATAGAGTCTAATAAAAGATAGAGATCTGGAGGCCAAACGTGGACCAATCATTTTTGAAGGGTAAATTTGTAATTGTATAATATTTAAATATATTTTAGAATAAAACGTTTATTTTAGTCACCTATGTAATCCTGAGAAATTAACAACTTTCCAAGAATATAGGAATTTAAATCAGGTAACGTGATCATAGTATGTCAATGACATCGATAGTTTCTTAGGTTACGAAATTGAATTCGGAAATCAATATTTGAAATCGAAAATCAATTCTTCAATCAGAGATATCGAAAATCAAGTCTGCAATGGAGTTTTACGATGTTATTGGTTGTGAAAGTGATGATACTGGTTCTAATTCGAGTTGGTACAGTGATAGTGATCGTGAAATTGATGAAGACGGTGAATATGTAAGTGAAGAAGACGACTTAGATACAGAAAACGAAAAGCAAGAAGAAGAAATTGGTCAATCTATTGAAAGCGATAATGAAGATTAATCTATTTTTTGTTATATATGATTGTTTGTTTGTCTGTTAGGCAATCGTTAATGACTGTACAACAATATCTTATGTCCTGGTTTTTAACTCTTTATTAAGAGATAGAATAGGATAATCATGTATGAATATATTTAGTATATTGAGAATTCATGAATGAAAAAGGTATCGGAATAAAAGAAAACATAAGGAAGATACATCATGAATGATTTGCCTTATTTCCGCGCATGCTTTTCATTCCACCCATGCTTGACTGTCATTCTCATTCACTCATGATTGAATGTCTTTGCACACATCGTTGACTGTCTTTTCGTTCAAAAATGATTGCATTTCTCATTCATTAATGATTGGCTGTATGTTTAAACATGGATAATTGACTTTTTTCCATAAATGCTTCACATTCTTTCCATTCACACATGAATTTATTTCTTTGCATTCATTACTGATTGGGTGTATTTTAATCACGCATCATTGTCTGTATTTCCATTAATGGTTGACATTATTTTCTTTCACGAATGCTTGCATATCCCAAACAATTTCATTTTTCAAATTCAATTTCCCGTTGAATTTCATTTTTCAAATTCAATTTTCCGTTGAATTTCATTTTTCAAATTCAATTTCCCGTTGAATTTCATTTTTCAAATTCAATTTCCCGTTGAATTTCATTTTTCAAATTCAATTTCCCATTGAATTACATTTTTCAAATTCAATTTCCCGTTGATAAAACCTGATTGGAAACCCCCGTTTTCAATTTCATTTTGCAAATTCAATTTCCCGTTGAATTACATTTTTCAAATTCAATTTCCCGTTGAATTACATTTTTCAAATTCAATTTCCCGTTGAATTTCATTCTTCAAATTCAATTTCCCGTTGAATTACATTCTTCAGATTCAATTTCCCGTTGAATTACATTTTTCAGATTCAATTTCCCGTTGAATTATATTTTTCAGATTCAATTTCCCGTTGAATTACATTTTTAAAATTCAATTTCCCGTTGAATTTCATTTTTAAAATTCAATTTCCCGTTGAATTTCATTTTTCAGATTCAATTTCCCGTTGAATTACATTTTTCAGATTCAATTTCTCGTTGAATTACATTTTTCAAATTCCGTTGAATTACATTTTTCAAATTCAATTTCCAGTTGAATTTTAGTTTTCAAATTCAATTTCCCGTTGAATTACATTTTTCAAATTCAATTTCTCGTTGAATTACAATTTTCAAATTCAATTTCCCGTTGAATTACATTTTTCAAATTCAATTTCCCGTTGAATTACATTTTTAAAATTCAATTTCCCATTTTTCAAATTCAATTTCCCGTTGAATTACATTTTTCAAATTCAATTTCTCGTTGAATTACATTTTTCAAATTCCGTTGAATTACATTTTTCAAATTCAATTTCCAGTTGAATTTCATTTTTCAAATTCAATTTCCCGTTGAATTACATTTTTCAAATTCAATTTCCCGTTAAATTACATTTTTCAAATTCAATTTCGTGTTGAATTACATTTTTCAAATTCAATTTCCCGTTGAATTACATTTTTCAGATTCAATTTCCCGTTGAATTACATTTTTAAAATTCAATTTCCCGTTGAATTACATTTTTCAATTTCCCGTTGAATTACATTCTTCAAATTCAATTTCCCGTTGAATTACATTTTTCAGATTCAATTTCCCGTTGAGTTATATTTTTCAGATTCAATTTCCCGTTGAATTACATTTTTAAAATTCAATTTCCCGTTGAATTTCATTTTTCAAATTCAATTTCCCGTTGAATTACATTTTTCAAATTCAATTTCTCGTTGAATTTCAATTTTCAAATTCAATTTCCCGTTGAATTTCATTTTCAAATTCAATTTCCCGTTGAATTACATTTTTCAAATTCAATTTCCCGTTGAATAACATTTTTCAAATTCAATTTCTCGTTGAATTACATTTTTCAAATTCCGTTGAATTACATTTTTCAAATTCAATTTCCAGTTGAATTTCATTTTTCAAATTCAATTTCCCGTTGAATTATATTTTTCAAATTCAATTTCCCGTTAAATTACATTTTTCAAATTCAATTTCGTGTTGAATTACATTTTTCAAATTCCGTTGAATTACATTTTTCAAATTCAATTTCCAGTTGAATTTCATTTTTCAAATTCAATTTCCCGTTGAATTACATTTTTCAAATTCAATTTCCCGTTAAATTACATTTTTCAAATTCAATTTCGTGTTGAATTACATTTTTCAAATTCAATTTCGTGTTGAATTACATTTTTCAAATTCAATTTCCCGTTGAATTTCATTTTTCAAATTCAATTTCCCATTGAATTACATTTTTCAAATTCAATTTTTAGTTGAATTACATTTTTCAAATTCAATTTCCCGTTGATAAAACCTGATTGGAAACCCCCATTTTCAATTTCATTTTGCAAATTCAATTTCCCGTTGAATTACATTTTTCAAATTCAATTTCCCGTTGAATTACATTTTTCAAATTCAATTTCCCGTTGAATTTCATTCTTCAAATTCAATTTCCCGTTGAATTACATTCTTCAAATTCAATTTCCCGTTGAATTACATTTTTCAGATTCAATTTCCCGTTGAATTATATTTTTCAGATTCAATTTCCCGTTAAATTACATTTTTAAAATTCAATTTCCCGTTGAATTTCATTTTTCAAATTCAATTTCCCGTTGAATTACATTTTTCAGATTCAATTTCTCGTTGAATTACATTTTTCAAATTCCGTTGAATTACATTTTTCAAATTCAATTTCCAGTTGAATTTTAGTTTTCAAATTCAATTTCCCGTTGAATTACATTTTTCAAATTCAATTTCTCGTTGAATTACAATTTTCAAATTCAATTTCCCGTTGAATTACATTTTTCAAATTCAATTTCCCGTTGAATTACATTTTTCAAATTATGACATTGCTATTATTTGGCAGTTTTTTGAAGTACAATTTTTGTGATAGGAAAAAATGTAAATAAAGCAACGTAGCTTTTTGAAAATATGATGCCCTAATAAGAAAAAAAATGAAAGTACAATGCTGTAATTAGACACTATACTTTGAAAATGTAAACATTAATAACATATTACTTTTAAAATCTAACCTATTAAAATCTTTTCTATTATTTATTCCTATGAAGACATTTTATTTTAAAATTTTAAACATGTTTGACTTTGGTTTCCACTTATAACATTATACTTTTAATTTTCCTTCCTAATGTTACTTAATTTTTTATTTCTTATTAAGACATTGCTCTTTGAAAATTTTGTACGTTTCAACTTTTTTCAAGCCATGACTATGTATTTTGTACCATTCAACTTTATTATTTTCATATTAAGACATTGCACTTTGAAAACTGTGTACATTTCAACTTCAATCATCCCACGGCCATGTTGTCTGCGTATGTACGTTTCATTCTTGGGGATCATAAACTTCTTGGATTCTTAATTACAGGTTAGACTTTTTTTATACATGTATTTCACCCCATTCTCATGTTTGCCCTGATTTTGCATTCTTTAGTAATTATACATAATTGGCCAATTTGCATCTAAGATTCAATCCCCAATATTAACATAAGACCGAATTCATAACGAATTCAGGTTTTATGTTGATATTCTCATCCTACTGTACACTTTTCATTCGAGGATGGGAAAACAGTTATTCCAATTTCCAAAAAAAATCATACATTCAAAAAAAATCATATATATAGGGTTAGGTTCATATGAGACCATTATATTTCGTGAGACCGTGAGACGCATTCCTGGCCACTCATTTTGGGTGTAAAACAAAAAAAATAAAAAAATTCAAAATAAATGAAAAAAATTTGAAAATTTTTATATTTATTTAATATTTTCGTCATTTTTTTATTCAAAAAAAAATAAAAAATAAAAAATTAGCATTTTTTCATATTCTAATAGAACATTACACTAGTTTGTGTAATATCAAGAAATAAGCGATACTAGAAGGAGATCAGAGTTCATAAAGCTTTTTCTAATCTAATCAACAAAATCTGATTAGATTCACTGGTACAAAATGGAGCTTAAAGAGACCGAACGGAGAGTTATATAGCAAAACCATTGCTTCATGGCCTACCATTTCCAATTTCAGATCCTATTTACCCTCATCACAACCCACAATCACTGCCATCACACCAAAGACACACATGTTGAAACAATTTCCAATTCGCCTTCTTTTTATATATATTCTTAATTATTCAGATACTGAATATGATTGTTAATATTGTATGCTTTATATATAGACTTGAGGAAACCAAAATTAGCAGCTGAAATTTCAAAGCAACTTAATAGATGTTTGTGGGGAGTGATTATAGATTTCATGGTGTAATCTTGGTGCTTGCACTGTCTTCACATGCAGGTATTGGTTAAAGAGAACTCACATGTGAGAACCATCACATTAAACAAAATGCTCTTTCATTTGAAATGGTAAGCCAAACATTTTATATTTATTTATCTAAACAAGAAATTGTTTTTTGAAGTATTAAAGCTATTTTATTATGTGACTGCAAATGAAAGTTGACCTATCATTTGTATCTTATCCCCAAAAAAAGAGATAAAATATCCCACATCTTAATGCTCAATAATGAAGGGCTTTTTGTGCTGGAGGTGATGTTGCAGTTGTAGTTCAGGATATTAAACAAGGTTAGGGTTAAAAGCAAGAAATAACAATGTACTTTCATTGATTTGTTTATCATATCATCCTACTTTCATTTCTTCCTATTACAACATTATACTTTAAAAAATCTACCCAATTTAGCAATGTAAAATGTCCTAATAAGAAAAACTATTGAAAGTACAATGATATAATTGGGTGGATCTTTTATAATGCAATTATTACTTATCTAAGCTTTTTTGGTATCAGGTAACTGGAAACTAGGTGCTATTTACTGGATTTAATTCTTTTCATTGTCTGAATTATACTCGATTCAAACTGCAGGGTTCAATTTCATGTTAGGAGATGGAAGTTTATTGTTTATCTATATGATTCTTGAATGATGCTCTGTTATTTCATTTTTATGGAAACAAGGTTAGAACAAAACGGTTGAGACTTTACAGGAAATAATTTCTTAACCCAGTATATGCTGTGATTTTCAAGTTGACAACCAATGTGATTTTGAAAATGAGTATATGAGTGAAAGGTGTATGGAGGACGAGTTTGACAACTATGCCTAAGGATATGATATTCAAAGCTTGAAGAATTTCGGCCTAGGACACCGATTAATTTTCAAGCAAGAGTTTGTCTAAATGACTGTTTAACCCTCCGTCTGTAATTATTGGGACAAAAATTCGAATGGTACCAAGTATTGGGCCTTGAGACGTTCATTAATTTACCAATTACATTGAGTTGCTTAATAGCTTTGATCTTCACATCTAAGTAATTGCTTTTTAATGACAAGTGTATATAGATTATTGAGTTTGTTCATTTAATATCTCCAACCACTCAATGAACATTTTGTTGGTGTCAGATCACATCACAGGAGAGGATAATAACAATTGATCAAATTTGAAAGATTAAGCAGTAGACAGATTTTATATTCTCCCCAAGTGCATTTTCTAAACACTATCTATCTGGACTACATATAAAGCCCAAAGGGTAATTTTGTCATCAAATGCTACCAGGTTTCTTTTGTTCCGAGTCTCTGCACATTTGGGGACATACTTTGATGTTATTGTCATTTATAACATCTTACTTTTATTCTACTCTATTAGCATTGTATTTAAGTTTTGTCATGTTCATAATTGTACTTGGAAATATCTGCTTTGGTGTTTTTATTTCATATCTTTACTTACCATCACTTGAGGAATCATATTGTGTCCCTATTTGAAGCATAAAAGCAAACACATGGTGTGCTATGCTATAATAGTATATTTTCAACTTCTCATCCCTTTTTCCATGTACAGGTCAATCACTGTGTTTAATGAGACTGTTGGTGGTCTGATATTGGAGTATCTTTGGAGATATAAGCTTCTCAAAATCAAGTTAAATTATTTCTGACTCCCCAACATCGTCTTCATCTCCTCTATAATAGACGAATGATTACGGTTTCAATGATGAAGAAGAGTTTTGGGCATGGTTTCTAATGAAATACGACACTTGCCAATTTACCAGTCATTCTCCTCCATGTTTGGTAACGAATCACTGTATCTAATCGTCTTCTTCTTGCTTTCAAAATCAACCATCTATGAAATTTAATATGGCGTGATGAAGAACACTAACAATATTTTTGGTTTGTACTATTCCCACTCTCTTTACTCATTTTTGGATTGGGATTTTTTGATTGTTTTTCTGAAATTCTGATTTTTATGATTTGATTGACCATGGGTAAAAATCAATGTCTCCGTTTCATTCTCGAGTCCTCTGTCATGGGTTTTCACTTGGTAAGGGTTGTTGGAGAATCTCGGCAAAGACATATGAAAACCAATCTCTGATCAAGAATGTATCAAGGTACGAAACATTATTTTTACTATTACACTTTATTATATCATATATATATATATATATATATATGAAGAGAAATTTGACTGGTGTTAGGCTAAGGTTCAGGGATTATTAACTCAACAAACAAACCAACTGACGTAAGCTTCAAATTATCATTTTATATATAACAAAAAAAGTTTTTATTTCTTACTAAATCTTGTTGGTTTTCCCTATGGTTCATCACTTGACACAAAAATACAATATTGCCCTTTGGTTTCCTCATTCAAGCTGGCACTGATGCAAAACCTACTTAGCTGTCGGGTATGCTATTTATTATAATTATATTTTTTGGAAATAAAAAACAAATGTAAGCGTAACTTGTGATATTTGTAGGCTTGCTGATGGACAAAGGTATGCTATGAACTTGAACGAGAAACAACTCACCAAGTTTCTAAAAGGAAAACAGTACGAATTTGCCTGAAATTTTATTGTGTTGTCCCAAATTTCCAATATTTATCCTCATTTTTTTTGTTGTTGTTGTTGGTGTTTATAAATTGTGGAAAGCAATAAGTACAATCCTGACCAGCTTGTGTGAGCAGGTATGAAAGTCAAAGAGCAGTCGACTTCCATTGGAAAACTCATGAAAGGGTCCTCATCTAGCAATGCAGATGTGATTGTGGGAACCAAAAATTGGGGTTTAGATTAGTTCCTTTGATGTGGTTGGGTTCAGAAAAAAGGTTTATGGTCCTAATTTATGCCCGAACAGTTCAATTTATAGAATTATGTTTACTTTCGGATTTTACAAGTCAAATTTTAGAAATTGAGGTCTTACTGATTAAAATTATTATGGAAAAAGACGACATTGTTCTTTTTGCAAATTAAAATGTCACCTGCTCCAAACTCTTTTATGTAGGTTGTGGACACAGGAGTGAGATCTTTCTGACACACCACGTGTTCTTGTATATTTTCTATTTGTTGACTCTAATGTGAAAACAATTGTCATATTACACTTTTGTATTTGAATTTCAGTTAGGGATCATTGATATGGAGTGTGAGCTGATTAATCTAGATGATCTATTCAAACAGCTAACAACACTAAAGTCAATCAATGTTGATGGTTGATACCTGGTGGAAAGTTTACAAAAAACTTTTACATGCCCCCGATCTTAAAGTACAGGTTTGTAAAATGCCCCATTTCTTTGACTTTCTGAATTAAGTCAAACATAATAATATGACTGTATAATATCAGGTTGTAATGTCGTTTCATGAATGCTCATATCCTATTGCGTAAGTGTGTAACATAAACTAATAAAGAGAGCCGCTTATATATTTAATAGACAGGGTGGAAGGCACAACCCTGAAAGTCTTATATGGGGTCCTGACAAGAAACTTTTTTTAAAAGGTCGTATTGCTATTGAGGTCTTATCAGATTTTACTACTCACAAATGGTATATATATATATATATATATATATATATATATATATATATATATATATATATATATATATATATATATATATATATATATATATATAGGGTCGAGATCATGAGAGAACCTAAAAAAACCTAGGAACCTAGGAACTTTTTTTCAACACAATATTTTTAAAAAAAAATTGCATCCAATTTTTTTATTTAAAGCGTCTAAGAGATTTCTAAACCCTAAACCCTAAACCCTAAACCCTAAACCCTAAAACCTAAACCCTAAACCCTAAACCCTAAAACCTAAACCCTAAACCCTAAACCCTTATGAAAAAATATAAAAAAATGATTTTCTTGCATCCAATTTTTTATTTAAAGTGTCTAAGAGATTTCTAAACCCTAAACCTAAACCCTAAAACCTAAAACTAAACCCTAAACCCTAAACCCTAAACCTTAAACCCTAAACCATATACCTAAACCCTAAACCCATATAAAAAAAAATTAAAAAAATGATTTTTTTTGAAATTTTTTTTTTTAATATCTTCTAGATGTATCATAACAAAAATTTTGGTATATTTTTTTTTGAAAAATATTGTGTAGAAAAAAAGTTCATAAAATGGGTTCTTAGGTTCCTAGGCTTTTTTAGGTTCTCAATTGAACTTTACCCTATATATATATATATATATATATATATATATATATATATATATATATATATATATATATATATATATATATATATATATATATATATATATATATATATATATATATATATATACACACACACACGTAAGAATGAATTTTTTTGAAAGGCAAAGACCAAATGAGAATTAGAGATGAAACAGAAACAACAATTTATTGCATGATAAAATGTACATACGGAAGGGTCTAGAATCTTGCTAACTTCCATTTGCATTTCAATTTTGACATTAACATTCTTAAAACCTATGTAGGTTCTCATACAATGGATACAATTACCAAGGAATAGTCTTTAGAATCATCATCAATTGTAAGGTCTTCATCAACTATCATTCATTACTGCCTTTTTCTCTATGCAATTTTAAACAGTACTCATTTTGTTGCAGGTCACAGTGGTAGCTTTTAATTTAAAATAAACTTTGGTCGTTTTTCGACTCTTTTGACCTGTTTTCATATCAGCTAAAAATTGTAATTTTAACTGTTAAACATATGGGGGAAAAATACTGAAAAGCACAACGGTACTTCCATCATAACTATAAACCATTATACTTTTTTGGTTGTTTAAAGAACATTTTTCGCAGTTACCCGCTTTTGAAAAAGGTTGTAATACTGAAAAACACAATGTACTGATAGGACCTGTTATTCGAGACACAGGAATTCTCCAAAACAGAGTAAAACTCTTAAATTCTTATTGCATAAAAAACCCAGAAACGCCAAGGAGGCTACTTAAATAGTTTCTACACAAACCCTACTTACCAAAATAAAAGATAACTCCTAACAGGAAACAAATCAAATCTAAAGTAAATTGCTAAACTTGATTCAAATTAAAGCAAGAAATCTCAAACCAACAATTTCCCAATGAGAATAAGAACTTAATGATTGCAGAGAAAATCTCGTAACAATTGAAAAAGACGTAATTCTGGCAATTCGAGAAGCCAGTGATCTCCTAAGGATTACAAATCAATTCAACAAAAAAAAATACTCTCCACTCCACTCACCAGGAATAAATAACAAACTTTTATTATAAATTACCAAACTACCCTCCAGACCTTATTCAGCCACTTGTCCCATGCTATTTCTTTTCTTACCCCTCCTTGTGTGTGTAAACTTAAGAGGCGGTTTAGCAATACCCCAGCCCCACAGACCCACCTTGTCCTCAAGGTGGAAGGAAGGAAATAAGTGCTGTATGGTCTCCATGTCCTCCCACGTGGCTCCCTCCCTGGGTTGATCTTTCCATTTGATTAGTACTTCTCGTCTTGTCTCCGATAACAATTGTCTGCTCCGAACCCCTAACAGCTCCTCCGGTTCAACTGCCCATTCAAGATCCTCCTGCAATTGTGCTGGTAATGTTGTGGGACTGGCTCCCTTCCCTCGCGCAAGCTTCAATTGGGATACATGGAATACCAGGTGGATGCGGGAGGTGATCGGCAGTTGGAGACGATACGCGACTTTCCCAACCTTTTGAATGATCTGAAACGGGCCATAAAAACGAGGAGACAATTTCTCGTTGGATCGCTTGCCGATGGAACGTTGACGATATGGTTGCAACTTCAAATAAACTTTGTTCCCAACTGCGTAATCCACGTCCCTGCGATGTTTATCCGCGTAGTCTTTCATTTGCTGCTGGGCTCGTAACAAATTGAACTTCAGTTCGTCTAACACGGCATCGCGTTCAATTAATTGTTCCTCTATCGAGTCAACTGTTGACTGTCCCCGTATATGTCGAATCAGGCGCGGAGGATCTCTTCCGTACAACAACCGAAAGGGAGTGTCTTTGATTGCAGTGTGATATGATGTATTATACCAGTACTCTGCCCACGGTAACCATCGTGCCCATTCCCGCGGTTTTCCTTGGATGAAACCTCACAAGTATGTTTCAACACACTTGTTAACTACCTCAGACTGTCCATCCGTCTGGGGGTGGTAGGCGGTGCTCCTTTTCAGCTTTGTTCCCTGCAACCGAAACATTTCTCGCCAAAACAAGCTAATGAAAATCCGATCACGATCCGACACAATGGATACGGGAAATCCGTGCAATTGGACAACCTCTTTGATGAATATTTCCGCCACTCCTTGAGCCGTAAAGGGATGTTTTAGTGGTA
This sequence comes from Cichorium intybus, assembly GCA_023525715.1. Lineage (NCBI taxonomy): Eukaryota > Viridiplantae > Streptophyta > Magnoliopsida > Asterales > Asteraceae > Cichorium > Cichorium intybus. Next base: position 21,041,168 of record CM042009.1, read on the forward strand.
GAAAATGCGCGTACTTTGACAATCTATCCACCACCACTAGTATTGAATCAGCTCCTCGGGATTTAGGCAATCCCTCAATAAAATCCATCGTCACGTCTTCCTAAACTTGTTCCGGTAAGGCAAGAGGTTGTAAAAGTCCTGCTGGTTGGGTCGTCTCGTGCTTCTGTTGTTGACAGGTGGGACACTCCCTAACATACTGTGTAATCGCTTTCCTCATGCCTACCCAAAACCACTCCCAAGCCAATCGTCTATACGTTTTGAGTTCCCCCGAGTGACCCCCGACGACAGAGTCGTGATGTTCCTGCAACAGTTTAGCGATCACCTTGGACCTTTGGGGTATTACTAACCGCCCTTTGTACACCAACCGCCCGTGAATGACTTCAAATCCTTTTAAAGTTTTCTCCTGGTTCTGTATTTCCTTTACTAATCGTTGGATGAATTTATCTTCCTCAATTTCTTTGTGCACCTCTTCCATTGAAAACACAGTAGTAGACGAAATGGTACCGAATTCCACATCTACTGTGGCTTTTCGAGACAATGCATCCGCGACAACATTAGACGTGCCCTTACGATACTGAATCTCGAAGTCAAAGCCCAGCAACTTACACACCCACTTTTGATATTCACTTCCGATTTCCCGCTGTTCCAACAGAAATTTTAGACTTTTCTGGTCGGTCCGAATGATGAAGTGACGACCCAGCAAATAATGTCTCCACTTTTGAACTGCCACGACGATGGCCATTAATTCCTTCTCATAGATAGGCTTTAACCGATTTCTCGTACCAAGAACTTGACTAAAGAAGGCAATGGGGTGTGTCTCCTGTAATAACACTGCGCCAAGGCCATAACCTGAAGCATCAGTCTCGACAATAAACAATTTGGCAAAATTTGGCATAGCTAAAATGGGAGCAGCTGTGATTTTTTGTTTAAGGGACTCAAACGCCGTATTCGCTTCTTTGGACCACTCAAATTGCCCCTTCTTTAAGAGATCCGTCATCGGGCCTGCTATAGTTGCAAACCCTGCTATAAACTTTCTGTAATATCCCGCCAATCCCAAAAATCCCCTCAACTCCCGAGCATTTTCCGGAACACGCCATTCACGAACTGCTTTGACTTTTTCGGGATCCATGGCCACCCCTTTTTGTGAGATCACGTGGCCTAGATAAGCTACCGATGACTGCCCAAACTCACATTTGTCGTAATTCGCGTAAATATGATGATCCCTCAACTGCTGAAATACTTGCTGAACATGGTTTTTGTGCTCTTGCTCACTACGGCTGTACACGAGAATATCGTCAAAGAAAACCAGGACGAATTTTCTCAAAAACGGTCTAAAAACATCGTTTATGAGCGACTGAAATGTAGCCGGGGCGTTGGTCAGCCCGAAGGGCATTACCAAAAATTCGTAATGCCCCTCATGGGTTCGGAAAGCTGTTTTAGCTACATCTTCGGTCCGAATTCTGATCTGATGATACCCTGCCTTCAGATCGATTTTCGTAAAAATACTCGCTCCTTCCAATTCATCCAACAACTCGTCAATAACTGGAATCGGATATTTATCGGGAATAGTAACTTCATTTAAGGCCCTGTAATCCACACAAAATCTCCACGACCCATTTTTCTTTTTAACTAAAAGAACTGGACTCGAAAACGGGCTCGTTGATGGCTTAATGATTCCCGCTTTCAACATCTCCTGCGTCAATCTACTAATTTCTTCCTTCTGTGACTGTGGGTAGCGGTAAGGTCTCACACTGACCGGGTTTGTTCCTGCGTGCAACGTGATTGCGTGTTCTCTTCCCCGGGTGGGTGGCAGTCCTTGTGGTAACTCAAACATCTCCCGAAATTCATCTAGTATCTCTTCCAAAAAATTTGGTATCCCGTCCCGTCTCTCATCCAACTTGACCTGGTTGTATTGTATCAAGAATCCCCCTCCCGTTTCCCGAATTGTTTTGAACATATTCTTCAATGATATTTTCGCACATTCCAAGGGAGGATCCCCTTTGATTCTCGTTGTAACCCCATCCACCGTGAACTCCATTATTTGTGTCTTCCAATTTGTCGTTACCGGACCCAATTTTTCCAACCATTGGACTCCAAGAATTACATCTGAGTTTCCAAGGGATAATGGCAAGAAATCTTCTGTTACTTCTACTCCTTGGAATGACAAACTAACCCCTTTACACTCTCCTTTCCCTTGTACAGTGGTACCGTCACCCAATGCCACCCCAAATCCACTAGTTGTCGACATTGGAACTTGCAATTTCTTGACTGCTTCTAAAGATAAAAAATTATGGGTTGCTCCCGGATCAATCATAATAATGACTTCTTTCCCTTGTAGGATTCCCTTCATTTTCATTGTCTTCGGTTTAGTGAGACCCAGTATAGAATTAAGGCATACCTCTGGAGTGCCATTTCCCAACAACTCTTCCTCCTGATCTGGCTCGATTTCTTCTTCATCTTCTAGAATCAACATGATACTGAGCTCTTTCCGTTTACAGAGATGACCCACTTGCCATTTTTCATCGCATCTGAAACACAACCCTTTATCTTTCTTTTCCTTGAGTTCCTTTTCAGTTAAACGCCTAATATCCGGGTTCGATCTTGTAGTCGTCGTTGATGTAGGTAGTTTAGAGCCGTGTGTAGTCGCGTATGGTGAGAAGGGAGAAGATAAAGTTCTATTTGAATGATTACCTGTGGAACTTCCGGATTTTAGGGCACCCGTTTTAGGAAGCGACGGGTTTAGCTTCTCTTCAATCTTAATCGCTAGCTCCATGGCCTGGTCCAGATTCCTTGGGCTCATTATTCTCACCTTAGCTCGTATCTCCTTTTTAAGCCCATTAATAAAATGGCCCATGGATACTTCCTCAGACACATCTAGAAGCGGCGCAGAAAACTCGATGAAGCTTCGTTGATAATCCATTACGGAACCGATTTGAGTGATCGATAACCATTGCTCATACAAGGAACCCGTTTTCATAGACCGAAATTGCCTAAGAACCAGAGCCTTCAGTTCTTCCCATCCTTTGATCGGACGCCGCCGATGTTCCCACTGAAACCAAAGGAGTGCATCCCCTTCCAATGCCACAATTGCTGCTTCTAGTTTATCTTCTTCACCAAGGCGATAAAAGAGAAATAACGCTCAGCTTGTAAGATCCAACCATCGGGGTTCCCTCCGTCAAACAATGGCATGTCCAACTTTCTAAATCTCCAACTGGAATTGCCTGATCCGGGTGGTGGATTGTTACTTCTGTTCTCCGATCCCGGCTCTGGCCGGCTTAACTCCTCCGGTGGTGGAACTCCATTCATCGATCTCCCTTGAGCTGGACTTCTCTGATTAGCAATTCCCGTGATCTTCTCCGCCAACATCGCCACTTGTTCATTGATTTGAGTGCTTATTTGTTGTTGTATACCAGCGATGGCTTCTCTCACCCCTACTATGCTTTGCTCCATGGAATCCACTCTCTGAGAGACTGAAGCAACAGTTGGTGCCGCAGGACACATTGCTCTGATACCAATTTGCTAAACTTGATTCAAATTAAAGCAAGAAATCTCAAACCAACAATTTCCCAATGAGAATAAGAACTTAATGATTGCAGAGAAAATCTCGTAACAATTGAAAAAGACGTAATTCTGGCAATTCGAGAAGCCAGTGATCTCCTAAGGATTACAAATCCATTCAACCAAAAAAAAATACTCTCCACTCCACTCACCAGGAATAAATAACAAACTTTTATTATAAATTACCAAACTGCCCTCCAGACCTTATTCAGCCACTTGTCCCATGCTATTTCCTTTCTTACCCCTCCTTGCGTATGTAAACTTAAGAGGCGGTTTAGCATAAATCAAATAAAATCAGAAATCTCTTCCTTAAGTGCGTCTCCTGTATACTTTACCAAAACGCCCTCGGGTCTCCCTGGCAGTCGTATCATTACTCCCCTCCCAAACACGCACCTTGTCCTCAAGGTGGAAATCTGGAAATTGCAAGTTCATATGATCATACAATTCCCATGTAGCCTCATATTCCGGCAGGTCCCGCCAACGAATGAGCACCTCACAACCAGTTTCACCCACACGAACTCCCTCCACCTGATCAGGAGTCAAAAGCACCTCCATTTCGTCAGTCAACGTGGCTGGTAACATTGGTGAGGCACCCCGGTTGCCAATCGCTTTTCGTAGCTGCGAAACATGGAACACCCCATGAATTCGGACATTCTCCGGCAGTCTAAGCCGATAAGCAACTTGCCCAATACGCTTCAACACTTCAAAAGGACCAAAATAACGTGGAGCCAACTTCTCATTTCGGCGACGCGCCACCGTATGCTGTCGATATGGCCTTAGTTTCAAATATACCCAGTCACCCACGTTGAATACCACCTCTCTCCTACTCAAATCCGCACGTGCTTTCATTAATTGTTGAGCCTTCAATAAATACACACGTAATTCATGTAAAACTCTATCTCGTTCAGCTAGATAGGCGTCTACCTCGCCCACCGGTGATGGTGCAGTGCCATAATACAGTAGATGGGGTGGGTCTCTACCATATAGGACTCGGAAAGGGGTAGTGTTGGTTGCGGTATGAAATGAAGTATTATACCAATACTCCGCCCACGGTAACCACCTAACCCATTTCTTAGGAGAATCAGAAACAAAACAACGTAAATAAGTCTCCAAACATCGATTCACCACTTCAGTTTGCCCGTCAGTGGGGGTGGTAGGCGGTACTTCTTTTTAAAGTAGTGCCCTGTAATCGGAATAGCTCTTTCCAAAATTGGCTCAAGAAAACCTTATCCCGATCTGAGACAATCGACTCCGGAATGCCATGCAAACGAACCACCTCCCGCAGAAAAGCTGCTGCCACTGAGATAGCCGTGTAGGGATGCTTTAAGGGTACGAAATGTGCATATTTGCTTAGCCGGCCAACTATAACAAATATCACAGTATAGCCATCCGAACGGGGCAGCCCATCAATGAATTCCATTGTAACCTCGGACCAAACTTTGTTGGGCAATTCTAGAGGCTGCAGCAAACCACCTGGAGCGAGGGTGGAATACTTGTGACGTTGGCAAACATCGCACTCCGCCACCATTTTAGCAATATCGGCTCTCATACCAACCCAATAGACTTCGCAGGCCATACGCTGGAAGGTTTTATAAACGCCTGAGTGACCACCAACCGAACTACTGTGAAACTCATGAAAAAGACGGGGAATCCAGCTAGAAGACCGAGGAAGTGCTAGCCGCCCACGGTACAAGAGTCGGTCTTGTTCCACCGTGTACCCATGTGGCACTAAGGCACCCTCCTGCAGCTTCTGTTTAGTTTTAATAATCTCCGGTTCAGCCCCCAATTCTTTCCAAAGTTCGCCCCAATTAAACATAGATGAAACTGTTAAGGTGCTCAGCTGGGCCTCTTTGCGTGACAGCGCATCAGCCACGTTATTTTCTTTACCGGGCTTGTATTGAATATCAAATGTATACCCCAGCAATTTGGACAGCCATTTTTGGTGGTCCTCGGTCACTGTTCGTTGCTCCAAAAGGTACTTTAAGCTTCGCTGGTCGGTTTTTACTATGAAACGTCGCCCCAAAAGATAGGGTCTCCACTTTTGGACAGCCAATACAATCGCCATCAGCTCTCTCTCTCTCATACACTGATTTCTGTCGTGCTCTAGTCCCCAAAACGTGACTGTAATAAGCTATGGGTCGGCTATCTTGCATCAGTACCGCCCCCAGTCCATATCCCGAAGCATCGGTCTCTAGTACAAAGTCCTTAGAGAAATCGAGCAGTGCCAAGACCGGTACCCGTGTCATGGCCGATTGCAATTTCCTGAAAGCTTTTGTGGCTGCGTCTGTCCATTTAAAATTATCTTTCTTCAGTTGTTCAGTCAATGGCCAAGCGATTTTCCCGTAACCCTCTACAAATTTGCGATAGTATCCTGTTAAACCCAAAAATCCCCGCAGTTCTCGCAGTGTTTTGGGTAAAGGCCAGTCAACCATGGCTGCGATTTTAGTCGGGTCTGCCGAAACTCCCTCCCGCGACACTATATGACCCAGATACTCAATATGGCGTTGAGCAAATTGACATTTTTTCCGGTTTGCGTACAAACTGTTCTTTCGCAACACCCCCAACACCATGGATAAGTGTTTCCAATGATCACTCTCTGTTTTACTGTAGACCAGGATGTCGTAAAAAAAACAAGTACAAACTTACGCAGGAAAGGCTAAAAAACTTTGTTCATTAATGACTGAAAGGTGGCTGGAGCATTAGTAAGGCCGAAAGGCATTACCAGAAATTCGTAATGCCCCTCATGGGTGCGAAAAGCCGTTTTTGGTACGTCTTCTGGATTCATGCGGATCTGATGATAACCCGACTTCAGGTCCAATTTGGAAAAGACGGCTGCCCTGTGGAGTTCGTCAAGCAGTTCGTCAATTACTGGAATTGGAAATTTATCCAATATGGTCGATTTGTTTAATGCGCGATAATCTACACAAAATCGCCAACTGCCGTCTTTTTTCTTCACCAAGAGTACCGGACTGGAGAAGGGGCTGGTACTTGGCTGAATCACACCTGCTTGTAACATTTCTTGCACTAAACGCTCAATCTCATTTTTTTGAATGTGCGGGTAGCGGTACGGTCTAACGCTGATCGGCTGGTTGTTATTTTGAAGCGAAATAGAGTGTTCATGGCTGCGTTTTGGTGGCAGACCATTAGGCATCTCGAACACATCATTGAAACCAGCCAATATGTTCTGAACCGCAACAGGAATGATGGTCTGGCCTTCTGGTTCTGTTTCAGCAAGATTCATCTGCACTAAAAATCCCTCTTTTTCATATTGTATGGTTTTGCATATTGTTTTGCAGGATACAAGTGTTTTGGATAATCCGGGATCTCCCAAGATGGTGACCCAGCGGTCCCTTTCCCAGAACTGCATGCGTAACTCCATCCAATTAACCGCCATATCTCCTAGTGTCTCGAGCCATTTGATCCCTAGAATCATATCGGTCCCGCCAAGTTCTAAAGGAAAAAACTCCTCAACCACCTGGAGTTCTGGTAGCGTAAGGATGACTCCTTTACAAGTCCCTCGGCTTCGTTCCATCATGCCATTACCCAGCTTCACATTAACCGTAGCATTACTAGTAACTTCCAAACCAAGCTTCTCCACAACCTGTTTAGAAACGAAGTTATGGGTGGCCCCACTATCGATTAGCACAACTACCGGGGTACCGCCAATGTTCCCTTCTACCTTCATTGTTTTAGGAGGTGTTAGCCCGCTAATTGAGTTCAATGAAACTTCGACCATGTCAAGGTGAGCATGGTCCTCACCGTCTTCCTCTTCCGCTTCGCTACCCTCCTCATCAACAAGCAATACCTGCATGGTTTTGCTTGGGCATCTATGCCCCGGTGAGAACTTCCCGTCACATCTAAAACAAATCCCCTTAGCTCGTTTTTCAGCTAACTCTGCCTCCGTCAATTGCTTAAATTGACCACCCGTTCCACTGTTATAATTTTTCTTGTCACTAAAGTTTGATGCTGCTGATGTATAGTTGGGTTTTATTGTTCCAACACTCCCACCCCTAGGTGAGTATGAACCACCTCCTGTTTTAGCACCCCCAACAGACTTGTTTTCATCCATCTTCACAGCCACCCTCATGGCCCGGGTTAGGGTTCTGGCTCCATCACCCTGATTGCAGAACGAAGATCCGGTTTTAGCCCTTTTATGAATGTGCTCTCCAAAACCTTTTCTGGAAGGTCGAGAAGTTGACCCGCCAAACTCTCGAACTTGTTCACGTACTCACGAACAGTTCCCTCCTGTTGAATGTTCAGGAATTGTTCGTAAACACTTCCTTCTTGTGACGCCCGGAAACGATCTAAAAGCTTTCGTTTGAATCCCTCCCACGAACGAAACGGGGTTCTGGCTTCGTTCCAACGATACCAAGACAACGCTGCCCCTTCCATGCAAATCGAAGCTGCCCTTAATTGGGCCTTCTCGTTGATCCCTTGAATTTCAAAATACCGCTCTGCTTGGTAAATCCAGCCGTGTGCGTCCTCACCACCGAACACCGGCATCTTCAATTTGCGCAAGTCACGTAGAGGGTCTTTGACATTCCCAATCGAACCATTCTTTTTGGACCCCACCGACTCGTCATCATCCTCCTCTGAAGAAGAATCATACTTAGACTCTTTTTTTTTCTTCTTCCCACCGGTACTCGAGTCAGCTTTCAGATCACTGATCGCCCTCATCACTTCCTGGAACTACATCGCGCTTTCAATGTGATTGACCTCAACCTCCTGTCGCATCCTTGCGAGGATCCGATCAGTATTCGTGAGCTTCCCAGACATGGTGCAGAACCAAAGTTACCGCGTGAACAGTGACAGTGTGAACAGTACTGTGTGAACAGTAACCGCGTGAACAGTGATTCCGGTGAACAGTGTTGAGCCAGAATCGTGCTCTGATACCAATTTGATAGGACCTGTTATTCGAGACACAGGAATTCTCCAAAACAGAGTAAAACTCTTAAATTCTTATTGCATAAAAAACCCAGAAACGCCAAGGAGGCTACTTAAATAGTTTCTACACAAACCCTACTTACCAAAATAAAAGATAACTCCTAACAGGAAACAAATCAAATCTAAAGTAAATCAAATAAAATCAGAAATCTCTTCCTTAAGTGCGTCTCCTGTATACTTTACCAAAACGCCCTCGGGTCTCCTTGGCAGTCGTATCATGTACTTTCACCATTCTATCTGTTTAGCCATTCAACTATCAACTAAAGGAGTAATTTTGCATCTAAATGAATAAAAGGATGAAACTTGAAAGTATGTTGTGCTTTTTTGTATTTTGCCATGATTTTAAAACCGTGTAACCAGGAAGAATGGTATTTTAGTAAACCGTAAAATGTATTTAAGTGGTTTTGACCATTGTCCAGGTGTACATTGCTTGTTTTAGAGTCATCTAGAGTGAAAATTTATGTTCTTTTAAAGCAGCAGGTTAGTGGAGAAGATTGATTTCAAGTCTCACTGAAGATGAAGGTATGCATTTACTTAATTACCCCTCATTGCTTATATCATAGTAGACTTTCAACTATTTTATCCCTTTTTTAATGTACAGGTAATATCATTAGTGACACAAAAATCATCATTTAGCTTAATGAGACTGTTGGTCTGCATTTGGAAGCATATTTGTAAGTTGTATCTTCTGTTGGTTTCATTTAAATGGATGTTCACCCATCCTATTGCTTGTTAGAAACCGTGGTTTTAAAATATTAAAGGTAATTAATTAATTCTCTTTTAAATTGGGTCACCCTCCTCCTACTGTCACTTTCTTGTGTTTTGTTGGTTTTGGCATACGTTCTCACTAACTTAATACATATGGTTTTGCTGAATGAAAGGGACAGTATATTTTTACATTTTTCCCAATCGAAAGAAGACGAGTCTCTCTCTCTCCATTGCTTTGGTTATTATATTTACTTCTTTTAGATTGTTCACCTAACAACCATCACCCCAAATTGCTTTACACTACAATTCATAATGTTAAACCCTTGATCCCTTCCTAACACTAATCGTATTTGGTTTCTCTCCTTGATCCTTATCATGCTTGTAAGTATTCTGGTTTACTTTATATGATTCTTTTGTCAAGGAGGTACCTAAGTCCAAAATTGAGGGTAAACTATGTTGCTATTTCTCGTAATTTGTCCTCTTTATTATCAATTATTTATTTGTTGCAGTAATCAATTGCATCAACTGATGGATACGTTAAATGCTGCGGAATCTCATTATATCATAAGTGTGAAACCAAAAAATCAATTTTTTAATTTAATTTATTTTATGGTTTATCTAAATGTTACTCGAAGCTATTCTTTGCCACAGAAGCTATAAGCTCTCAAATCAGTTCATGTGCATTCTTATGTAATTGTATTTTATTTTAGTGAATGTTATATTTAGCATCATATATATTATAAAAATATTGGTGATAATGATCCATATGTGGTTCTGTTTATATGTATTTGATTGATGTCTGAATTTTGTGTAGGTAAAGATGTGGAAGTACTTTTGCACAATAAAGGAAATAGGATCCTATGTTTTCCTTACAACTTAGTTCAACACATCAAACATGGAATTAGCGAGTATTTGTTATTTTAGGCATCAATGTTTAACAAAGTATAATTGTTTATAGCAATGCACTTTAAAAAATCCAAAAACAAAGCATAGATTCTTCAAAGTACGATGTTGTATTAAGCAAAAAAAAGATGGAAGTACAGTGCTATAAATGGGTAGATCATTAAAAATTTAAAGTACAATACCTTGATTAGGAAAAAAAATTACGATGCTAATTGCTATAATAGAATAAATGAAATTATGATGCTATAATACATGATTAAATGCAAGTATATTTTTGCACTTAGCTCTTTTAGTTAAGTTTTCATTCTTTCTATTATAGTAAGTAATTTCTATTATAGTAACTTACTTAGGTGAGGAAATATACCCTTTTATGGTGGATCCAATGATCAACATTATCATTTTCTTTGTGTTATTTAGGTGCAACAATTTGATACCAAAGGAAATATCTCTAAAAATCGTGAATAAAATTCGAGCAAATGAGAGTTTTGCTGCATATATTATAAGTTCAATGTGGCCAATGGGCAATCCAACAAATTCTGCTACTCAAGGATTCACTTTTGACAAGTTTATTAAAACTATACATCCAAGCTTCTATCCATCAGATATAAAATACAAATCACTTGTGCCTAAAATAAATTATTTTTGCAGTATCAAACAATGCAAATGTTGAATGAGATTATTTACAAGAAACCGGTCCCACACGGGAGTCTTCAACAACTTTAAATGATAAATATTTATTTTCCCCAAATGCCCGTTAAGTACGGGTCTTTTCCTCTTAAATGCAACATTTTATTGTTTTTCTTGATTTTCCCATATCTTTCGGAGCACCTAGGTACAAAAGACAAGAATGAAAAGAGCCGGCCAATGTAAGAATTTTTTTTTAATTTATATTACGTTGTGACATGAAAAAAATGTACCCACTATTATGTTTATGTCTCTAATTCAATATTTTCAGGTTAGATTTTACCTATAACGCGAATAATTGGGGCGTTGATCTTCCTCCGAAAGAGAAGAATGAAAAGAGCCGGGCAAATGTAAGAGTTTTTTCTTTTTTAAATTTCATTTTCACTATAGTTTAATATAATTTCTATTTGTGGCTCTCTATAATGTTTGACCATTTGTCATATGCTAACAAAACATTTATTAATCCATAAACGAGTGACATTCCACATTCTGGTCTTTCTTATGTACGTGGTGTCATAGTGATGAATACTGAAGATGGCCATGAAGGAGTTCGGGGTTGTCCCAAATCAACTTGTGTGTTATTTTAAATTTAGATTAGTATCTGATACCATTTAATAAAAAATTCATGATTCAACTTTTTCCAATAACAGATTATTTGAGCCCACGTTAGTTTTAGCAGATTCAGTTTGACTTATTGGGAAATCCTTCAATAGGGCACTAATCTCTAATACCAAATTTCAAATTAATAGTTTTTAAAAAAATAGTTGGAGAGATGTGTGCTATTTGCCAGGAAAAATTCAGGCTCCAATATTACTGTTGTAACTGTGTCGATGGAGATGGCCATAACATCATCATGGTCACATATCATCTGAAGTATTGAATCGAATCATTGGCTATATGTAGTTTTATATGTTAATCATGCAATCAACATTTCTTTCTAAAGAGTAAGGATTCATTGTTTCATCTTTAATCATGCAATCAACAACTATACACAAACTTTCTCATTTGTGAATTTGGTAATTAAACAATATTACGTATTTCATTGCACTCGATGTTGTTATTTTCACATGTCATGTACTGAAATTACAGATTAGGACCACCCCTTGTTGAAGAATGTTTAAAAAAAATTATACTTGATGTCAGCAGCCTACAGGGAAGGGTCTAGAGTCTTATGAATAACCAATTTTTATTGAATAAGGATGTTACTGTGAAATCTCTTTTTGCGTATATATGTAAAAGTCCACCTAATTTTTATTGTGTTTCTTGTTTCTCTCTTCCATTGATTTGCATGTTATTGATAAAAGCATAGTTGTTAAACTCTTGCGAGTCGAGTCATTTTAAACCCTAAACGAACCGACTCGGTAGTATGACTAGAAATTGTTGTAAATCGGTAGAAAAAATACGAGTCACGAGGCGACTCTTACCGAGTCGAGTCAACTCGTGACTCGGACGAGTCAAATAACCTGTGGGTAATCTTGCAGTAGATAATGTTGTTTTCCAGTGGGTAATAACTAATAAAGTAGATATTTCTCTACATATATATAACATTATTTGATGACGCTGTTCTCAGTTTAATATATTAACAATTTAAGATAATTTAAATAGAGGTATATGCACTATCATTCAATAAATACTATATCTGTATATGTGTATTATATATTTTTATATAATTTCTTTAATATCATGACTCTTACGAGTCGAGTCACGAGTAAAAAAATTACATTTCGAGTCACGAGTTGACAACTATGGATAAAAGTGGTGAGGAAGATAGTGAAATCAAGAAAAGAAGTAGAAAGGTTAAAGATAGAAGGAATGATGATGATAAATGTAAAAGGAGAAGAGATAGAAACTGGAGTGATCATAGCAAACGAGATGGTAAGAGAGACAGAAACAGTAATGGCGATCATAAAGGGCATATAAGAGAAATCATCTTTCAACTTGAAAGGGCATATAATAAGGTACAAGTTATCTTCTTTTTCTTTTCTTTTTCTTTTGTCTGACATGTTTGTGAGATTGAGTTTTTATGATCAATTTATAACTTATTTGGTCAAGCAGCAGGTAGTTCATGAGCTTATTGCTGCTCACAACTTTATTAGAAATTCCAACTGATGGCAGTGTTACAGAATGTGGATCAATTCTTCAAGATTTATCTCCTCTAGTGAGTTAATTTATTATATTTTCTTTTACGTTTCTTGTCTTTCAAAAACCCAACACTTGGATACAAACTCCATTTCATTATTTACTTCAACCAAGTTACCAATGTTTCTCTTTGTTGACCCTTTAAAACATATTTAATCCTCAGGTTCTTAATCGAACGTCTTCTTGCACTAAGAGAAGCCAAGTTTCATCATATATTACTATATATAAATTTTAATCTCATAACTTTTCACTAACCATATTTTGTTACACAGGGCCATCTAGCTGTTGGTCAAGAATTAGACCTTGTTGAACTCCAAGACCAATTGATACATCAAGTATATAAAATTGATCCAGCTGTTGGACCAAAAGTAGAATCGGGGGAGGCTTTGGAAGAAAGGTTGTGAACTAGAGAGGGACCTCCCTACCCCGTGGCAGATTAACTACTTAGTTTTCAAACCCAAGTGGTCTCACTGAAAAAATCTGAGGTTTCGACCTGCAAACAGTCGTCACGAGGCAGGTGCGCCAACAGTTATACATTTGTGGTAGCTGGTCTTGTGAAAATTGTTTGAAGGACTTAACCATCTCCAAAACTTGTGCATTTTATGTCAAAAGATTTCTAAAACAATAATCTAAGTTGGGTAAAAGCTACTGATCAAATGAGTTTTGGAAAACATGTAAATGTTGCCACAAAGTGACAACAAAATTGGAACAATATAAGTCTTAAAAACTAGATTTAAGAAACAATGGAGCAAATTTTTACTATAGTTTTATAAAAATTTATGCTATGATATGACGAAATGATGATTTGAACATGATATTGTGCAAAACGCAGGTGTTGGGTGAATTTTTCAAAAGAATTATAATAATAATTTTTTCATGAAGTTACATGCTCATTAAAAGCTCACTAACTCAAAACCATAACAAAGGAATTTAGAAGTTTGCAAATATTAAGTTTTAGTTTATATAAAATGGATACATAATTGAAACAAAATATTCTTTGAGGCTTTTGTAATGGAATAACTTCAAAGTATTACTTGGGACTTTGACAACTAGGCGCAAATCTTACTAGTGTCTTCACATTTCGTAGGACCAAAGTAGGTTGTACGTTTGGATACTAGCGAGGGATAAACTATTGTTGTCTACGCGTATCATTGTGAGTTTTCACAACCCCTTTTTTACTATCTTTATATTTTTGGGGGGAAGTATGTTACTATGTTATAAACGTGAAAGTACTAATGTGTATATATACATTTGTGTGTATGCTAATGTCGGATGCTTGAGCTACTATCATACTTCAAGTCCCCAGGAACTATACCTAACCTATTAACTCATTACTAAGCCGATGGTTATTATGGATAGCGTTTTTTGGGTTGACACCCCCCCCCCCCCCCCACTCACACTGCAGCATGGGTGCATATTACCACATTATCACTCATGTTAACGATAGAACATGGAGCTTGGGGGTAGATCAAGTCATTACTCATTAGGTTTGGTTGTGGACTCATGGCATTAACATTTATATATACACTCTATATTGGTACATTTATATCCAGTTTGCTTATTCATTGTATTGGTTGAACGGATTTTATAATTTACATATACTGTGCTCCGAAAACCTATGAACTCACCAATTATTTCAAATGTTGACCTCTTTTTATAACATGTTTTTTAGGAACTGGTAAGTAAAGTGGCATTTAGGATATTTATACATTCATATATGACCTCTTATAAGTCATGAACAAGATGGGAATATAATAAATGACATTTACACCAAACAACACATAATTGCATTTTACATTCTCATGACCTTAGTACTTTTTCAAGGTTCATATTTCATAATTTTACTATCTTAACAAGCATATTACTAATAGAATTTATATTTACTCATGTGTTAACACATCTTTAAGTTATATATAAAGAGGTCTAAACTTGGGATGCCATATTTATAGTATTATATTATAAATATCTAACCTGTTGAGACACTATACTTTTATTTCTTTTCGTATCAAGCCATTGCACTTTTAATTTGTTTTCTATTTAAGACATTCTACTTCTAGAATCTAACATATTAACACATTGTACTTTTAGTTTTTATTTCCTTCTCTTCAGACACTTACCTTTTGATTTTGGTTGCCGGTTTTATCGTATCAATGTATCATACTTTAAATGCTTCTAATTAAGATATTGCACTTTGAAAATTAGACAAATCATCCATTTATGGTGTTGTAATTTTTGTATCAATCACATAAAGACATTGTATGTTTACTTAAGGAATAGGACTTTCAATGGCATATTGCTTTCGTTTTTTCTTTGCAATGATCCTCGAGTTATGATGCCAATAACGAAATTTGTTTATCTTAAAGCTTATCCTTGTCAAGGATTGGTAGAGTCCTATATGTTGCATATTAGCGTTAGATGTGGTTATTGGTAGAGTCCTACTTGGTATCACATTAAGTCTGTCTCAATTCCATCTTGGGAGGTATGAAGTTCTTAAGTTATGCTTTGTTACTCCCTATGTAATTCAAGTGTCCTAGAATGATGGCATGCAACTTACAATTAAAATTTGTTCTTTTTAGTTTAAGCTTGTTTTATTGATCATTTCTAACTTATTTCAGTTGACGTTACTTTAAAAAAAAAACTCATGTTCAATTTTTTTCATTTAAAACTCCTTTTAATAAACATGGCGTGATTTTATAATTAAAACTCCTTTAATGTAACTAATACTCATTAAAATGATGGTGTTTATGAATAACCAATTTTCTATAGCTTTTTTTTTCCCGCATCCAATACATGGCACACAATTATAGTTTCAAACATAAAATAAAATAATAGCACAAAAAGAACTATATTGATGCAATGATAATTCCTAGTACTATAGTAACCCCATCATCATTGTAGGGTTAGTTTGTCATTTTCCTATAATCATCCTAAAATGTTATTAGGATGGGGGGAGTAGTTCCCTCCCATCCCACCGAACTCACTCGCTACGTCAGTTTTTCTTTCTCCTCTTACTTCTATCTTTCCCTATCTTTCACCATCTTTTATCCATGGAAGCAGTTCCCACCGAACCAACAATGCCACATCATATTTTTAATATTAGAATTAAATAAATAATACCAAAAATAAGAATTTATAAAAAGATATATATATATATATATATATATATATATATATATATATATATATATATATATATATATATATATATATATATATATATATATATATACATATGTATGTGTGGGTATATATATATATATATATATATATATATATATATATACATATATATATATATATATATATATATATATATATATATATATATATATATATATATATATGTATATATATACATATATATATATATATATATATATATATATATATATATATATATATATATATATATACATATATATATATATACATATGTATGTGTGGGTATATATATATATATATATATATATATATATATATATATATATATATATATATATATATATATATATATATATATATGTATATATATACATATATATATATATATATATATATATATATATATATATATATATATATATATATACATATATATACATATATATATATATATATATATATATATATATATATATATATATATATATATATATACATATATATATATATATATATATATATATATATATATATATATATATATATATATATATATATACATGTATATATATACATATATATATATATATATATATATATATATATATATATATATATATATATATATATATATATATATATATATATATATATATATATATATATATATATATATATATATATATATATATATATATCGAAGATGCAGCGGGATGAGTCGGCTTCACCACCCCACAAAGGAACCCGCCTGACACCATCTTGCACGCTTCCGAGCCCACGGGGCGGCAGTACCGCCCAAGCCCACCGTCGATCTTTCGTGAGCCCGAACACCACTCCGTCTGCCCTTACATAAAGTACCCTTATAATATATTGGCCTTTAAAAATGCTCCAACTTTTTGACCATTAGATTTATTTCACCGTATTTTTTAGTACAATTTCAATATATTAAATCACATTCACAATGTCTATCGACAACTATTAACCATAAAAAATATAAAAACCATAATTTATCATCTTTAACATAATATGAACATATTTGACCACCGAACACAAAAACCGACCAACAAATAGAATAAAACTTATGGAATTCTTCCTAGTGGTCGATACATGCATGGAAAGGTGTGGCCATGTATGGATGACCCTATAAAAATGAGAGACCAGCATCATCTTTTTTTTTCTTCTTGCAATTTGATGCTCTCGAGTTGATTTGCACCAAAAGCAAAATAGCACCATTATATAGATTTGATACCGTTGTAGGGATTTTCTTCAATCATTACACTTTGATATAATATGCAAAATAAATTAAACAAAATCAAAATAGTTTCCCGTCATTAGATCGACCTATTGGCTATAATAGCATACATTCACCAATATAGGTTAGACAATGAAACACTAGATTTGAGGTATTAATATTGTTTTTGTAGCTCTTATTATCTTTGAATAGTGGTGATTAAGTTACTACCTCTACCATCTTAATGCAATAGTCGTCCGGCTAGAGCTAAAGGTTATAAAACTCTATAGTAATGTATGTTATAAAATAAAACCCTTGATCTCCTATCCAAATCACCAATTAAGAGGAGGCAAGATAAATTTAAGGAGTTAGGGATCATATCCTTATAGAGGTTAGATCTTGGGTTTCATGTGTAAGGACTTTGGGCCCTTATTCATGCCAAAGACAAGTAATGCCCAAGTGGGCTGCCTATCATTTTCTAAGGAAAACATAGATGGTAGTTCAAGTCTTCAAGACTAATTCAATTTTGTTTTATCTTGATTAACTCTCAGTTAGTCTAATTTAATCCTTAAATTTCTTTAAACTTATAACCGATTATATAGGAGTACTTAATACCAAATAACAATCATATTATTCACTTTGTTTCATTTTTCTGAAACCTATATGAGATAAACATAAATTTTGGCATGCCATCCAGTTTTTTTCTTAAACCTATATGATGATGCAGATTCACTAAGGCTCTGTTGGATAGTTTTAGACCTAAATGAGTAAGAGGCCTGACTCAGTAAGCATTATCATATTGCTAACTCGATTAGACGTTTATGTACCCGGTCAGATGTGATTTTTAGCATTATCAAACGTCCAAACACAACCTAAGTCTTTGGGATTGTGTATTTTGGACTCGTTTAAGTCTAGGGGCCATAGATGTCACAATTTTTTCTTATTACAAGATTAGCTCGTGTTCATTCAACTATGGATGATATGTTGGTTTTGGAAGGAGTGAACTATATGTTTTTGGATTTTTTTTCTTTCGTATTTTGTGTCAGGTTTTTGCTTGCTAACTTGTCACCGTTGATTTGGATTTGAATGTTATCCATGACTAGATTGGTTGTGTGGGATGAGAATTTTCTTTTTTAGTGATTTCTTCATATTATATGATGATTTTTAACTACCATCTAAATCAAGATTTATACTAATTATCCCATAAACACATTTGACTATATACACATTGTGGCATATATCCAATTTTTGCAATTAACATGAACTCACCTCCTAGATATATCAAAATCTAGAATTATTTAAACATGATGGTTTATTACTACCATCAACACTCCAAACTAACCACTTTTGATCCGAGGTCTAAAATTACAAATAGTTTAATAGCTCAAAATTCATACTAATAAACCATGCTGTTAAATGCAACCTAACAATTACCATTTTCTTATATTTTATAATAATAATTTATGCTCTTTGACGTCTCAAACTCATACATAACATCTCTCCTATAGACCTTGAGGACTTTTTACAACCCAACAAGCACAATGAAGCAGAGGTCTATCCCATAACAAATAACAAATATTTGTGTTCACAATAAGGGATTGATTATAAGGCTATTCGGAATACTCCGTGAACAACGACCGTGATGGCCACGTTTGCACCCATCACGACGTGCACACCGCCCCGTGCTACCGTGATGGGGCGTGGTCGTGAAGGGGCGTGCTCGATATCACGGTTGATCACGAGAGAAATAGCCGTTGCAACGGCTATAATTTAAAAAAAAAAAAAAAAATTTACTTTTTTTAAAATTACCATCTACATATATATATATATATATATATATATATCACATCTTTTTAACATTTTAACACACACTCTCTTCATCTTTTAACCTCTCAAACATACAATTTTTAAAAATCTTTTGCAATGGAACAAAACCCAAACACCCCACCTTCAAACCAAAACCGCGAGTACGATCCGTTCGGATTAAACTCGACCCCGCGTCAATACCCGAATCTTGAATCGCCCCGCGGTGGTTTTATGAATTTACTCCAAGGCGGGTCTCCGATCGCACAACCACCACTTTTTCAACAACCATATCCGTCATTCAACCCATATCAACAATTTCAACCCCCCTTTCCGTTTCAACCGCAAGGTTTCCAAGCCCAATCGTCGCAACCACCGATGTCACAACCACCACCGCAACCGCAACCGGTGTCTCCCGAAATGGTTCAAGAGACACAAGAGGAAGGGGACAACCAAACCCGCCGAGCCGCAAGGAAGAAGGCAAAACAAACGGGGGGCGAAAAAAGAACGAATTGGACGAAAGAGGAGGAGTTAAACTTGGTGAAGGCGTACATTTCCGCTTCCGTTGACCCGATCGTCGGGGACTCGCAAACGCTTGCTACTTTTTGGAACAAAGTTCAAGCGAATTTTTACGAGCTTATGGGCGAAAAAAAACGGAACATGGATAAAATTTCGGGGAAATTTCGAGAGATGCGACTAAAGCTCAACGCTTTTAACGGCATCTTCAACAATCTCTCGAATATGCGGAAAAGCGGCTCCAACGACTTCGACGTTTTCAACGCGGCGTTAAAACAATACGAAACAACAACGCCAACGAAAAAAGCGTTCCCGTATATACAAGCTTGGAACGAGTTGAAAAAACAACCGAAGTGGCTTCTTGTCGACGATTCACAATCTTCGGGAACGAAACGCTCGAGGTCGGTCCACCAAGAAACGTCTCAACAATCGGACGGGCGTACGTATATCGACGTGAACGACGAGCCCGTCGATCTCGATGAGGACGAGCCCCAACCGATCCGTCGACCGATGGGGCGAGACCGGGCAAAAAAAGCCGGCAAGAATGCAGCTTCGGGTTCCGGGTCGGATTCGAGCATTATGGAATTGTTTGGCGACAAATTCGACCGATACGTCCAACTACAAAGCGAAAAGGTCGGGATTATGGGTCGGGTCGAAAAAGAAATTGTCAAAACTCAACGGCAAATTATCCAAACGCAACGGGAATTACAACGAAACGCCGATATCGACTTCTTGAAAACAAAACCATCCGACTTCGAGGGCGAAGATTTGGAAATTTTCTTAGCGATGCGGGAAAGTGTCCGCGCTAAATATCGCCCCGGGAACAACGACAACGACACCGACTCCGATGACGACAACTAGTTTACGTTTATTTTTATTTTTAGTGTAATTTTTATTTTCTAAGTTTGTTTTTATTTTTTGTAATTTTTATTTTTAATGAAATGGGTTTTAATTTTAAAATTATGTTCTAATTTATTTTTGAATTTTTTTTAATTAAAAAGATGATGTGGTGTGATAAAAATGTGATGGGTATAAAGGGGGAATGTGATGGAGAGTGATAGAATGTGGTGTGATGAAAATCTGACGTGGCGCTGAGGTGTCACCCATCACTTTTGTGCGTAGTGATGGGTACTCCCAATGGTCTAACACACTAAAACACACATATTTGGAAACGTATATAATACAGTAAAATCACCAAGATGATGATGACATTGTTTGGTCCAATCAGATGATGCTTTAGAACTGTGATTTATCAAGGCTATCGAAATAAGGATGATCCATAGCAGCTTTGGCTGATATCCTGTCAGCTGGATCATATCTCAACATTTTCTGAAACAACAAATCATGTAATTTCAGTTATCTCACCAACTAAATAAAATCTTAAAGAATATTGTTTCAGATAAATACCGATAAAAGGTCAATCCCGTCAGGTCCTAATGATGGGACAGCACGTGCCAAATTTTGGGGCTCCCACCTCGGATACGCATGCCAGTCCTTTAGTGACGTCACACCTTGCCACTGTTCATCCGTTGGTGTCCCAAGCAACCTGCAAGATCACAATTCACAAACAACTCTTACCAATATTGAATCAAAAACTAAACTCTGATAGCCATAGGAGAACTTGATTCTAAACCTTCACGAATCACAACTAGCAAAAATGCAAAGAATTTGCCACCCTTTATATTACTAGTTGTGGATAACAAGGAAACATGCATTTCATGTGAAGTCGTAAATACCTGAATATATGAAGCAGTTGCTGGAACTCTGAATCACCAGGAAACAAAGCTTGCCTTCTTGCCATTTCAGCTGTGAAAAATTGCAATCCAGATTAATAACACATGTTTTTAAGGCCACCCACAAAACACATAAGATAGAGATTACGAACAATAACCAAAGCAGACATTGAAAAGAGAGAGAAAGAGCTGAAGATCATGGGGAAAGTATGTTATATAAGAAGGTGGAAGTAAAAGATCTTGAAATACGGACCAAAAATACAGCCAACGGACCACATGTCAACACCAGTGGAGTAATGAGTTGATCCCAATAAGACCTCTGGGGCTCTGTACCAAAGCGTAACAATCTGCAAAACAAAACATTTATTATCAGATTCCAAGTCTAACCTAAGCAACATCACTGAAGAAGAAGGCGAGTAAAACCTCATGAGTATAACTCTTGAGAGGAACAGTAAAAGCCCTTCCAAGACCTAGATCCGCAATCTTTAGAATCCCTTTTTCTTTGTCAACCAGCAAGTTTTGTGGCTTCAGATCTCTGAAATTTAGTACAACGATTATTCAATTAAATAAAGAGGGCAGGCTTGGGAGGTAACGAAATACATACCTGTGAAGAACACCGTGACCATGGCAGTGGGCAACACCTTTACACAACTGAAAGAGAAAGCTCTGGATCTGAGAAGGGGGGAGAGGGGAGGGATTAGGCCCCTTGCGATGAGAATCAATGAACTTCTTGAGATCGGTGTCGAGATACTCAAAGACAAGGTAGAGGAGGGGTTTGCCGTTGTGATGGATGTGTTGGACGCAGATAAGGCGGACGATGTAGATGGAGTTGGAGAGCATCTGGAGGAGGGAAATCTCGCGGAGGGCGGTCGGTGGGATGCCTTCCTCGTCCATCTCGAGGCGGGTTTTCTTGAGGGCGACAAGTTGACCGGTCTGCCTGTCTTTGGCTTTGTAGACTTTTCCATAAGTGCCTTCGCCTACCTTCTCTAGCTTCTCGTACTTGTCTTCCATGGCGGATTGCATAATGATGGTTGATGGGAAACGAGAGGGGTATGTTGCTATAATTTGAAATTGAAATCACAACGGCAGTCAGGAGCGTTTCCCTCTCTCTTCATATTCGAATTCTTTGTTTTTGGGTTGGGCCCAAACCTATTAATTTTATCTCACCGCCGCCCCGATAATGCATCCGTGTTATAGAAAGTTAAGTAGTTAGGGGTGGTTAGCATGTTCCGCACATGCTAATCTATGCCACGTCAGCATTCAGTAAGTTTAGCACATGCTGACCAAAAATGGTGGTAGTAGTCAGCACATGCTGAACTTCATGCTAAACTATTTTATTAAATCTATTTTTTAATTTATTTATATTATTAAAACCAAATATAAAATAAAAAAGTATCATCTCATTAAAATTAAAATGCATTACATTAAAATTAAAAACATAAATTAAAACTTAAAACAAACAAATTTAAACTACAAACTACTCATCGAAGTGATATCCCAATTGCCTCACTGCATCCTTCTTCATTTCCATCGCGATTTGGTACTCGAACCCCGTCTTCCCCGATATGTCTTCTTGTAGGATTTTCCGTAGCTGCATAGTGTGTTTGAGCTTCAAGTTAGCTTGCTTGATCAATTGAGCTTCCTTGAACGTCTCAACATTGCCGGACAAAGCCACTTTATCTTTATGCACACTACTATTTATGCTAGTGCTAGTGGCTTGACTTTTGCCTCTTGTCTTTCTCTTTGCTTCATCACGTCCCATGGGACGTGGCGGATCATTATTGAGGTTGAAGCCAACACTTGGATCCGAGGAAGGGGATTGTGTGGATTCGGAGGCTTTGTGCCTCTTTGATAAGTGGACAACAAATTGGTCAAAGGACTCTAGCTCTCTCCACTTCTCGTAGTCTTTGACCGCACGCCAAAAGACCTCTTGGTTAAAGTGAGTACCATATTGGGCATGGTACAAAAGCCTCGCTTGAGCCATAACATCGTCACCATTGGCTCCACTTTGTCTTTGTCTCTCAACTTCGTCATGGCACCCTTGGAATTCCATTGCACTTTTGTTGCAAGTGCGCCACTTGGAATAAAGTGAATTGGGATTGCGGTAGCTGGAACCCATTCGTCGACACCAACTATTCCACACCTTCACTTTGAAGACGCTTGTGGTTTGGTTGATTCCTGTCTCGGCTTCTTGCGAACAATCCACCCAAGCTTCGCCCAAAGCTCGGACCTCATCATCATGCCAATTGATCATAGGGGCTTTGCCTTTGTTAGTTGGCCCGATGTCTTCTTCTTCTTCTTCTTGTTCTTCAGCTTGTTCGGGTTCTTCTTCTTCATCGTCTGAGTTAACTTGTTCTAGGCGGCGGGGTGCATTTCTTAAAAATTAGGAGTTGGGAGTGAATTGGGAAAGTGATTCTAGCGGTGGAGACATTTGTTGTGAAAACATTTGTGGTGGTGTTGGTTGTGTTGGAGATGGTTGTGGTGAAGAAGCTTGTTGTAACCAATTGTTGACATATTGGTGTTACATACCCCAATATTGACCATATCCCATCGAAGGGTCAACCGGTTGAGGTACATAACATCCGGCCGGAGGGGTTGCAATTGAAGTAGGGGCGGATTTCTTTTTGCTAGCTTTGGATGCTTTGGATGCTTTGGATGATTTGGTGTTTTTGTTTTGGCTTGAAGACATGTTGAATGAACTTTGAGAGAGATTTTGGAAGAAGAGAGGGGATGATTGTGTGAATAAAAGAGTAGAAGGGTTGTGTTTATATAGGGGAAGATGTAACGGCTAGTTTTTTTATAATTTTTTTGAATTTTATAAAGGTTTTTGTAAAGGTTTTAAAAGATTTTGGTTTGGAAAATGGAAAATGGAAAACTAGCCGTTGTATCCGTTGGCGAGCTCGTCGATTCCTTGGCGAGGGAGGTGTTCAGCGAGTGGGTTGGCGAGGGTGGCGGTGTGGTTCAGCGACTTTGGCGAGGGGTTTGGCGAACCCACTCCCCCAGCCTTAGTACTTAGTATGTTAAAGTTATTTTAACATAAGAATAAAAACAATAAAAATGGAGAATAACATATAAAAATAAAACATTTTAGATGAAAGGAATAATTTTTCTATTGTAATAATTTTACTGATACAATTATGTTATTCGTTTCATACAATTAGGTTGTTTACTGTTCGGATAAATTTTTAATTAAAATATTTTTTATTAGACTATATGTTTGAATTTTCCGAAAATTAGACATATAGAAAACAAATTTATAACTTTGGATTTACTTATTAACTCTTTGAATTTCATATATATTCTCAATTTTGTTGGAAAATATATTCATGATTTAGCAACAATCACATAGGAAAATTTGTTAAATATTAATTTTATGGTTGTCACCGAATTTGTGTAGTGCGCTCAAATAGTTTATTTCCTATATGTTCTTCAGTCCCGTAACTATCAAATATGAGGAAATTGCTAGAAATATTTTCGTATTTTGTATGTGATCATAACTAAAATAAGTTAAATTGTCCTTAAATTATCAAACAAATATAATCAGACGTTTTAGGATTCGAGAAATTCGCAAATACATAATAAATACACGAATTTTAAAATATTGTTGTGTTGGCTTATCGTATTTAGTATATTCTTTTCAAAGTCGATATCCAAGAATTGTTGAAAAATGGTCAGGGGTTAAAAGAATCAAGTGGTTAAAGTTGCATAGTTACTCAACAAAATTGTGCTAATACAAAGGAACTGACAATTTGATCAAAGTTGAATAGGGGTCTACCTTGGATCGTATTGACCCAAAAGATTGGTTTGACGAGTTTCGATAGCAATGACTTTGGGAATTCTTAGTCATGGCTAATAGGATTTCTCGATGACAACTAAGAGGAATTCTCAATGACAAGCAACAGGAGTTCTTAATGACGACTAAAGAAGTTCTCGGAACCAACCAAGCGAGCTCTCGAAACCGATTGGAGGAGTTCCCAGTGAGATCAATGGAAGTTCTTCGTGAGATCAAAGGGAGTTCTCTGTGAGATCAAGGGGAGTTCTCAAAACCGACCAAGGGAGTTCTTGACACCAGCTTAAGGGAGTTCTTGGTACTGGTCAAGAGGAGTTCTCGTGCCACATCCGCATTTTGCCACATCCGCATTTTGCCACACCATCATTTTGACTGGAATAATACAAAATTACCCAATAAAATATCTTAAGAAAATTAAATGGAAAATGCCTTTTCACCTTAACGGAAATGGACTTTTCCGTTAAGTAGATGTAGATTTAAGCTTCTAAGCTCAAAATTTATCTTCAAAAGGAGCTCCAACCCTCTCAATTAGGGGTGTAAATGAGCCGAGCCGAGCCCGAACATACCCAAGCTCGGCTCGAGCTCGTTTAAATTCATGGGGGCTCGAGCTCGAGCTCGGCTCGTTTCGAGTACAGTTTCAAAGCTCGAACTCGGCTCGTGGAAAAATATGCATACTCGAGCTCGGCTCATCTAAGCTCGTTTGTTAGACGAGCCCAAACGAGCCTAGGCTCGGCTCGAGCTCGTTTATGTTTTTTGAGCTCGTTTAACCATTTATCACACTACAATGCATTCCATTTCAATGAAAAATTTAGCAAAAGAGTTACATACGTACTCTCTACAAATTCAACCAAACATAACAAAATAATGTGTGAAATTGAAACGAAGAGTCGAAGAGGAAGAATTCGTAAATATTTAGTCGCATACGTAATACATTCAATTGGATAATCAGACTTCTTTTTACCAAACATAAAATTGATTAATTAATAATTGATGTATATAAATTTAACATATAAAAAAATATCGTCGCATGTATATATACAAATTAAACCAAATTCATTAATATATATATATATATATATATATATATATATATATATATATATATATATATATATATATATATATATATATATATATATATATATATAGGCTCGTTTAGGCTCACGAGCCTAATCGAGCTTTAAAACATAAGCTCAGGCTCGGCTCGTTTAATAAACGAGTCTTCATTGTGAGCTCGAGCTCGGCTCGGGCTCGTTTAACTCGAGCTTGAGTCGAGTTTTTAACGAGTCGATCCCGAGTAGCTCATGAGTAGCTCGGCTCACTTTCACCCCTCTTCAAAATTGCTGCATACACTTTTTATTTCTCTAAAAAACCTTCAAGGGAAGATTTGGGCTTATGTTTGTTTGGACATCTGCCACTTTTATTCCCTCAATTTCTCATTTTCTTCATTTACCCACAAATATCCCAAGATTGGACCATCTTTCTAATTTTTCAGAATTAACCCCACCTAACTAAATCCTTAACATCTTGGACCCAAACATAGTTAACGTCCAAATTAAGTTTTTCAAATTTGTCAAATTTAGTCCCTTGAACTTAAATTTTCTATTTAATCGTAATTTAACCATCTATGATCTAACCACCTTGAAACTTTTAAATGCACTAATATTTATTCATTTCATTTATTTATATATTTTATTTATTTAAAAATTCAAAATAAATCTACTTAAAAGATTAAAAATCTGATACCAAAATACTGGTCTTACAAGTTAAAAAGTTGTTGCATCTTTTATTAAAAATCAAATTTGTGACATAAGTTGAAAAAATGTTGAATCAAGTCATAAACAAGTAATAGACCGGTTTTTTAAATGGCAATTCCAGTTTGTAAACTACAAAGGAAACGGGCGTAACTGGGTTAACCCTACAGTATCAAATTCTGATTTGGGCCCTTCTCTTCTGGCATTTGAGAGTTACTGTCGTAAGAAACACAATTTCGTAAAAAGAAACGCCATTTCCATTGTAGAGGGGGGAAAGGCACGTCTACCGTCCAACAATTCTCGAACACCTTCCAAGAACCCTAATAAAACTATATATTTTCTATTCTGCAATTCAGATCTGCACGTAAGTCTACCATCTTTATTTTCATCTCAATCGATTCTCGCATCATTCCTTCCATTGATGGATGCAGGTGTTTTATTTCTATTTCCACGATTTAGTAGCATTTTTCCGTTACATTTCTGGTTACGATTTCATAATATCAGCATTTGCTAAACGCAATGTGTAATCTTAAATCCCTAATCTTTTGAAGAAATTGCTATGCCAATCTGCTTGGCCATCGTAAATCTTTGGTCTTCATTTAAATGCGTATCAAATTAGATGTTTAGGGTTATAGTTTCATTTGTTTAATTGGCTGTGTAAATTCACTGTGATGAGGTGTGTGACACAAATTTGATTCGAAGTTACCATGACCATATAACTACAGAAGGCAGTCAATTATCATAAAGTTGTAATCCCCTTTTCTTCTTCTCAACATGTGATATCTTCTGGAATATTGACACAATACTCTATTCAAAGTGACAGCTCTGCTCTAAGAATTTGGTTTTGGACTTTGGTCTCTGAAACAAATTCCAAGTGATGGACAACGAAAAGAAGAAGAGACAAAAGAAAAAGAAGAACAAGCAGGGAAAAACAAATGACAGACCACCTACTGGTGCTGTGGATCTGGTTTCTGAAAATAACAATCATGCCATTGTGAATAATCAGAACCTGAATTCTGAAAACACAGATTTCTATAACAAGCAAAGAGTTGTGGATTCAGATAGAGAGTCCATCAGTGGAGCCGAAACCGTAAGTTTCTTATATCCAAATCAAATGTTCTTTTAAGTTTTAACAAACCTTGCATATTTTCTTTCTAATTTAAAGCCTGATCTATTGCTACATTGAAAATTTTGTTGTACAGTCAATTTCAGTTGATTCCAATCTGTTAAACAGAGAGGTGAGAATTTGTGCTAAATTCTCTGCATTTATTAACATGTTTTTTCATGTGTTAGCAACAATTTGGTATAACCTGTCTTTCTTTTTTCATTATTTGTTACTCTATTTAATTTACAGGCTTCATTAGAACAAAAAATAAAAGAATTGCAAGAGCAATTGGAGGTGCATGTACTAAGGGAGGTAATATATCTTATTTCTTTGATAAACCAAGTCGTGTTGTTGTTCTATCTTAATTTGCTCTATTTCTTTTTATGTTTTTATTGTTGCATTTTTTTAGGCTGATCTGGAGAGAAACATTTTACAATCACAGAAAGAAAGAGACTTATGGAATCATAAAGAGGTGACTTAACTTAAGTAGCTAGAATAATTGTTATACTTGTAAATATGCTAAAAATGTTTGATTACTTATTTTTTTTTATTCATTTTCTGTTCACCAGACTGAGTTTGAAACAAGAATTTTACATTTGCAAACTGAAAAAGATTCTTGGCTTCAAAAAGAAGCATTGGTTGCCTCTTTGAACAAGGATAATGCAAGATTACAGGCACAGGTACATGTTTTTAGGCACCCATATTAATAAATTGTCACATCATGTTTATGAATATGAAAAAAAGGTATTCAAAAGGTCACATGGTAGGAAGTGTGTTTTTATTTAGTCTGATATGGAAAATAAACCAAAGCCTTGCAGGTAATGGAGCTGAAAGAACACGTGTCTAATCTTCAGTCAAAGATTCATGACCTTGAGAATTCTATAGCTACAAATTTATCTTCTCAAAGGACAAAGGTTTGTTTCATTCTTTTTTTTTTTTTACCTATAAATAAAATTACCTAAAAAGATTAAATGGTGATTTTGTTTTTCAGCATGTTACTGAAAATGAAGAGATGAACTCACAGTTGGAATCTTCACGCGCACTGATTGAGAAACTGGTTTCTGAAAATGAAAAGCTTATTGAGAATGTCAACAACTTAAATGCTGACCTGGATCAAAAGTCTGTAATGGTCACAAATTCCGAATTTGAAACTTCAGCTACCGAAACCGATCCAATAATGCCTTCATCACCTGAAAAAGTGTCGGTATCTGATAAAATTATGGAGTCCGTGAAAAATGACGTGGTTAAATTTAAGAGCAACAACAGTGTGAACGATCTGAATCGAGTAAGTATGGAGTCTGGAGAGATTGTACAAATTTCACTTGATGAGAATGATGTCATAACGGGCCCCACATCAACTAATATTGAGAAAGCAAAAGCGGGAAGTGATCCGGTGCCTCTCACGGATGCACCTCTCATTGGTGCTCCTTTTCGATTCATATCATTGGTTGCTAGGTATGTTAGTGGGGCCGACTTGGTTGAAAAAAGCTAGGACAAGTTGTTTTAATTATATGTACACACTAAAATGATGAACCGGGTTTATATGATTGTAGCAAAGTAGGAGAAAAGTGAAAAATTTTCTTTTTCATACTCGATAGATAGAGTGGGAAATGAATTATGGTGTTTTGTAGTGATATAGCAACAGATTAAAGTAGTAAGAATCGGATTGACGACTACAGTGGATACCAGTTACTTTATTTGCTGGTGTTTTCATGTTATGAATTTGGAATAAAAGACTATTGTGTTTGTGTTTCTTCTCCATTGTTTTTGTTTTTTTGACATTGTGTGAATGAGGTACTTAATTTTAACAGAATTTATATTTGACAAGTTTATAGGGATATATATAGCAACATATTCCTAAAATAGCGAAATATCGTATTTATATTTCAAGAAATATACTGTACAAACAAGTAATATCACAAAGCCATCTATTCTATTTGCCTATTACACCAACAATGTAACGTAAATATTTCATAAACGATCATACCATCCTCTATTTTTAGATGCAAAACGACACATAACAAGTTATTTAAGGAATAAGAAAAGGAAAAATCTACAATTATACTCAACATGTCACAAGGGTGAAAAAGGTTCAGGGAGTGATTCAAATCCGTTATCAAACAATGGACCTTCATCACTCTTTTCTTCTGCACTGTGCAGCCAACTTGTGTTCTTGGAATCTTCTTTCAGTAAAATCGCATCGTACCTCGAACTCTCGTAAATCCCCGCTTCCATTATTTTAGAAGAATATGAACTTCCATTTTTGGAACTGTCTATGGACCCTGGCCCACTTGCAGCACGTCCAGGTTGCATACGTGGATTGCCAGATCGGATGCTTTGGGGAAAGAGGGCTGACCCGGAAAGTGAACGTATCCCCCCGTTTCTTATATCCTGCAAACCAGATAGAGATTCTTTGAGATTTATCGTCAAAAAATTTAAGATATGGAGGAGAGAAAAGCATCGATACCATATGTTTTATGGCCATGTCGAGTGATTTTTTTGAGATATTCCTCCCAAAGCCTGCACCGTTGTCGGATTTTATGGGTTTTTTGGTGAGTGACTCAGGCACATGTAAAGTCCTTCGAGGTTCCGACGTCTCAATCACATGTCCATTAGTGTTAGGACGTCTTCTTGAAGGGGGTTCTATGATTCTTCCTTTAGTGACTATTGGCGATGACTGTCTCCTTGCCGTACTTCCATTTGTAGTCATGGCGGCACCTGGCCTGGACCTACTGGCAGAGAGAGGTCTTTCCGGCAAAGTTGTTCTGAGATTTGGAGGCGTTTCATGTGGAAAATCAGGGGGGACGATGGGCTGTGGTGGGGGGCGAACGCGTGGGCTTGGAGAGCTTGGTCTGGATGTCGGTCCTGCACTCCGGCCATTTGAAGATAATGAACGTCCGGCAGAAGGTGAAGAGGTAGAAGAAGGCGTTGGACTCCTACGTGTGGGAGTCGATGGCCTAGAAGATGGTCGAATGGCAGACGGAGTAGGAGTTGATGGTCTTGAGTTATTCGATGGTTTGGTGGTTCTGTCGCCGGAAGCGGTGGTGGTGGATGGGCGGCTTCTAGAAGGTGTTGAAGCTCGTGAAGTTGTACGGGAAGAAATGGCGGACGGTCTAGCGGCTGATGATGAACGATTGGTTGGGGTGGACGGTCTTATGTAAGACGAGACGGAAGCAGAGCTGGTATTTAGAATATTAGGGTTTCTGTTGGTGTATTGGGTGGTGGAGATGGCGGAGCGAGTGGCTGAAGTGCTTCTTACTGGTCTTGAAGGATGGCTACTCTCGGATTGAGAAACAGAAAGCTGCAATTCAGAAAACTCAAAATTACATCAACGTAATCAAATGAAGAATATATTGGATCAGAAAATGAGGTTGGGAAGAAAGCTTGCAGATCACATTAGAGAATTAGGAAAAAAAGAAAGCGCACTCTTGAATTCTGAACCGCAGAGCCTGATCTAACTGAAGGATTTCTTCTTGCGGCTACTGATTGTGGTTGAGACTCTTTTCCATCGGAAGACGAAAGTGGAGGAGTTCCCGGAGGAGTCAGTAGCCTGTTACCGGAAAAGATAAAAACTTAATTCAAACCAGTCGTTACGGAATTATAAAGGAATAATTGGTTTCATCGAAGTCATCAATTAATTTGACGTAACTTTAGAAGATATACCAGTCATAGTCATGCTTTCCCCCTTCATTAGATGAAAGTAGCTCATCTAATACGTTTTTTGCAGGTTTTGTTGATCCAGCCGAAAGCCTTCCCAATCTCACCTGCACTGAATTAGAATAGAATAACCAGAGGAAAACCAAAATCAACAAACATTTATGTATTAAAAAAATCCAGTAGAAGCATTTTTACAGTTCTGAAATACGAATTTAGGACGGGAAAATACTAGTGAAAACGACGGCATCTGCGCTATATCTTCAAATAGATCAGACGACGCCAGAAAAGCCATCGTTTTCTTAATACTCCTTTCATCCACAAAATTATATTCTCCGTACTGAATGGTGACGAAAAAATTCCAACGGCGTTGTCTCAGCCGCGGAGCACATAATCCATGTCATTAACAATTTTCAAAATTAGAGAAAAATGTAAGGTATCATACATTCGGATTCGTCGGAGGAGGCGACGGAGAGACTACGCCGATTACGGGAAAAGAGATCGGCGTTATTGCTGTTGCTGTTGTTGAAATCCTCGGTGGTGCTGGAGAAACCAATAACTCTCCGGTGAGACGATAGCCCGGCCACTGGAGCATTACGAAAACCATTAGAATGAAGATTCCGACCTCCGATACCGATGACCGAGTCTCTCGAAGAATTCCGGTTTATCATCATTCAGCAATTTACACCAAGATACACACTATCGTTCCGCGTGATAAAGCAAAAAAAAAAACTCGAGAACCAGCTGGGGAGACAATGGGCTTGGTTGCTTGCTTCCAGTGAGCATCACGCCATGAGAGGAGGGAAAGAGAGAGAGAAGGAGAGGTACTGAGGGAGGAGTGTAGTTTACGGACAATTTCTTCTTTCTTTTACTTTTGGGTGCGGGCATGTGACACATCTTAACTCAGTCCATAAATCCACAACCGCTTTGTGTGTGTTGCTATGTGAAAAAGAAAAAATCTTTAACAATAATATTTTATTTTATAATAATTTTTAAGAAAAATATTATATTTGTACAGTTTTATCTGAAAGATCATTGTTTTTTATTTTTATTTTTTATTTTTATTTATATAAAATACACATATTTTCTTATAAGGTTTTCATATAACAAAAAGAACTTATTAATTTTTTTTATGAAAACTATTTTTTCAGAACACAATGTACTTTTTTTGGCATGGAATAAAGTTGTTAACCAATATGGACAAGAGTTGTTTGATCGTTTTACTAAAATCAAAATCAAGCAAAAAATTTTGCTTTTTAACTTTGGAAATATTAAATTAAATATATATTTTTTTGCTTTTTTTTTTTCCTGTTTTTATGTGTTTCTTCACAAAAAAATTACTTAGTTATAACAAAAACCAAGTAACTTTTTGCACAAGTCGACTCATCATGGTTTGAAATTATATAAAGAATATCATTTTTTATTTTAAAGATAACCAAAAAAAACGTTTGAAAGATCTATGTTCAGTATTGACAAAAATAATAAGTATCTAACGATTTTGATATGAAAGTAACGATTGTTTTATAAAGATATTCATGACATATATTGAAGTTTAAGCATAAAAACAAGAGTCTATTAATGATATATAAGACTACAAGAACATCAAAACTGCAACCTACGTCATGAATTTGGTGGTTAGTAAGGGTGCTCAAAAAACTGAAATCTCAAACAAAACAGGAAAAAAAATTGAAACTGAAAAACCAAACCGTTTAGAAAACCCAACGATTTGGTTTTGAGAGTTTTAAAAAACTGATTTTTTTTTCAGTTCACTTCAATTTCTTATATATAATTAAAGTACTAAGCATGTCTTGGTCTCGTTGTATTTTGTTTTGGAACATTACGTGTTTGTATTAAATTTTAGTATTATTTTTTATGAAGAAACTCATGAATAAAATAATAACAAAAAAAACCAAAAACCGAAAAACTGTTGGTTTGGTACTTATGAAGTCAAAAGCAAAACTTTTGGTTCAGTTTTGACTTTAGTAAAAAACTGAACCTTCTCGTCCCTAATGGCTGTAACACCCGGCTTTTAAAACAAAAACACCCCTGAAAATTTTTTCATTTTTAAACAAAGGTTTCAATACATAAAACCATAACAAAGGGGTATATTTTAATAAAAACGGGTACAAGTGTATCAAGGAGAGTATAAAATACCATGTCTCCTTTAAAGCCGGGCTGCTACTGACAGCATCTATGAGTCCCACTTCAAAGTCACGGACTCTATCTTGTCCCCTATCAGTATCATGCTAACCTGCAGGGACAGTAACAAATATCGTGAGCTATAAAGCTCAGTGAGTAATCAAATCTGCAAGTAACATGTATCAAAATACAATCATATAACTGTCTGGATTTCGAATCCAAACTCCTAGCCTTACTGGCTGACCATATATACTCTAGGATTTCACATCCTATTCTGTAGCCCTACAGGCTGAATCATAGTGACCTGTAATTAACAAGCCACGTTAGTTATTGCATCTATAATCATGTCTAATCATTTCTGTCCCATTTTTCTTAGTCACAATGGACTGCATCATATATCATGGCTATATAAGCCGCACCCTGTGTCATAGCTATATAAGCTGCACCAAAACATTATCAGTATATAATTCATAGCCCACAGGCCGCACCAGCTGGGTTTAGTAACCCGATATCATAGTCAATAGGCCGCACCATGTACCTGTAATATAATCATAGCCAAAAAGGCCGCACCAAATATCATAGCCCTAAGGCCGCACCAATCATCGGAGACATAGCCCGAAGGCCGCACCGGAGTCATAGCCCGAAGGCCGCATCGGAGTCATAGCCCGAAGGCCGCACCGGAGTCATAGCCCGAAGGCCACATCGGAGACATAGCCCGAAGGCCACATCGGAGACATAGCCCGAAGGCCGCACCGGTTGGATATACAATCCAGAAATCATAGCCATATAGGCCGCACCCATTGGATATAAAAATCCAGAAATCATTTGTGGCTCACGGCTCCGTTCTTGTCATTTCATTGACTCACGGCTTATCCGGTATTGCCTTTTTACCATAACTTTAGATCATCATTTTCGTCCCCCAAACCTGTTTCAACCTGTAACAGTCCAATCAACACATATCATATGTGATGTCAGTGAGATTACTCACCTGGATGCTAGCTGCGTTTCAATTTCCGGTTGTTTCTTGCCTTTGCGTGCACCACAACCATTTTGTCCCACACCTATAATTCATTCATTTCCACAATGATTATAGGTTAATATTCATTTTAATTGATTCTAATGCATACGAGTCTAATATAGAACCAATTCCAAGCAATAACCATTTTTATAAAATTTCCAATATACGTCCCGAAATACGCGTATTCTGCTACAGTACTTTCGGGAGGTCGTATACGTATTCCGACAGTTTTGTATGAAGTTTCATACCATATTAGACCTATGTTTAAAATTTCAGGTCAAACGGACAAGTCTAGCATCAAAATCAAACTTGGAAAATTCACTAAAATTTAACAGGGGCGAACCAGGCTTGCTGCCGCGAGATCGCGACCCTATCTCATTAGAGATCGGGACTCGATGGATCGCGACCCGATCCTCTCATAGATCGCGACCCGATCTTTGCTGGACAGACCAGAATTGCGATTTTTATGCTACAAAATTCCCATTTTCTCATTTTAAGCCCTTAATACACGACTTAATCAGTAGGGGTTTGTTCTAAGACCAAAACCCAACATATTCCACAAGTTTTAAACATTAGAATTGGTAATTCCAATCCAATTCTAACATTTCCCGTTTTTGACATTTTGGTCCAAAAACCGAATTTCTTCAAAATTAATCACTTCTACTGATTATTCTCATCATTAACAACATTTGGAACTCATTAGAACTCATTAGAATCCACTGAATCATACAAACATGTATTCTAGGGTTCTTGAGCAAAGTTCCAAATTTTCAATAATAACAACCTACTTCCATTTTTCTTGAATTAAGTCCTTTTAGCATGAGTTATTAAAAGCATTAAACCATTTAAACCACATAAACATAACTGAAATTCACAAATTTCAATTTCTATAAAACCAAATCAAGAACACTTCAAGAACTTGGTTAAAACTAACCTTTCAAGCTTAGGAATCATCAATTCCAAGCTATGATTCCAATTCCACACTTCAAGCTTCAAGAATTTCCAGAAATTGCTCTCAAATCTCTTCTCCCGTTGCTGCACAAATGGCCAGTCAAAGAAGAGAGTCAAACTCTCTATTTATACCACAAATTCTTACATTTTTGGTCCCTAAGTTCCATTTCTTGAACTTTGACCACAAAATCAAGTTTTATTACAATAAAACTTCCATTTCTTACATTTTTGCCACAACCAATATTATTTTTCATTTTTGGTCCTTCACATGGTCAAATGACCAAAATACCCTTTTGTGGTAAAATGACCAAAAATCCGTTTTTATAACATTTTAAGTCCAAAACTCAAAATATTATTTCAAACTAATTACTTTTCTGTCCAAGAGACCAATTTACCCTTCCAAGGTAAAATGACCATTTTACCCTTTTTATTATAATTATAAAAAGAGTATCTTGGCGTTACAATGGCTAACAAACTATATTTGATTGTTAGAAATTACGTTGTATTCTATAAAATGTTTTTCTCCAAAAAAAGGTTTTTGAGGAAAAAAAGTTATCAATGGTTTTTCTGAAAACTTTTAAAAATATGAGTGGCATTTTTGAAAAAAAAAGCATCGGTTTTTCAAATAAAATGATAAAAATATAGTAGGTTTTGAAAAAATCCCTAATTTGCAGGAATTATAGATATCGATATTAATTTAGATTGAAACCAAAAAACCTTAACTCTTAACTAGCATCATGAACAAGCTAGCCTCAACTTTCCTCTTCAACTTTAAATATGTCTATTTAAGGATAATGCATGCCCCGACCAACAAAGACCAATCACATAAAGGGGTGAGTATTTTTCGGTTTAAACCGAAAAACCATCCAACCCGTTACTTTATCAGTTTTTCGGGTTTGGGATTTTCGGTTGCAGTTCCATTTTCGGGTTGGTGATAACCCTTAATCAGTTTGGAGGTCGGAACTCGATTTGCTTAAATTTTTTTTTGGTTTGAAACCGAAAACCAATTAAGAATTAGTATTAAATATATACTTATCCATGACTAATCTAAATCCCTCCAAATTTACCTGAATTCATGTTTAATGATAATAATTTTCAAGGAATACTTGTCTTTGCCTCGGTCATGG
The DNA here is from genome assembly GCA_023525715.1 of Cichorium intybus. Lineage (NCBI taxonomy): Eukaryota > Viridiplantae > Streptophyta > Magnoliopsida > Asterales > Asteraceae > Cichorium > Cichorium intybus. Next base: position 21,078,087 of record CM042009.1, read on the forward strand.
CAACTCTTAGACTTCAGATTATTTTGGAGTCTCTCCACACATTAGCATCAAATATAAGCAAACAAATAAGTAATAATAGTTCAAATTTGATTTCTATGACAAATGGTGAAACTAGTGTTGTGTATATGTTATCACTCCATGTAGTTAACCGGTAAGATGAACTTTGGATATGGAAAACAATCTTGTGTAACTCATCACAAAATGTGCTACGGATGCTAGAAACACATAATAGAGGCTCTGTACTTTAAGTTTCTTGGATTCTTGAATATTGTTGGTCTACTTTAATTTAGAAGTCATTCATGTTGTTGCAACTTTTATATAATCAAATGCAAGTTAATTTGGTTTTTTAAGGTGTATGTATTTATGTGTGGTGTTGATTTATTAAAATTTTATTTATCTATTATGGTACAGATTTCTCAAAATTTTTAATTATTTGTTGGTATATATTATTATTTTAAACAGAAACGTAAAATTGTTATTTTTATCATTCACCGTAGTCTTTCACAGGTCTAACCAAACAACATGATTTCATTCAAATGTTGATTTATTCAAAGTTTCTGAATCATTCAATCATAAGCATTAAGATGCTCCAAAAAAACCTCATATACTTATATTAAGTATGAGAGTAAAAGATTAAACTTATTAACATATCATTTTTATCTGCGTGCTTTTACTATTATTGTTCCAAGATTACTAGATTTTTTACGTCCTCTATTTGAGATGTGTTTATCAATTAGATCATTTATAATAGATTATTGAAGAATACATATACAATCATATGTTTTATTATGTAATCCTAGGTTGGAAGGGTTGGTTAATTCCTAGGTCACATTAATCTCTTTTATTAAGAGGTTTGCCCGGTCCAAAAATGTATATGACCATAGAATTAGATTTTTGATATAAGTAATTGATTAAATAGTTGAATACCATGTCATCAAGAAAATATCAAGTTGTTAGTTCATTTCATTCTTTATCTTATATACCAAAATAATAGAGATTAAATTTTGTTTTATTTTGAATCTCGTTGACCGGTTGTTACTTCATTGATTTAGTTATTTGTAATTCATGCATTAAAGATTGTACAATAGCTTAAACATTTAGTGATTTGCAACTTAAGTTGTCAATTTTATCCATTAAATAACAATTTTTTTACCTGAGTTTCTGTTATACGGTTTAAACAACTCGTACCCACCAAAACCGAAACCCCGTCAACTTGTAAACCAAAAACCAACTTTTATACGGTTCAACTTACAGGCGGTTTGATGGCCAAAACAAAACCAAATAACTTGAACTGTTTAACCCACTAAACTGAAAAATCGCCCGATTCTCACCCTTAATTACCTAGATAACTGCTCCTCTTAGTCTATGTCTTTAAGGCTTTAAGGCGAAAAATATGGCGGCCGGAAATAAAGACGTTTGATGCTTCTAAATCCGTTATATTAGTCTCACTTCCTACTCGCAATATACTTTTTAAAGATCTTGGCTTATGATTCGTAACAGAATTTGGTTATTCTTATGCTTTTGGTCTTTGATGCCTATCATCCCATGCCTCATAATAACTTGTATACAACCCTCTCAAAAAACACGATTGTCCATTTATCAGTGCTCTAGAATAACGACTAAGCAATTATAAATGCTCTAAAAGAGCTACAGTTTCGTTTGCTCAGTAGCAAAAGTGCTTCTCTTTGCCCCTTATATAGAAGAACAAGAAAGATATTCTTGGTTTCTTGCTCCATCGTCTAATTTTAGTGAGATCTACTATAGTAGGGTGCGACATATCACTAGGTAAAATGTGTGGACATATCACTTGGTAAAATGGGTGGACTAGAGTGGTAAGTTTAGTTAGTTTGATATTTATTTTTTCTAGTTCTAATTAGGTATAATGATGAAATCATATAGTTATAATAATAATATCATTATATCAAGCAAAGTGATTTATAATATTGTAAATTTCAAAACATATTTTGTACGGTTTTCAACTAGTTTGGTTTATTCTATTTTTATAAAAGATTTTATGTGTTAAATTTACCATGTCTAACAAGTTATTTGTAGCCCACACCATGACTTCCAACCCCACATAAATATAGGATATCATTTCGTAGCATTCTAAGCAGAACGGATCAACTAGCCAAATAACTTACAAACTTAAAATCATGTTGTATATTATTGGTGATGTTACCATTGACTTTGGGAGACGATTCAAAAATATTCTTTGAAGAATCAAGACGAGGGTCGGACACCTGCAACAACACGATAGACAGTTGGATGAACCCTAAGGGATAACTCGAGACCCCGATCTGACGGTTAAGTTAGAAATGTGTTTAGGATGATAAAGGGTGTTTAAGAGTAGTGAATGACGACATTACAAGAAATCTTGGATATTTAGAAGGCCATATTGGATGTAGTGGTTTCTTGAATTTGTGTTGTGATATTTTGCTGAACGCCCTCTAATTCAAAAACTTTTGAATTATATTCTATTGAAAAATTTGATGTTGGGACCGTATTTTGGCAAAAGATGATTTTAAAATGACAAATGATTTTAAAAAAACGAGTTAATCATTTAAATCAAAGAGGGGCATTCCACACGTACGGTGACACAACCCTTCTCATATGGACCCAATAAAAGATGCATAATTTTTAGCTTAATGTCACACAAGGTGACACGATCTTTTATAGACCCATGATGCGGGATGGTCTGTACGCTTAAGTATTGTAATGTGATCATGCATTGCATACATAGTATCTAGCATGAATCTTGTTATGATAAAACACTTTGATAAATGTTTTATAATATTTTATGTGTTCAAAATCCATATTGCCGACGAGACATCTTCGTCTTACGTATTGTATTTTTTAAATGCCATGTCTTCTAGGTTCAGGTACTAAGACCTAGAAGACTTAATCCTCAGATAATGATCTTTTGATGATGCCTTAGAAGAATAGATTTTTTGGAAGACTGGAGAATGTCATAGTTACCTTTGTATTAGTATAATTCTTTGTTATGGGTATGATGGTTTACAATGTTTTATGTTTGATGTAGAGTTGTAACACCCAAACATGGACAATTTCTTTTGTGACAATAATATTTTTGTTGGACCATATTTTCTAAAACACAATTTGAATGTCATGAAATGTTTTGAAAACCATATCAATCTAAAGCTTTGAAAAATAGGGTGTTATACATGTTCTTTCCAAAATTATGTTGTATGGAGATGTTGCATATGTGATGATGAATTCGATCATTACAATGATCATTCAACATGATTAAGACGGATATTTCTTCTACGAGGCATACTAATTGTCTTAAAAATCCCACCATGAGTGGGGTTGGTGGGTGTAGGAATCCCTAAAACATTGGGGGGACTTTAGAAAATAGTATTCATATATGATGTTGGTATAACTGCTGGTGTCAACATAGATTTAGTGCACACACGTATTTCCAATGGATCATTTGATAATCAGTGGTCCATGTCCATTCTAATGTGTTAGGATATGTTATGATATACATACTGAACTCTAGGGTTTCCATTTTTTTTCTTAACTAGCACTTATCCTTTTTTTAGGAAACTTATCATCATAAATTTTGTACTGTATATTGTTTTCCTCTTTTTAGTGATCACTAGACCTTTCTTTATTGTGTTTTTTTCCTTTTTTGATCCTTCGTAATTCACTATTTTATGATTCACTTTTGTTATGAATTTTACAAAGTTGGTTGAATCTCTCAAGAATCGCAAATTTTCGGTGGCAGGTTGCCCTTTCATTTGGTGCTTGATTTCGTTGGTTACACAAGCTTATTGCTTAGGGTTAGACATTGCAAGAGGCCCCATGTTGTCTCCCAAATACATTGTAATTTGTTAATGAGCGGATTGTGCACATATATTATATATATATATATATATAATACAACTACTTGTGTAAAGCCAGACAATCCACACTTTGTACATCTTATATTTATAAAATAATCATATTATTTGATAACCAAAATGATGTACAAAAGAGGAGCATAGTGTCAAGTCAAATCAAGATCATGTACATGTCATACAAAAATATATAAAGTAAAAGTATCATGATCTAACTGGTATATAAATAACTACATATGTCCCAAGGTTAACAAAATATGGTATGTGACTGAGGACTCTCACTGCTCCATGATAGCCTTACATTTGGATCCACTAGGTCCTGAAACATCAAGAAACAACAACTAAATAAGCAAAAGCTTAGTGAGTAACTTAAATATTTCACCACCTTATGAATAAGTAAAATCAACATTTCATTCAATAATTTATAGCATACAAACAAGATAATACACTGTTAGCATTTACACCATGCTATTGTGCACCAAAATACTTACCCCAATTAAGGAGTCACCAAAAACTTTGAGGCTATCCACCAGCCTATGAAGACTTTACACCAGTCTCAAGTATTTACCATAAATAAATGACCATGTTCTAGCCAAATCACCAATTTGTAAATACAAGAGATTTCACACCTATCCCTTGTTATTCACTATAAGGTTAAACATACAATTTATTCATTTTTACAACACATTACATACCTGCAAATTCATTCATAAAGATATACATTCCACATACAAACCATATTATGAATGAAGAGACAAGTCACTCACCTTGAGTCCAAAGATCAAAATGAACTTAATTTGTTGTTTACAAGCTTCCTTAATCCTTCTTATCTAAAGATGAACAAAGTTTAAACCTTCCTTAGTCATGATATTTCACCAATTCTGTCAATATAATTAATTTCTTGAGATTGTCCCATACAGACAAGATATCGTCGCTATCTATGAACATTGGCACCCCCTTCACGAATTTTAGCATAATTATCCATTTATCACATTTTTATCTCCTAAATACCCAGAACTTAAGAATCGTATCATCCAATTCGTTCATACATACAAAACCTTACATCTCACAACCTTTCTATCAACCCTAAATCACCTAATAGTTCAAATATTCATACATATAAAAACACACTTACCTTAATCCTTGATTTGGGTGAAAACCCATTTAGATTTCACCTCCGATTGATAAGATTGACCTCAAAACGTGTTTCACACCCTCTTTTACCGTTCTTTCTGTTTTTGGAAATGATATACTCAAATGACTAACTAAAGAGTCTTAAGTGGGTTTTCTATCAGCAGCACATAGTGTCACTATCTACTAAAGATAACGTCGCTATCTCAAAAACTCGCCTAACCCATAATAGCAACCTAGTTTGGATAGCATTGCTATCTCCATAGGAGATAGCGCCGCCAAATCCTCTGTTAAGGAAATCTTTCCAAAACTTTTGTATATTTCAATCCATTGATCTACAAACTTAAACTTAGCATATAAACCTCATGTTAGGCCATATAACTAACATTTAAATCAAAACATAACATTATAACACCACAGAATTCGAGATTTGATCCGTTCTTCAATTTACATATTTTTGGCCTTTTAATAAAAACATCACCACTTAACTTAAAACTTCTTAAACATTCAAAACATGTTATTACAACCAAGATAAGTATTCAGACCTAATTTTGGGGTGTTACAACTTGTTTAGCCAAAACGGGCCCTTTATTTTCCTAGTCCCTTTGTAATCACTCACTTTAAACATCCTTTGGGTCAGGTTTGTTACTAGGTTAATTAATGTTATTAAGTGATTTTGTGAGTTTTGTGACTTTAATTTATATTTTATTAAATTATTTACTTGTACTTGTTAGATTAATGTAGTATATATTTAGGTAAATTTCTTGATATTTATAGATTGCTTGTAGATTCTAAACCACTTTAACTTATCTTGATTTGATTTTAGATTATTTTGACCCAATACGATCATATAGGTAATTGCTAGCTACTTCTATATATAAAATCATTGAATTTGCCATTAACATGAGACTATATAGCTCGAGAATGGAAGAGGCCCACACCTAGGGCCTTAACCTAAGTAAGAGCGGTCTGGGCAACTGCCTTTGGCCTCGTATCGGCTAGGGCTCCAAAAATTCTATGTATATTATATTAGACTAGCCCATTTTATTTATGATTTTAAAGTTGATTCTAGTCCATCAGACAACAACGCAAGGAAAGCCCAAAAGACCAAAAATAATGTTACGATGGCCCTTTAGCTCTTAACAAATGGGAATGAAAACTTGCACGTAGGCAAAGGCACAACTAAAGCCAAGTTGCCATTCGCCAATGCCCAAGAATACAAATCGGTCAATCGGCGAATCACTTTCTTAATGCTTCGGTTCTCCCCCTGTGACTTTGTCCTTTGATGTCACATTCATTTGATTCTCGCTTGAGTTGCTTCCGGCCTTTGACATACACTGAGAAACCACGCTACACAGCTGCACTGAATTCTCCCTCTTAACCTGCTCCCTGATTTCTTCGACCGGCGACCACCCACGCAGCCGACAACCCATGCTGATTTCTGAATTCTGATCGGGATCTTCAACATTTGCAAATGATTTCTGAATTTTAAGGTGCGGTTTCTCTTGTGCAATTGAATACATGGATAATAATAATAATGTAACAAATGAGAATGTTAATATAATAAATGACAATAATCCAACAAATGTTAATATAACAAATGAAAATGATACTTTAATGAATGATAATGCAACAAATGAAAATGATGAGATGGTTTGACCATGCTATGCATAAAAAAAGATAGGTTAGACAATGTTGATCTTTATACCATTATTAATGATTTTGCATCTAGACTAGCTTATAAAAACATTTTTACATAGATTTTTGGAGCAAAAAGACAAGTCCGATAATATGTAGTTGTTAGATTGTTTGGCTCTTCAACCTGTTCCATGGCATTTTCTTTCCGTCAACCTTTAATTGAATTGAATTTTTTATTAATAAAATTTTAAGGAGGTGTCATCCTTTTTACCATTTATTTAGAAAAACCTTATTTTGTATTTTGTCCTATCAACCCTGCTCACGCCAGCGAATCGTTTCTAATTTGCTATGTCAGTGTGTTGTATTAATAGGAATTAAAATTAATACCGTGTAATTTAGAATTATGTATGATAGTTGTTACAACTACTTTCCATTGACTTTGATTTCCACATTTTGTGTTGATACGATCCTTTACCGATTGCGTACAAGTAGGCCGAGTTCACTATTTTTATATAAATTTAACCCGAAGTTCACTCTTACTCATGGAAAAGTGGCACATTTCCAAACAAAATATTCGATTTCAAATTGTATACTCCTTACTCAAAATACTCTGACTACTTAATTAGGTTGAGCATCCCTTGGTCTATCTTTTCCCTAGTTCCATTTAAAAGAAATGATGGTGCATGTTTAGCATGAACCTCTAATTGCTTTGGGTCCTATCTTTTGGATTAAGAAAAAAGTAATCTATTTAGCAATAAATTAATAATATGATGGCTTAAGATTTAGGATTTGGATTTCTTCTAATAAGTTAAATGCGCCACTAGTTTCTCTTGGTTACTTAAAGTCTTCAAGATAATCAAAATAACTTTACTTTCAATTCTAAGATCCATCAATAAGTCTTAACATTTATCTCTATTTGATGTGTTTATATGTATTATGTTGTGTAACTTTAAACAATTGAACATGGAACGGACCTATGGCCAGGTTGGATGGATGAATGGGACAAATGGATGAGTGGAACGCACAGAACTTAATTACAGGTGAACCACCAATCCGAATTTTATCTTCTTCTATTATCATCCTCTTCCAAAAATTATTGACCCGAATTTGTCTTCTTTCTAATGAAATCTAGATATTATATTTTCTTGGTCTCCGATTCAATCAAAAACATGTATTGCGGAAACAAACCAAAATAAACCATATTTGATTTAAAAAAATAAGATATGATTGAACCACAAGTCTCCAATAGAATGTGTTTGTGACTTTGTATACCGGCAATGTCAACTCATAATAAGCATGAGTCAAATGATTCATAATCATGAAGGACCTAATAAAACGTAAATTGTTGTTAAACAAGGACTAATTAGTAAACTAACTAAGAGATAATAGAAAGAGAACAGAAAAAATAAAATGAGATAATAGAAAGAGAGCAGAAAAAAGAAAGAACGTGTTTCATTGACACCTAAACTCATTACAACACTGCTATTTATAACGCATTCAACCCCTTGTAGACTTGTAAAGTCCCTAATTTAAAACCTACACCATCCGATCGTAAGAATATTTTGTGAACAATCATAACAAATTCAATGATCATATTTTGAAAAAAAAAAAAACATAGAAAACTACATATGTATGTATTATCTTTTCTAAGTCATTAACCTTTTGAGCATCCGTTAGAAGGACCTAAGTTTCATGTGCAAAAAATGGGCACCACCTTTTTGATTTAAAAAATAATTATGAGTTGTCTTTTTTATATTAACTGTGAAGCGATTGGTGGAAATGTTCAATAGTCATGTTTAGCCTCTTGAAATCGATCTATTAATAAAAATAATATGAACCAAATATAAATTGCGGGGCACCTGACTTTGTCTCTTTTTGAAGTAAAATTTATCTTCCACATATACCATGTGCATATCTATTCTAAATAATTCGTAGAGTTGATATAAACTTTATTTAGACATAATAGAAAGTACAAAGTTTAGGCCTTGTATAGCCCCAAAGAAAAACTGTTACATATATTCTCCATGTGTTTGTAAATTCATTTCCATTCATGTCTTGTTTGACGAAAAGTAATTTTCATCCTCGACAATATGAGGAAGCATGTGAAGGTGGGGAAGACACCACATGTAACTTGTGCCTACTTCCTCACTAAAATAAAAATTTAACCCCGTGTGTGTATATATATATATATATATATATATATATATATATATATATATATATATATATATATATATATATATATATATATATATATATATATATATATATATATATATATATATATATATATATAGAGGTAGGTTCAATAGAGTCCCCTTAAAAGGTAGAGAACTGGAGGCCAGATTTTAGCCATCTATTATTCTAGATCTAGGGCTCAAATTTAATAAAAATTATGTAATTTTTAATCATTTTAGATTCAATTAATTTGAATTAATAATAAAAAGGGTATTATGGTAATTAATTCTTAACCTAAATTTATCAGTTTTTATCACTTTTTAAAATATCTCTCTCACTCTCTCTCATATTTCCTTCCCTTCTCTCTATTTATCGGCTTCATCACCGGATTCAAGAAATTTAAACCCTAATATTCATACGGCTTCATCACCGGATTCAAGACTCTCGATTCTACAATAAATATTAGTGAAGATTTTAAAAGGGCTCGATGAATGGAGAAGATTAAGATGGTTGAGTTGCTGAATCGATTCTTACAGATGGAAATCTTGACGAGATAAAGCCTTGGAGATCGAAAATCAAATCAAGAAATCGACAATTGCCCAGTACGGATTCAAAGCCGCAGGTAACTAAACTTATGAGTATTTGGTTGAACGACCAAACTAATAAACAAGTTAGTTTCAATTTCAATTGCATTTTTGTTTATCGTCTTTTATAAATTTTGTTGATTTGAACCTTATCTTATAAACCCCAATTTTTTATGGATTTTGATTGATTACATGTGATGAATTTTAGAAGTCCTTAGAGTCCATTGCAAACAGGCCAGTCATACTATTTTCAAAAACTAAAAACACATATGTTGAAACTTTGTGACTAAATTATTTGTTTTTAGTTAAAAAAATACTTGTTAGACCTCACTTATTTTGAATCATCTCTTGATAGTCACATGCTATATCTGTTTTGGAATAATTATTATTACACAGGAAAGTTTGTAAACATTCTACTTCAAAAAATGAATAGAAAATTCAAGTAAGAAAAGTATAAACTGTGACATCTGCCTAAAATGGATTCGGGTCAACCCAACCCAATTGGAAATCTAATAAACCCTAATCGAGATTACTTGACGCTAATAGGATCAAAACTCATACACTACGTTATAAATTGATGTGATTAGCAATATAGCATTGTATAATGTTATAACTATAATCAAATTAAATTATGATACCATATTATAATCAAATAAAAGTATAATTCTCTAATTAAATTAAAAGAATCAAACTTGAATGCTATAATTAAACTTCAAATCAAAGTAGATTGTTATAATCAAATAATAACCTATTTCTTTATAAAACTCTATTTTTATAAACACTACATTAAATTTTATAAAACTCTTAAGATGCTTGTGCTAGTGGAAAATTATGAAGACCACCAAAAGTCAAAAGATATTCCCATGGTCTCCCACTCACACCTCCCATCATCTTTCCTTTCCTTTTCCTCTCACCACATTATTCTCATCACCACTCAAACCCTCTCTATTCTTTCTCTCACTCTCAATCTCGAAATTTCTCCAAGAAAGCTTCATTTTCCAGCCAAGAACAATCCCTCATACTCAAATCTTCATCCCTCTTGAAGCATTCCTCAAGGTATGTTGTTAAAAGTTTCAAATTCATACATGAAACAAATTAAATCCACCAAAATATCTAAAACTCATTTTATGTATAAACCTGATTTTTCTCAGAATCCCATTAATAAAATAAGAAGTTCTGGAAATTTTCAGAAATTAACTCATTTTTATCGAATTATTATAATTATTGCACTAAAATAGGGCAATAATTCATATAAAATACTTTTTGTATTCAATAAATTCTGAGAAAATTATGGGATGACCCATAAACTGAGAAAACATAATTTATGAAGTTTCATGCATTTATATTACAGTTTTATGGTTATTTTGTATTTTATTTTGTTGAAGATAAATAAATAGAAAAATATAGTTATGTATGTCAAAAACACGATTTTATATTTTTCGCACCTTAATAACATTATAAAGACCCCATGCAAAAATTTACAGATTTTTGTAAGAATGTTTTATTATTTTTCCAAATTTAATGATTGTTTAATGGGTTAAATTGTTAATAAATAGCTATACAAGTCCGAAAATTATAAACCCTTGTCACAATATCATATATGACATATTAATCATAGATAAAAAGTTTAATGAATTTTCCTTAATAGTTTACTATTATTTATGATTTTATTGATTAGTTAATAATGAAAAACATAATAAATACTTCCCATTGTCCAAAATATCCAAAATATTTACAGTAGGCTCAATATAATGTTAGAAAACTATGGTTAATTTTCCAGAAGTTTTGGGAATCATTTATTATTTTTCCCGAAATTTGTTGTGGTTTAATTATTAAAATACTAAATAAATACTAAAGCAGTTAATAAAAATATGAAAATTTTACAGTAATTACTATTTTATGAAATAAGGATTTTCTGATAATTTCAGAATGTTTCATTACTGTTTAGTATTTAAAACCATTTTCCTAAATATCTAAGCATGTAAAAATGCATTTTTAATGATTATTTCATATAAATAATTGTTTATAATATATAAAATCTGTAAATACTTATAATTTGACTAGTTATTATTTTAATAAGAAATTATTAAAATCTTGCCTAAATTGAAAATATAAATTAATTAAGCAAAGTAATTAATTCAATTTAAAATTCATTTAACATATGAATACATTAATATTCAAAACAAAATTTGGATTATTGTTAATTCATCTAATATAAGAATATATGTCTAATTATTTTTATTAATACTATATTTCCGTTTATCGATTCCTAAGCCAAAACTATTAATTATATTAGGTTCTACGTCATTTTGACCCGAGCCGTCTTTCGTACGACACGCGTATTCCGTTTGGACTAATGTGAGTAATCTACCCCATATTTTATAATTTTCAATACTTTTGGGGTGTATCATGTGGTTTTAATATGTTCCAACTTCATTTTATTATTATTTCACCATTTAGACATTGTTGGGACATTTATACTTGAATCATTATTTGTATAATTATTGTTTGTTTACGCTACATGTACTTGTAGTGCATTATCATTTTTAGTCTAATCTCCATGACTATGCCCGTATTCTTGAGGTACGTTATGGACAATAATAGCGCTATTGGGTTGACCACCCCGCCTTGGGACGCTAAGGTGATTGATTGCACGTGGTTGAGTGTGTATGATGATTAGATGCTCCATCCTATATATATACATATATATGTATATATAGGGTGAGGACTTATTGTTGTTGTTATCATTTGTTAATCAATTTTTGATTTATAAACTGTTATCTCAATAACACTTGCTTGCCAACTTCAAAAGAAAACAAATTTCAAATTATTCAAACTCACAATTTTCTTTAATAAAACTAGATTACTCACCAACTCTCGTAGTTGACCTGTTTTTACCCATGATGCAGATTTGAAGAATGAAGTTGATGAAAAGTAGGGTGTACCTTAGAAACCCACAAGACTATTTAAATTTGATGTAATAAATGTTGTTTGTATTTGAATTTGTATTTGTATGTTGTGGATCTTGTTTGCCTACTTAGTACTTAATTGAATCTAATCATATTATAACATAGTTGTCATGAGACTTTGAACAATATATCACTCCTTGATCAATTCCGCCAAGGATCGGGGTGTGACAGATTGGTATCAGAGCCCTTGACTATAGGGAATTAGGTTAATTGCCTTGACCTAGTCTATAGCCTCTAGGGTCCTCTCGTATGCTAGTTTATAAAATGCACACACAACTGCATGCAATTCGCACTTAGAAAATTCTAGGAAGACCTTTGTGTGCTAATTGCTCCCTTATGTGCTTACGTATTACTCATGACACTTATATGTGTGCATACACTTGTAAATTTTCTCTTCTTTCTCTGAAAATCACACACATACTCAAGTGGTTTCAAAAAAAAAATATATATTTATACGTATATAATCCTTAGAACTCATAGGAAATTCCAAGTCATCCACTCTAGTTGGGTAGGATCATAGTAATGGACGCGTAGTAACTGGAAGGGGGAGGTGCCGGTAGCCCGAAAGTCCTGACTAGGTAAGCATTCGTATACATCCCAATCAACCGAGGGACCAGTTTGCTTACCTGGGGACCAAAGGCGAGAGTTCCCAAACCTATAGGCCAAAGCGCGTCATTCACATTACTTTTGAGCCATCAAAATACCCGACCTTATCAAACGTATCCGAAAGGATACACTCTAAAATGGCCAACTCATTGGACTATTAAGTTCCCTAATGGTCCTAGAAGTGGGAAAACATGTGAAAACTTAGTATTATGGGGGCCCACGCAAATGCTACATGATTCACATTTAATACCCATGGAAAGCCTAGAAGGTGCCCAATACAATGATATTTTTATAAAGTATAAGTACAAGTACATACATACTAGAACAGTGTCATAACCAAAACAATACAAGAGTAATAAGATGAGTTGAACACTACGAGTAGGCCTAGATAGTTATGTAATCATATCTAGGATAAATAGAGCCTGATCAACTCTATTGGTCCAAGGTATGACTAACATGTGTTTAGGAATAATTGTAGTGAACAACAAGTCTAAAAAAACTTATCAATAACCATATACAAATAAACTCTAAAACAGAATACAAATCTAAAATACTATAGGAGTATTTTATAATACTATAGAACCATACATCTAGACATTTTATGTACATGTTATACCCCTACCCTTACACAGTCGATAATATCTGACCAATAACTATTATCGAAAACCTACAATCATTCCATCTTTAATCTCAATAGCACAAGAATGCCACCTTGTCAAAGTAACCAACATACCATCACACCATCAACAGATCGACCGATGACTCCACTGGTGGACACCGTTATATTTCATGTCGTTGTGGCAGCCGCCATGACAAACATTAGCATTAATGGCATAAACGGAAACAGGAACGGTACCAACGGTTTCATTAGACTAATGTTGGAATTCAATCTGAACGCCGAAAGCAGGCTATATCACCTGTTAAGTCTTCTGTTTTCTCTTCACTTATGATCTTGAGAAAGTCAGGGTTAAAACCACTCATATCAGAATTAGAAGGTACTTGACTTGGACCTTCCTGAAGAATAGGAATGGTCATACCTTCTATCATAGGATGTGAAATTTCATCATTTACATTCTCAAGTAAATCAAGATTCATATCTTCCTGATCTAAGAAACTCCAATCTTCATCAAAAGGTATTTGACTTGGACCTTCCTGAAGAATAGGAATAACCATACTTTCTATTGGATGTGAGCCTTCATCATTTACATGCCCAAGTAAATCAACATCTATAGCAGAACCGGATGGCAAAGATTGCTGCTGTGCATGGGTCCCTGATGAAGTTTCCTCCATCTCCTCGGCCTTTCGTTTCCTGTAAACATCTCTAAAGACAGCTTGCCTAAATTTCTTTGTGGTATCAGTCATCTTCGAACTGGAACCCTCGAATATTGCTTTTTTCTCATTTTCTATACCAAGTATTACGTCTGCTTCATTAGCAATATTATTCAATTCCTGTTACATAAATACCTTCAGTCAATACAATCTCATGGTACTAAAATTTTGAAAAAAAAAATACAATTTTTAACCTGAGTATTGTTAATAAGAGTTTCTAGACTCTTAAGCTGTCTTCGAGGCCATTTTGGTATGCCTAACTCCCTACAACGATTCTTCAACTGGGTTGATCCAACGTTGAGTTCCTTTGCAGCTTCCAAAAGAGGCTTGTTAAAGTGCTGAGTTATTGCTTCCTTACTTAATGGCTGTCTAGAACCACTTCCACTGCCAACTACTGTGGTTCTTGGACTCAAAGAATCAAATCCGGTTGTGCTATTGTCATTCTGGATCAATTGAGCATGATCCTGACCAAAGATAAACTTTGGTGCAATAACATTAGTATCTGACGTCGGCAGTAACTGTTGATTTTCAGCTATGAACCCAGGGTTTTGAAATCCCTCTAGATTTCTTTGAATCATCTGAAGATGATTCTGGTATTGAAAACCTCCCTCAAACTCAGGATTCATTCCAACACTGTCGTTATGAATCACCTGTAGTTGATTGTCATTCTGTATGCTAGCCATGAATCCTTGATTCATGGGGATAATCTCACTGTTCGTTAAGTGCTCGTCCATGAATGGATTGTAATCTGTTAAACTATCCATTAGTGGATCTTTAAAAAAAAAAAAAAAAAAAAAAAAAAAAAAACAAATGTTAGATGATAAAAACCAAACTGACATAAAGTACTAGAATTCAACCTGGAAGTAAGTTTTGAGATTGCTCATAAGCAAAGCCCAAAGATGAAGGCCCTAGATCTTCTGAGATTATATTCATCGGAGGAAAACGAAAAGACTTTTAAAAACCTTTCGATTACCCTAGATGCTATTTTTCAACATTAACTGCTTAACTTGATAAGGACAGGAAAACGAAAAGACTTTTAAAAACCTTTCGACTACCCAAAGTGCTATTTTTTCAACATTCACTGCTTAACTCCGATAAGGACAGGGAAAACGAAAAGACTCTTTATAAAAAAAAATTTATATCTCCTGAAAGTGGAAATAATTCAAAGAACATTTAATTAAATAATATCATAATAATGAATTAGAACCTACTCACCTGGCGTATATACAGCTCGTGGTCCACCTGTATCTTGTATATTTTATTCCTCTTATGCGTATCAGCTATAAAATGACATTACATACATACATACATATACATACATATATACATACCTACAGTACCGCCTATCATCCTCATACCGATGGTCAATCTGAGAGGACAATTCAAACACTCGAAGAAATGTTGAGGGCGTGTGTCTTAGATTTCGGAGGAAAATGGGACTCTCAATTACCGTTGGTAGAATTCTCCTATAATAACAGTTATCATTCAAGCATCGGGATGCCACCATTTGAGGCATTGTATGGCCGTAAATGCCGATCTCCTATTTGCTGGCATGAAATTGGGGAGTCTCACGTAATTCGCGCAACCGTGGATTCTCCAATCGTTGGTCCTAAGCTTATCCAGGAAACAACCGACAAAATCACTCAGATTCGCAATAACCTTCTCACAGCTCGTAGCAGACAAAAGAGTAATGCCGACAAGCGACGCAAACCGCTTGAATTTATCGTGGGTGACATGGTCATGTTAAAAGTGTCCCCATGGAAAGGTGTGGTTCGATTTGGACGCAAGGGTAAATTGGCACCACGCTACGTAGGCCCGTTTAAGATTCTGAAAAGGATCGGACCAGTAGCCTATGAGTTGAATCTACCAACAGAGCTTCAGAAAGTTCACCCACTATTTCATATAGCTAACCCCAAAAAGTGTTTAGCAGACGAGAACCTTCATGTTCCTCTCGAGGATATCCAAATTGACGAGACAATGCAATTTATCGAGAAACCCTTGGAAATTGCCGACCGGAAGGAAAAGCAACTCAAAAGAAGTCGCATTCCCCTAGTCAAGGTCAGGTGGCAGACAGCACGTGGACCCGAGTATACATGGGAGCGTGAGGATCATATGCGTACCAAATACCCGCATCTTTTCTCTTAAGGTACTTTCTTATTAAATTTCGGGACGAAATTTCCTAAAGTAGGGGAGACTGTGACATCTGCCTAAAATGGATTCGGGTCAACCCAACCCAATTGGAAATCTAATAAACCCTAATCGAGATTACTTGACGCTAATAGGATCAAAACTCATACACTACGTTATAAATTGATGTGATTAGCAATATAGCATTGTATAATGTTATAACTATAATCAAATTAAATTATGATACCATATTATAATCAAATAAAAGTATAATTCTCTAATTAAATTAAAAGAATCAAACTTGAATGCTATAATTAAACTTCAAATCAAAGTAGATTGTTATAATCAAATAATAACCTATTTCTTTATAAAACTCTATTTTTATAAACACTACATTAAATTTTATAAAACTCTTAAGATGCTTGTGCTAGTGGAAAATTATGAAGACCACCAAAAGTCAAAAGATATTCCCATGGTCTCCCACTCACACCTCCCATCATCTTTCCTTTCCTTTTCCTCTCACCACATTATTCTCATCACCACTCAAACCCTCTCTATTCTTTCTCTCACTCTCAATCTCGAAATTTCTCCAAGAAAGCTTCATTTTCCAGCCAAGAACAATCCCTCATACTCAAATCTTCATCCCTCTTGAAGCATTCCTCAAGGTATGTTGTTAAAAGTTTCAAATTCATACATGAAACAAATTAAATCCACCAAAATATCTAAAACTCATTTTATGTATAAACCTGATTTTTCTCAGAATCCCATTAATAAAATAAGAAGTTCTGGAAATTTTCAGAAATTAACTCATTTTTATCGAATTATTATAATTATTGCACTAAAATAGGGCAATAATTCATATAAAATACTTTTTGTATTCAATAAATTCTGAGAAAATTATGGGATGACCCATAAACTGAGAAAACATAATTTATGAAGTTTCATGCATTTATATTACAGTTTTATGGTTATTTTGTATTTTATTTTGTTGAAGATAAATAAATAGAAAAATATAGTTATGTATGTCAAAAACACGATTTTATATTTTTCGCACCTTAATAACATTATAAAGACCCCATGCAAAAATTTACAGATTTTTGTAAGAATGTTTTATTATTTTTCCAAATTTAATGATTGTTTAATGGGTTAAATTGTTAATAAATAGCTATACAAGTCCGAAAATTATAAACCCTTGTCACAATATCATATATGACATATTAATCATAGATAAAAAGTTTAATGAATTTTCCTTAATAGTTTACTATTATTTATGATTTTATTGATTAGTTAATAATGAAAAACATAATAAATACTTCCCATTGTCCAAAATATCCAAAATATTTACAGTAGGCTCAATATAATGTTAGAAAACTATGGTTAATTTTCCAGAAGTTTTGGGAATCATTTATTATTTTTCCCGAAATTTGTTGTGGTTTAATTATTAAAATACTAAATAAATACTAAAGCAGTTAATAAAAATATGAAAATTTTACAGTAATTACTATTTTATGAAATAAGGATTTTCTGATAATTTCAGAATGTTTCATTACTGTTTAGTATTTAAAACCATTTTCCTAAATATCTAAGCATGTAAAAATGCATTTTTAATGATTATTTCATATAAATAATTGTTTATAATATATAAAATCTGTAAATACTTATAATTTGACTAGTTATTATTTTAATAAGAAATTATTAAAATCTTGCCTAAATTGAAAATATAAATTAATTAAGCAAAGTAATTAATTCAATTTAAAATTCATTTAACATATGAATACATTAATATTCAAAACAAAATTTGGATTATTGTTAATTCATCTAATATAAGAATATATGTCTAATTATTTTTATTAATACTATATTTCCGTTTATCGATTCCTAAGCCAAAACTATTAATTATATTAGGTTCTACGTCATTTTGACCCGAGCCGTCTTTCGTACGACACGCGTATTCCGTTTGGACTAATGTGAGTAATCTACCCCATATTTTATAATTTTCAATACTTTTGGGGTGTATCATGTGGTTTTAATATGTTCCAACTTCATTTTATTATTATTTCACCATTTAGACATTGTTGGGACATTTATACTTGAATCATTATTTGTATAATTATTGTTTGTTTACGCTACATGTACTTGTAGTGCATTATCATTTTTAGTCTAATCTCCATGACTATGCCCGTATTCTTGAGGTACGTTATGGACAATAATAGCGCTATTGGGTTGACCACCCCGCCTTGGGACGCTAAGGTGATTGATTGCACGTGGTTGAGTGTGTATGATGATTAGATGCTCCATCCTATATATATACATATATATGTATATATAGGGTGAGGACTTATTGTTGTTGTTATCATTTGTTAATCAATTTTTGATTTATAAACTGTTATCTCAATAACACTTGCTTGCCAACTTCAAAAGAAAACAAATTTCAAATTATTCAAACTCACAATTTTCTTTAATAAAACTAGATTACTCACCAACTCTCGTAGTTGACCTGTTTTTACCCATGATGCAGATTTGAAGAATGAAGTTGATGAAAAGTAGGGTGTACCTTAGAAACCCACAAGACTATTTAAATTTGATGTAATAAATGTTGTTTGTATTTGAATTTGTATTTGTATGTTGTGGATCTTGTTTGCCTACTTAGTACTTAATTGAATCTAATCATATTATAACATAGTTGTCATGAGACTTTGAACAATATATCACTCCTTGATCAATTCCGCCAAGGATCGGGGTGTGACATAAACGTTCTTTATCAGGCGCTTAATGTTTACATGGAGCTATGTTTCCCATTTCTCTTGTTTTAATTTTGAATTTGAAGTATTTAACAATTTATTTCTTTGTATACAAAATGATTTTTAAAAAAGGAACAAAATATCCATATAAGTTTGTAGCTTATGTGTTCTATTTGAGAAGGCAATTTTTCAGGAACATCATGGGTGAATCACCGAAAAATATGCCGGAAAAAGACCTCAAGAATCTTAAAAGCAAGTTAAAGAAAGACTTTATCACGATTAGATCAAAAAAAAGTATTTTACTCTTCGTAATTCATTTGTTAAAACTATTACTAACAGTAACCTAACATCTAATTTTCCCACTAAATGTGCAGAATGAACTTCTATTTGCTGAAATCGAGTATATGCAAAAACAAGTAAGTAATGATGTGCTGGCATGAGCAAGATTAGGTAGTAAACTAGCTGGACTTGGTAATAATATACAGGGACAATCACTGATGATTGATTGAGAAACCAATCATTCATGATAAACTTATGAATTATATTTTTTTAATGCTTTGATGTCAATTTTTTTTGGAACCAGCGAATAGATATATGGTTTCACCTGAGGGTAATCAGCCCCGCAACCCAGGGCGGTTGGCGATTACCTAAGGCGCAAAGGCCTTTCCCCTCCACCTAATTCGCCTTCCAGGAAAATCCCCCACATGGGGTTAGTCGGTGTCGAACTCCAGACCTCCCACCACATGGGTATATAACCCGGGTGCATCCACCCAGCTAGGCTGGGCTTCACTTGCAATGTCAATTGTTGTATGTTTTGATGATTGAGGCAATTTTCTTGCTGATTTAGTTGTTGTTTTTTGTTTAAATAGTTAATCATTCATGACTACAATGTTTTATTCATTCATGATGATTACAATGCCTTATTCATTCATAATTGCAATGCCTTATTCATTCAGGTCTATAACAACATTTTGTTAACTTTTTGTATAAATTTTTACAGATGTTATCTGCTCAAACCACATATTCTTGCTCAATTTCAGAAGATTCCTGCCAAAAACGTAAGCAAATCAGGTCTGAAGCTGCTGATTAGAGGAAATGCTGGTGTATTCATTGATGATTAGCGGGATTCGGTTATGATTACGGGCGTATTCATTTATGATTAGGGGTGTATTCATTTATTTCCATGATTAGGGTGTATTCACTTATGATTAGAGGTTTATTCATTTGTGGTTACAACTTAACAATATTTTTTATTTCCATAATTTCCTTATATATTTATGATTACGAATGTATTGAATTTTTTATATTTTCTTTATTCATTTGTGCTTACAACTTAACAAGATTGTATATAAATTATCTCTAATTTGTGCTTTATTCATTTACGATTATAACCATATTGATATATGAATACAAAATACGTCTATTCATACATGATTACAATAATTATGATAAAATAATAGATTTTCAATATCATTGATACTTTGATTTATAAAAAAGAAAAAAAAAACGTTTTTTTGAAAAAAGAAACACATTAAATGATAATTTTCATAATTTTTGGTAATTAAAAAATGGAAAAATAATTAAAAAATAATTGTTTTTTTAGGTAACTATTAATCAAATCCTTAGATTTTAGGAAATTATCAATTAATTTATTATATTATAATTTAACTAAAATACACAAGTACTAATATGTCCTTATAAAATGATTGGTCCACGTTTGGCCTCTAGTTTTCCACCTTTTATTGGTCTCTATATAACCTCTCCCTATATATATATATATATATATATATATATATATATATATATATATATATATATATATATATATATATATATATATATATATATATATATATATATATATATATATTGGGCCGGCCCTAGGCAAGTGCGGGAGATGCGACCCTACAGGGCCCGTGTCGTCGAGAGACACGATATTTTATATGTATACAATATAAATATTGTATATAAATTAAGTTTGCGTAATAGTTGCACAAAACACTGATGACAAAGGCGTTGAAACATTGAATTTGAGATTTCGGGTTTGATGCTTGGGAGTTGCTCAAGTATGGTGTATTTTTAGCGCCTATTGCCTTGTAATTGGGCTTCCAAACCCATTACAGCCCAAATAAATATTGTTTCCAGCGATTTATATAATATTTCGATATTACTTAAACCTAATTAGCTAAAATTAACCTACAGCAACGTCACATAGGTGTTAGTCGATTTCAAGTTTTTAAAGGTATAAATTAAAGATTTTAGCCTAGACTTTTTGGTATTGTTTTAATTTTTGGTTTTATTAAACTATTATTGAATTATTATATGATTTATCTATTTTCAGAAATTATGCATCCTAAATATTTATATGGCAGTCAAAAACGTAAAAGAAGAAAAGAGTTACGTTTAGGGGCCTATTTTTAGTTTCCGCACAGGGCCCTTAAAATGAACGGACCGGCCCTGTGTGTGTGTCTATATATATATATATATATATATATATATATATATATATATACTAGGTTACAAACCCCTGTTTTACACGGTTTACAAATAAAAAACCTTATATAATAATTTTTCCTTAAAATTGAATTCTACAAGAAGTTTAGAAGCATTAATATCGTGTTGAAAGATTTTGGCATGACCTGCAAATAATGAAAACCCCGTTAAAAAGTTCCTGTCGCTTTTTTTTCAAAACTTAACACCATAAATTATTTCATATACATTCTATAATTAACTAAAAAATTTTACGGGCATGATTACTTAAAATGCAAATAATTATTATGATATAAGAGATAAGTAAATCACCACAATGCTTTTTTTGTTATTTTCGAGCATGTGCTTGTCAAATAGGTTACTTTGATCATGATGCCACTTTAATTGAGAGGCATGGAGCATAAATTAAAGCTAATTATTATAGAACTACACAATGATAAGGTACTTTAAATGAAATTTGTACGGTCCTTTCTTTATATATTAAGCTGTAAAGGAGAAACAAATTAAGTCTTAAAGACTAAAATAGAATACACATACTTAGAAAATTTGGAAACTTTTAAACCAATGTATGAAAAAATAAAAAATTTGAATGAAGGTAGCAAACATACATGTTCATGCTTCAGCCCATCATTCTAGAAGATGATGAACTACCACTTCATTGAACTTCTAATTCAGAAACTTTTATGCATATCGGTTCCTCTGCCAAATACGCATACACACACAACCACGAACATGCTATTTCTTGCATTCTAATATTGTACCTGCTTAAGTAAAAAAATTAAAAATTAAAAAGATATTACGAAATAGAAATGAAAGTAAGATACTTGATTAGAACTTCTATTTTTTTTCTTTTTAGGATATTGCACTTTCAAAAAAGTAATGTATGATATTGTTATGAATAAATGCACTTTTCAAAGTACAATGCTAGAATAAACAAAAAATGAAGGTACAATGTTATTTTTTGCATTTAACCGTTTATGTTTCTCTTCTATTTAAACTCTTTTTCATTCTGGAACCACATAAAATTTGACAGCCCTGCTTGACATCCTTGAGCTTATCTTTGTTGGTTCAAGACCTCTTATTCTTCCATTATAAACAATGTACGTTATCTTTTATCATTTATAGCAATGTACTTACACTTTCTCACCTGTAATAGCGCCTTACTTGATACTTTAATTGATTCTTTTATGGATATTCTCGTACAAAGCAATTAATCCAGCTTTGGCTCCATCATCATCTGATCATCCAAACAATAAGTAAGCTTATTAAGACATCATAATTTTTAATATCTACCCGTTCATATCACTGAAATTTGCTTTAAATTTGGATGACGTTGTTATTGAAACAATTTTTCAAAGTACCATGCCTTGATAGGATGTAATGAAAGTAGGATGTTGTAATAAACAATTATATGAAAGTACATTGCTATTTCTAGCATTTGACATTTTGACACTAAAAAGTTTAAGTTATATGCAAAAACCCAACAAATAAGAGTGTATTTCAATTTATTTATTTATTATAGCATCCTACTTCCACGTTTTCCATCACAACGTTATATTTCCTATTTTTTTCTTATTAAGGCATCGTACTTTTAAAAATCTACCCAATCCTAAAATCCAAATGTGCTTTATACTTGGATGACATTAATATAACTAAACATAATTTTCAAAGTACAATGCTTTACATGGATGTAATTAAAGTAAGATGCTATCATAAACAAAAATATTAAAGTACGTTGATATTTCTTGCATTTAACACTAATGGAAATCAGAACCGTATAAAACCTACAGATGGGCATAGCGCATTAGGTGGTTAAATGTAGTGGCACCAGCCCACACGATGGCAACCTAGCGGTGAACCGTGGCTAAGTAGGTTTCTAATGGAGACCACTACATAAAACACTCGGTCCAAAACTGCAAAAAAAATAATAATAATAATGCTAGTAACAGTTTTAGTTAAATACAAAATATACAGAAATGCATGAGAGAACTAAAGAAAAACATAACGGGAGTTTGATTTGTCTTTACAAACACATTTATTCGTTCCAATATGTAATTTACAAAACAAAAACCTCTTATTGTCCTAGGTAGAAATCGTGCGTTAATCACTTTGATTCCTTCTTAAATATGCACAACAATTTCTTCTGAAATTCAGAAAGGGTTTACACCACTACAAAGTTGATGTATTTGTTGCGGTCATAGATATGCAATATCAAGAGCTCAACAATCGTTATAACAAAGTAAACACGATGTTACTTATTTTGATGACTTATTTGTGTCCAAGCAAGTCTTTTCAAGCATTTAATGTGGAGGAATTGCTCAAAATGGCTAAATTTTATCCTAACGAGTTCCCAGAACATGACATTGGAGCACTTTGATCAAATCTTCAAAATAATATTGTAGATGTACGTGACGATGAAAGGTTTAATAGCTTGAAGGGAATCGGACACTTGGCAAATACCATGGTCAAAACAAACAAGCATACTACATATCCAATGTTATATCTTCTACTAAAATTAGCATTGATTTACCTATTTGCAACATCAATCGTAAAAAAGAGCATTTTTCAACCATGAAATTGATAAAGAACGACTTGCGCAATAAGATGAGTGATCAATTTATGAATGATTGTTTAGTGTCATATATTGAGAAAGATGTATTAGTTAGTATTAGCAACGATGCATTTGTAGATATTTCTAAAAATTGGAGAATTCGTCGTGAATAATTGTAAGACATTTAGTGATACTTTTGAATTATGTTTGATCTGTAAAGCCAATGCTATATTTTCCTTGGAGAGTTATCACTGAGAACCCGACCCGATAATTCTTTTAACCCCTTGATTTTTGTCATCCTATTTATATTGGATATCTGTGAGTTTCAATCCTAGATTCATTGTTCTCCATTCTTAAAATATTTTGTATAGGTGTCTCAAAATATAAATATTACTACATCCTATTAAAAGTCAGGAAAAAAAAAGAAGCCATGAAGTTTCAGAAGAATTACAATATTGCCATAAAAGCTAAAATGATATAATTATAACTTTGGCCGTTGTATTTTTTATATTCAATAATTACAATTTTGGTCCCTGTAGTTTAAAGTTTATAATAATTACAGTTTTAGTCCTTATAGTTTTTAATTTATGATAATTACAATTTTGATCCATATAGTTTTTAATTTGCATAATTATAGTTTTACTACCTATATTTTTTGATTTACTTAGAAGAATTACAATATTGCCACTTGAGACCTAAAGTGAGTTAATTAAAATGAGTTAATTATAAATTTGGTCCTTATATTTTCTATATCCAATAATTATAATTTCAGTCCCTATAGTTTTTAGTTTATAATAATTATAGTTTTGGTCTCAATAATTTTTTATTTAGGATAAGTACAGTTTTGATACATGTAGTTTTTAATTTGTATAATTACAGTTTTGATCCTTATAAGGCCATGAAATTTAGAAGAACTACAACATTGTCACTTAAGACCTAGAATGAGTTAATTGTAATTTTGGATCATGTATTTTCTATATTCAACAATTACAATTCCAGTCCATATAGTTTATAGTTTATAATAATGACAGTTTTGAACCCTATAGTTTATAATTTATGATAATTACAGTTTTGGTCTTTATAGTTTTTTATTTGCATAATTATAGTTTTGGTACTCATATTGTTTAATATATTAATTACAGTTTTAGCCTTTATAATTTCTAATTACAATTTTAGTCCCTATAGTTTAAATTTTATACTAATTACAGTTTTGGTCCCTATAGTTCTTAATTACAAATAATTATAGTTTTAGTCCTTGTAGTTTTTATTATGCATAATTATAATTTTGGACCTGATATTGTTTAAGTTGTATTGATTATAGCTTCGGTCCCTTTAATTTTATGATAATTACAGTTTTTATGGAAATAGAATCTACATATTAAAAATCTAAAGAGATAATTTCGGTTTGGTATTTTTTAATTTGCTTTAAGTAAAACTTGGGTCCTGGTATTGGTTCATGTAGTTTTTAATTTGCATCAATCATTATTTAAGTCTTTGTAGTTTATAAGTTAGGATAATTGCAGTTTTGGTCTCTATAGTCTACAATTTGCATTAGTTACATTTTGGATTCCGAGTAATAGCGATATTATAAAAATGGTCTTTATGTAATAGCGACATTACAGATATAGTCATTATGTAAGAGAAATTTATAGTAATAGTCATGGTTTAATAGCAAAATCACAAAAATGTTCTCTACGTAAGAGAACATTATGTAAATGGTTTTGAATACATATATATATATATATATATATATATATATATATATATATATATATATATATATATATATATATCATTAATAAACCCGCTGCAACGCGCGGGCATTACCACTAGTTTTATTTACTATAAGGGTGGGGGAGTGGGTCTTTCCCAACCCTCTCTACCTACAACTCATATAAGTTTTTCTCTCTTCTCTAATTTCCATCTTTCACCATCTTTCAGTAGAGGAGTAATGGATAGTGGAAACATATATTTCTCAACCTTCAATGCCACATCATATTTTCTATATTAAAATTGATTAATTAAATCAAAAAAATTAAATGGCATTTAATTTAATATTTAAAATACTATTGAAAAGTAACAAATAAAATAAAAAAGACAAATAACATTAAATTAAAAAACATACCATTACAAAATTTAAAAGACAGAAACGATATTTTAAATTCTAAATACGGGAAGTTAAAACCAAAATACAATAATTAATACCTAAATACAATAATTAAAACCTAAAACCGAGCAGACCACCTATGTGGATTTTTCATAAAATTTCACGTTTCGATATGCATAAAGTCTCTGTTGTATGTCACCTGATACTGTTGTAGGGCTTGTTGAATGATCTCATCATCGGTTGTCCTGTTTTTTCAGTTCATCGATAGGTGTAAGTAAATTTGATTAAATTTTGACAGTTTAACTGACAAATTCTTCCATTTGCTGTTAAGATGATGTTTAGTCAGATAATCTTTTGTGCCTAATATGTTGGATTAGATGTCTAAGCCCATAACTATAATTGGTATATACTTGAATTGATAATAGCAAAGTCATTTTGGGTTGCCCTCAGTAGTCTAAATGGTATTTGAGTTATATGAGATAGAAAAATAAATAGTTTATTAATTTATTATGTGATAATAAATTAATTAGAAACTAGTTTGGAATTAATTAGAAATAATTAGAATTAATTTGAATTAATTTGAGATTTATTAAAAGTACAGGGTCTGAATTGTAATTGTTCAATAGTTGAGCAAGGAATAATGTTTGGGGGAGGATAGGGGACGAATTTTAAAGGGTTTTATCCCTTAAATTCATCCACCATGAATGATGGAAGATATGGATTCATCCCTTCCAAAATCGTTCAAGATAGAATGTAAGTGAAAGGGTTTTTGAATTTAAAAATAATACGGATTAATTAACAAATTATCCTTTATCTAGTTTGAATTCAAATAAGGTTTATCTATAACATCTTTACAAGCTATATAAACCCCTCCTGGCCCTCATAATCTCTATGCCAATTCCAGAGCGTTTCCTGGAGTTTTTCTTTTCTCTCTCTCAAGCAGAATTTATAATCCCTCTCTAGGGTTTTATAGCGAGCTTTTCTAAAGTACCTAATTGTTTGGACTTTTAGGTGTGAGCCATTAGAGGCACGACAATTGTGATGCTTGCATCCAAGAGATCTAAAAGTGAATGAATCTTGTTATTTACTATAATAACAATAAGGTATGTAATCCTAAACCCTTCTTTGGTATTTTCGAAATTACCCAGGGTTTCTTATTTGATGTTATTAGTTATAGGTTCAATAATGAAAGCATAGATCCTTTAGGTTGCATGCGAACTTATGAGTTTTAAGTTTATTTGTTTTACCTAAATCCTATCACAATATCGTGTGAAACAATTCCATTTTACGTTCTCAGAATTGACGGCTGCTTGCCAAATCCACCTCTTCATTGATGTTGACGAAGGCGGTTGCCAATGTCACCTCTTTATTTAGAGTCCATCCCTAGAGAATATTTCTTAATCCAGCCATTTTTTATATAATTTTGTAGATTATTTTAAATTTTATAGTCCATCTCGTTGGACTCGCACCCATACCAGACTGCCTTAAGAATTTTTTTTTAATATTGTAGCATATACACAAGGGTTCAAGAATCCGCACCTCAACCCTCTTTCTCCATCTATCTTCAACCCGCACAAGACGGTATAGCTGGCCGGCGCCGACCGATGGCGACTGTGCCAGCAGCCCCACCCTCCAACCCGACCGAACCCTGAGCCATCTTTTGACGAGTTCGTCCACCCTAATCAATATATAAATCTGAAAATATACAACTACCGGTGGCTTCTTATAGGAAAAGAATTTGAAAAAAAAAAAAAAACGTTTAGAAAATAAAATGAAGTCGTTAATTGGCTTGAACTCCCATCACACCCGTTGAAGTGACGAAGCTCAGCTTTAAAGCCTCAAGAATATTATCTCCATCTCATTCAGGTAGATAAGGGGAAATGCAGACTTCCTCATCTTCTTCCCTGTAAGTAATAATATCTTACTTTTTCATCAACTTTCATGTCTGAATTTTTGATCTCCTCGATTCTTGTTGTTTCAGATGTGCTATTGTCCCTTTAGATTGCATTTTGAATTGTTCAAATCAGCTAGCATATCCTTGCAGTTTCAGTTTGGGGTTATCAAGAGGTTCGTGCTCATATGTATTACCTTAATCTCGAATTAAGTTTTCTCTTATTTAAATCCGAATTCCAAGCCATGGAATTTGGGGGTCTCAGATATACCCTAGGATCATTCTACCTTAGCGCGGCTAAACTCATGAAATCAATTGTTCTATTTAGGTCGTAGCCATTAATTTGATTTCAAATATTTGAAAACTTAAGCAATGGTTTCTGTCGACTATTGAAAAACGCAGAATATGTATTTATCTAAACTAGTTCCTACTTTAACACCTTTCATCCCCAGATAAGAACTTCCCTTTCTATCTCACTCTTTCGTTTTTGCAAGGGAGTTGTACTGAAGTGTAAGCATAATATCGATGTTAGTGATTAACATGTGTAATATCTTACAGGGAGCAGAGACCTCAAGGTATCTAGGTTGAAGGCTGGCTTTTGGGAATCCATTAGATCTGGGTAATACATGTGTCTGTTTTTTCTTTCACAATAGTTGCCTGTGTTAGTGTATTCTATTTTATGTGTGTATATACTATATACGGTACCACCTCCCTTTCTTGGTTCTGAAAAAGAAAGCCACCACTAGAGTTATATGGAAGGATCTTGAATCCTTGTTCCATGCCAACAAAGATGCCAAAACAATGCAATTAGACCCAATGCCCCGACAACTTCATCCACATCTGATTCTCCTGCCACATCAGCATCAGCCCCACGAGCATGATCTCATCGTTTTGCTCAGTTCATCACTCGGCTTGGCTTCACAAACAGCAGATGTGATTCTTCGTTGTTCAAGCTGGATCGGAAGTCATGATTTCTTATATATATATTGTTTTATGAGAAGGGTTTCGTTTCATGGGAAAATAACTTGTATCAGCCTGTTATTCGATCAAGGAATTACAATAGTCGCATAATCTTGGTGCAAAAACAGTAAAAACCCTGAACCATATAGCAGTTAGTTAGACCGTATTAGCATAGCATGTTTTGAGAGTCTCTCTCTCCACATCGGTAATTCCTTCATTGTATTTATAAATTTCAAGGTGTCGTGTTGCTCATCACACTTAAAGCTGCAAATCAATTCCCACCAGATTTTATTCAGAAGATCACACCACCCAAATATTATGTTTTTATTGCCATTACTTGTAAATACTGAACTTCCCTAGATTAGGACATATATATATATATATATATATAAACTGATTTTCAAGCTAAGAATCTGTATCTGTTAGGCTGTTAATTAGTTTATATGCCGAGTATATAATGAGAACTCTTGTTGAAAATCTATCATCTTTTCCCCAAAAAATCTCCAATTTGTTTACAAGGTTCTTAATCTCTTGTACTTCATATGTCTGTCCCCCTTCATCATGAATATAACAGATATGAATCCCTTGTGTTCTTACAGATTGATAAAGAACAACTCTACACAGGTCATAGAACCACCTTCTTCTACAGATCCCCAAGAAGATGAAGAACCTCTACCACAGGAATTTGTACTTGTTGAAAAAACATTGCCAGATGGAACAATTGAACAAATTATTTTCTCTTCAGGTGGTGATGTAGACATATATGATCTCCAAGCCTTATGTGATAAGGTAATTGAATCTCAATTCCATACACCTTTTATGTTTTTATTTTATTTTTATAAATGGTTTTAAAAGGTTGGGTGGCCTAGAAGACCACTGTCAAAGCTAGCTGCTGCACTAAGAAATAGCTACATGGTAGCAACATTGCATTCTGTAAAGAAATCAGCATCTGGAGAAGGTATATATAATTTTTATTGAAAATATCAGCTGAATTTGATTTGTTTTGTTTTGTTATTTATATTAATGACAAATCTTAGTATTGGAAGTTACTTGGCAGAATTAAATAATGAAAAGAAGCTGATAGGCATGGCTCGTGCCACGTCAGATCACGCGTTCAATGCAACGATATGGGATGTCCTTGTGGATCCTAGTTACCAGGTATATTATATACTAGGCGAATGCCCGCACGTTGCGCAGGATAATTTTTTATTAGTTAGAATATAAACAAATGCATGTTATTCTTATACCAAATTAAAATACATATATATATATATATATATATATATATATATATATATATATATATATATATATATATATATATATATATATATATATATATATATATAGAAAAATCTCTTCATTATTTTTAACTATATGATAATACATAAATTTGGTTTAAGATAAGAAAACTTTAACTTGAGGGGGACCTCTATTTATAGAATAAAAAAACTTATTGAGTTGGTTTATCATGACGATGTGGGATCAAAATTTCCTTCATAGTGTGTTATTTTGTGTCATTTTGTTATCCCACATTGCTTAAAAACACAATTGAAGAGAAATCAAACATCTATAAGTAAAGAGACTAATATAATTTTCATCCAACATAGCTTAAGAAACAAATTTCAAGGAAAGAAAACATCTATAAGTAGAGATGTTAAAATCATTTCTCTCATATCTTTGTTCTTTTGTGTTATTGATTGTAACCAGATTAGGAATCAGTTTGCAATATTCCATGAACATTTGATTTTAGTTTTAGGATCATTTTCGTAAAAGTTGGACAGGTATTAACCGATGTCCACTTCGATCTATTTTTTCTAATAAATTAAAATTAATATGGTACATGATAAAAATTCATCTTAAAATATATTGATTAAATGACATCTATTATAATATTTATAGATATAAACATATTTGTTTGAACTTTGAAGGATTATTGTTTGAAAGTTCGATGTGCATAAATCTTATGAAAGCGAAATAAAATATTTACAATGTTGTCATCACACATCGAACTGTGGCCACGACTTAATATGAACGTTCAACTCAGTTGGTATTTTAATAGTTTTTAACTCATTTAAATATTCATCTTTTTAGTTTCGATGATTTTGAAATAGGATAATTGTTAAAACTTTGTGATAAAAATATATTTTTTATGATAAATTGACCACTAATTAATAATAGATTTTAATAGCATGTTTCTAGGTTTTAATGTTTGACTATCTATTTATAATTGAATTTAAAAAAGTTGTTATGTAACTTTTTCGAGTTTTGGATGCAAACATGATATCTATTATGATAACAATTTATGTTTAATATATTATATGTTTAGATTATATATAAAGTTCAATTTTTTTTAGTAATATTCATCTTCATTTTTGAGTTTTAATAAAATTTCTACGTATATACATATTGGTAAATCGACAAACGTTTACTCCAGTGTCACTTTTTTACAAACGACACACTATAAACATTACATTTAGTCAAGGTTTTAAAAGTTTTAATTAAGGAACTAACTACGCATATACATATCGGTGAATCAAAAAATGTTCACACCGATGTCACTTTTTAAAAACGACGTACGATAAACTTCCAACCTAGTTAACTTTTTAAAAATTTTAACTAATTTTAATTTTTACTTTTGAGTTTCAATACTTTTTAGAGTTGAAACTAAATAGTAAAAATCTTTTAAAACTTGCGATAAAAAAAGGTTT
This sequence comes from Cichorium intybus, assembly GCA_023525715.1. Classification (NCBI taxonomy): domain Eukaryota; kingdom Viridiplantae; phylum Streptophyta; class Magnoliopsida; order Asterales; family Asteraceae; genus Cichorium; species Cichorium intybus. The sequence continues at coordinate 21,109,960 of CM042009.1, forward strand.
CTATGATAAAATGATCATAAATCATAAATTAATTAATAGACTTGAAAGATCAAGTTTGATGGATAATGAAAACAAATGAATTGTATTATATAAGAGAAAGAGAAGAGGTCATATATGTATGTGAAGCAATGTGGGATAAAAAAAATCTCAAATTAATGTGATAAAATATTTAGATTAATAGATTGATTATATTAAGTGAGAATTTGAAAGGTCATGGAGGTTTCAAATGCATGTGATGAGAGGAAAAATGCTTCTTTTATAAGATATAAGATTATATTATATTATATTTATAGGTAGTAATAATATATTAATATAATTATTTTGTGATAGGGACAAGGTTTGGGAAAGGCTTTAATTGAGAAAATTATAAGGGCTTTACTTCAGAGGGACATTGGGAACATAACACTATTTGCAGACAGTAAAGGTACATACATACATAAATACATTCCTAAAAGACCAACATTGTGTATTGTAGCATTTAATTTTAGAGAGATTTAAAAATTTTGAGTTGTTATTGCAGTTGTGGAGTTTTATAGGAATCTAGGATTTGAAGCAGACCCAGAGGGCATTAAGGGTATGTTTTGGTACCCAAGGTTTTAGATGAAGGGGAACACTTGATACTACTGTATGTATGTATGTATGGTAATATGTATGCATACCATTTACCCGTCATTGTAAAATACATACATACTGTTTCGTGGAGATTAATGTAACATAAGACATTTTCAAGTAATTTAAAGATTAAAAAGTTTGTGCAAGATCCTTTTTTTTTTTTTTTTTTTTTTTTTTACAATTTGAGTGTCTTCGTTACAATCTTGACAAATATGGAATAATCAATTTAATGATCATAATAAGTTGTCTTACAAGTTATATCACAATATGTTCAGAAACTATATCATGAAATAACCACATATATGCAAATTGGTCTTTGCAAAATTACTTTTCTGATCATCCTAACAAAAAAACATATTATTTTGTGTTATTATTACGATTTCATAAAAGTAATTATTATCATGCGAAATTATTATTCTTTTAGAAAAAGAAAAATGAAAAATGAAAAACTATTCTTCTTAATTTCTTTTAAAATGGAGAAAGAAAAATAAATTAGTAATAATTATGCAAGTTGGACACTCACAACGTTTTGTATGGTATTCCCTTTGGTCTCCAAAGGTCAAAATGACCAGGAGGTGCCAGGTTCTAATCCAAGGAGGAACAAAAACCCCCTAGTGCCACAGAGGTTCACCCTCGATGACTCTCGGCTACTCGCGAAGCGGGTAGTCGCCCGGGGATTAGTCGGCTCGCATAGCGTGTCGGAACCTCGGCTCCAAAAGGAGGCCAAAAAAAAAAAAAAACAAAAAGAACAAAAAAGGCTTCAACCTTTTGTATAATATTCTTTTGTTTTCGATGTACCAAAGCCGTTTCTTTGTTTTCAATGTACCAAAAACGCTTTTTATATACGCAATGCAAACAGGACAAAATAAATTCAGAAGAAGACGGCTGGGTTCCTTTGTTTTTGGAAAACAGAATAATTTTTCAAAATAAGAATTAAATTTGCAGAATAGTCTTAGTTCCACACGATAATACGGCTTTTTCACTGAAATATTAGAAAAGTACTTTTGCAAATCAAAGTAATTTTGTAAATATCATTTTGCGAAACATGTGGTTATTTCATTAACACCTCCCATTTTAGTCATTATCCGACAAATAAACTCAAAATATGATCCCAAAATCTAATGTATACAATAACAGAATCCTTTTTGTCACAACCACAAACCAACCAATTGACTCGAAAGGAGGCAACAAAACATTAAATATCTTGTAATCATATTTTAACACTTTTACCCGAGGCTTAGTTTTCTCTATGAAGCTGGTACTATACGAGGACTTCATCATCTTAATCTTAAACATCTTGAAATCAATCCAATAATAAAAAAAAAAACAGCAGCTATTGGCTACCAGATTTGAGGTAAACACAGTTTTGACTTAATTCTTCATAACTCATCAAATTAGATGAAACTATAATTCTATTTAGGGCAGGTACCATCAGGATCAGCATTCACAATAATCCAAGGATGCTCCAATATTTTCTCAAGGGGAAGCCTTTTTTCAGAATCCTTCACTAAAAGCTGCAATTGTTGAAATCATACTCACCTTCAATCTTACTACTCACACAATTAGGTAAATCTTCAATAAACAAATAACTTACTCGAGTGATGAGATGTTTAGCTTCCATAGAAACATTAGGACTAGAAGGAAACGTGAGATCAATCTTCATAATCCTATAATGCACATACCAATCTAGTTATCACATAACACACACACAAACACACACATCACACAGACAGAAGCAAAGTTGTTGTTACCTTCTAAATGTATCTGCTTGGCTGTCTGCTTCAAAGGGAGGGACACCATACAGAAACTCATAACACAGAATGCCTAAAGTCCAGTTATCAACTGCATAATCATGAGCTTTATTTTCCACCATTTCTGGTGCAAGATAGTCCAATGTTCCACACATTGTGTGTCTCTTGTCTTTTGACCGAACTGACCACCCAAAGTCTGCAATCTTTAATCTTCCCTGCAATCAAAGTCTCATATTTTCATATTGTGAAAAACAATGGAAGATTGAAGATTCTGCTAACAGCTTCAACTGTTTTCTTTAGATGCTAAATGTTACAAAAGCAAACACAATATGCCAACATTCTACATACCTCATGATCAAGCAACAAATTCTCTGGCTTGATATCTCTATGGATCACATCCTTCTCATGACAATAAGCTAATGCACGTGTGAGGCTAGCAATGTACTACAGATCACCAGCAATGTAAGAGATTTAGAAGAAATGGATATGAGAGAGAGAGAGAGAGAGTGAGAGAGAGGTAATTACAGTGGCAGCTTGTTTCTCGGAGAAATGACCACATCTGCGAAGCTCTCCATAGAGCTCACCTCCATGAGCATACTCCAAAATCAAGAAGATTCTTTCTGCATCGTGAAACCACCCATAAAGCCTGAGAACATGCGGATGACGAAGGCTTGTTTGGATCGCCATCTCTCTCTTGAGCTGGTGTTGCAGTCTGTACTTTTCAATTTGTTCTTTAAATATCACTTTCAAGGCGACTATATACTTGTTCTAATTGGAACAGAAAATTTCAAATTTGTCGAATTAAACCCTAATTTCATGGAAATCGTAGTAATTTAACAACATAGTTGAATTATCAGAATGGTATGTGTTACCTTGACTTCACGAGCGAGATAGACTCGGCCAAATTTTCCCTTGCCAAGAGGTTTCCCGACCTCGAAATCTTGAAGAGACCAATCTCGTTTCACTGATTCGGAAACCATTTACGAAACTGGGGGAGGGGAAGAGCTACGAAAAGGAATAACAGCGGAATTGGGGAGGGAATATCTGAATTTGAATAAAAGAAGTAAAGACCAGAGTAAATTGCAAAATTAGTCCCCAAGCTCTCTTTCCATCTTCATTTCTTTCACAAACTAAGGAGCTTTATGTTTTCTTTTAGAAAACCCAAAACACATACTTTTTGCTCCATTTATGTTTTTTTCCTTCTCCTATTTAAACCATTAAATAATTTTTGACACATATGTTTTACACCATTTATGTTTTGTTTTTTCTTTTTTAACCTGCATACGAAATAGAGATATATACAAAAAAATTCTTATATTTTGACTCTATATTCGATTAAGTCCTAATTGTTTTTTTATATTCAATTAAGCTCAACCTTTTGTTAAATGTTTACAATTTTGGATAATAGTTAGTTATGCCGTTTTTATATTTTTATAAATGATGATGTATATGGTCAAAATGTAAAGACTTAATTGAATAAAAACTGAAAATTATACTCTAAATTGTTAAAAGGGTCAAAATATAAGGACTTAATGAATATTTCTTTTTTTTATATATAACTAAAATTGTAAACATTTAACAAAATATTAGGCTTAATTGAATATAAAAAACAATTAGAGCATAATCGAATATATGATCAAAATATAAGAATTTTCCTAAATATAGCCCACCAAAATATATATATAACTAAAACCAGAAAATAACAATACAAAGTTAAGAACAAATGATCAGTGAGAGATCGAGCAACAAACAACAAAACAACAAAAACTACATACAAGTAAAAGCGTCAATATTCCACCGAACACAATCCATGTTTCTTTTATTACCCCTATGTTTGACCCACAAGAACACCGAGGCTTTGATTTGTTCCACCACACCTTGCGGAGACACCTGCTTGACCAAATACCCTATCGTTCCTTGCTTTCCACATACTCCACAATGTCCCGTACACTATGATGAACGCTAACCTCCTCTTCTTCGGCATCTTCCCCATTCGTTTACTGTGGATAAGAGCTCCTCTAACGTGTTCAAACCCTCCGGCTTGACCTCACACCAACCCGCAATACTCTCCCATATGCTTTTCGCAAATCTACAGCCTAAAAGCACATGATCCTGATCTTCCTCCACCGAATTACAATTACCACATCTTGTATCTGGGATGTTGATACCCCTGTGATTTAAAGCCACCACCGTAGGAATACCCCTCAACAACAATCTCCACAAAAAACAAGAAACTTTAAAAGGAACCTCCGTTAACCAATTCATAACATCACCGTTTTGAACTACATGGGAGTTAAATTCAATTCGGTTCCACAAGGATTTCACAGAATGCATACCGCCAGGGGACAGCTCACATCTCCAAATATTAGAAGCTTCATCATTTTTGAAAATCAAATTATAAGTTAAGATTATGTTTATGCAGTACCTTACTCATGCTTGCAATATTGTTCCATACACCCGGGAGATTTTTTTCGGAGAGTTTACCAAGAGGTTTATTTTCCAACCCATGAATTCCCACGATCACTCGACTCCAAAGGGCATTGGGATCCTTTCTTATCCTCCACCACCATTTAAGCAATAGGCCAATATTAAGAGACTTCAGTTAACCCACCCCGAGCCCGCCCTTTTCTTTATTAGCCACGATTTTGTCTCACGAAATCTAGCATATTTTATTTTGTTCCTCGCATCCACCCCATAAGAATCTTCTTCTTATTTTCTCTAGTTCCTCAATAATTCCATCCGGGGCCTTGAAGAGCGATAAATAATTATAAAATAGAATGCTTAATATTGTTTTGATGATTATAATGAGGGTTTAATCTCATATAAATAGGGTTACAAAATAGGCTCTTAGCCTAACCTAAACCATAATGAGCTAACCTAAACCCTAATGAGTATTAACCTTAATCACTAACAACTGGGACCCGATGAAGAAAGCGGTACAATTATGACCGAGTTCTTGCTAATTTCTAACTCGAATTAAACTGGCTGGGTTTCTCAAAAACTCGGTTGGACCGGTAATCGAAAACCGGGTTGACCCGACGGTTGAAACAAAAAATTTATAATTTAGGCTTAAAAATGGGCTAATGAGTTCAAGGCTCAAACTTCTAAAATTCGTCTACAATAGGTTCATCAAATTTAATAAAAATTTCTATAGAAACTTGACAAAATAATTTTTTTGTACAAAAATTGTTTATGTTTTATAATATATATAATTATATTGGAAAAATAAAAAGTATGAAAAATGTGAAAACCAGACCCGACGGTTGAATCAGTTGATCCATAACCGATCATCACACCAGATCAACTATTGCTGGCATCATGTTGATCAATCTATTTTTTACAAACACTAACTACCATGATAGATACGGGTTGGACGGTAACACACCCATTTTAATTTTAAAGATCAAATAACCTGAAAAAGTTTACATTAAGTAAAATAAGTTATAAACCTAGATAATTAGTTAAAGCTAAAAAAATAATGCAGCTTTTCACATAACTCTATACTTTTAGACCTTATGGTCTTATTTTTGTACTTTTCACATAACTCTATACTTTTAGACCTTATGGTCTTATTTTTGTACTTTTTTTAATTTGAAAAGTTTAATAAAATATGAATAAATATAAACATATATTTAAAAATAGGTAGATAGGTTGACATTATATCAGAAATTGTAATCCTAAAACACATATTTAATTTAACGAATTTATCTTGATTTAACCGGTTAATTTTGGGTTGACTTGAAGCTGCGTTGGCAGATATATTCAATTTTTGTCGGCTGTAACGATACCATCAAAAGTGATCCTACTTTGTTGCGTTTATATTAAGTGATTTATGATCATCTATCAAGGAGAGCTTATAGCGAGTGGTAACGTAAACACTTAGGTGAAGCATCTCTATTTCAATTTGACCAAAAAGGAAGAGACGATATTACTTATTGACTATACTTGCTTCATAATCGTTAAATCATCATGCGTTCTTTTGTTCATAAAAAAAGTAAAAGTATGTTGGTTTTCATGTTCTAATGATTAATAAATTAAAAATTATAATAACAGATAATGAGTGGATTTTATAGAATACTACTCTAAATAGTCCATCTTATAAAATGTGCAAATTGAAGCAAAGGCTATCGAGTGTCGAAAAACTTAAAAACGTGGAGGAATAAAAAAACCAACAATGTTGACTCAAATATGGTGTTGTATTTTGAAAATGGTGTCTGCTGACAAATTGATCGAAGCGAAACTCGCGAGTTTGATGATCATAATTTTTGATTTTTTTTGGTACAGTGAAAGAACATAATAAAGCTAACAAGCACCTAACAACTATAAATGATATTTACAAGTACAAATTTATATTAGGATGGTTGGTGTCAGTACCCTAAACTTAGCAACCCAAAACGAATTCGACACGAAAATAAACGGGTTTAGACGACACGACACAATTATTAAACGGGCCGGATTGGGGTCAAGCTCTCTCAACTCGTTTAATATTTTAACTCGACACGACATGTTTGTCAGGTCTACGTGGAAGGATTTCAAACATATGTTGAAACACAAAACGGAGGAGTTGTTTCTTGTACAACTTGACAGCCACTTAAGAAATGAAGAATCGCTACAGGTTTAAGAAAGTGGCAAAGGAAAAAAGTCCCTAGTGTATATGTGAGCATGGTGGAAGATGGGAAAAACTAGATGCATAACAAGGGAAAGAAAAAGAAAAAGAAAAAAATTAGAAAACTTCCAACAAGAAACCAAAACTTGTGTGTTTGGGCTGCAACAAACCTGGTCACATGAAACATGATTGTCATTTGATGAAGAACAAGAATAGAGCAAGCACTTCGGGACAAGGATCACAATATCAAAGTCCAAAACCACAAGAAGATCAAAATCTAAATATTGGTACTAGTTCTCTTATATATCATGTATCACTAATTCCTATGGCATTTTATGTACAGGATGATGATCATGCATAGTGGATAGACTTGGGGGCAACGAGTATTGTATTTAAATATTGTCATTGGTTCAAGGATTATGAAGTAGTAGATGATGGATTAATGCTTTATATGGGAAACCAAAATAAAGTTTTGGTTGCTAGTCATAGTTTAGTGTCTTTAGTATTTAGTTATGGAAAATGTATTCTTCTTGGAAATGCAACACATGCACCTAACATTAGGAAGAAGTTAATTTTTAGTGGTGTTTAAAAAAGTGTGGTTATAAACGAGTGTATAAGACTGATAAGTATATCATATCAAAGTGTGATACATTTGTAGGATTTGGGTACTTTACCAATGGTATGTTTAGCTTGAATGTTAATAATTAGATTGCAGATCCTATATATATGACATGTTCTAAAAATTGTGATTCTTCTCTTTGACATACACGTTTAGAACATGTACACTATAAATGAATGCTTGAAATATCCAAAAAATGGATTAATCTCTCTTTTTGACATAAACATAGAGAAGTGTAAACCTTGTATGCTAACTAAGATAATTAAACAACCTTATCTAAATGTAAAATAGAATTCTGTTGTGCTTGAATTAATACATACTGATCTATGTGATTTGCATGTAACTCCTTCCTTGGGTAATAAGAAATACGTTGTCATATTTATAGATGATTACTCGCGTATTTGTTATGTATACTTGTTACATTCTAAGGATGAAGCCCTAGATCAATTCAAAGTTTATAAAACTGAAGTTGAGTTGCAACAAAATGATTTAATCAACATGTAGTAGTGTGAGTTTTATGATCCTACTTATTTCTAATCGGTAGGAATCACACATGAAATTACAACTCCTTATGCCCCTCAACAACATGGTATATCATAGAGGAAAAATAGAATTCTCAAGGAAATGGTAAATTTTATGTTGTCATATTTAGAATTAATAAATGAATTTTGGGAGAAGCTATGTTAACAACTTGCTTTTATTGAATAGGGTTCCAAATAAAAGGAACAAAGTTACTTCCTGTGAACGTTAGTATAAAAATAAACCAAACTTAGGATATTTTAAACTTTGGGGCTGTCGGATGGTTTAGATTAACTGAACCCAAAATGAAAATTTTGGGTGAAAATGTATTTGATTGTATCTTCATTAGTTATGTTGAGCATTCCAAGGCTTATAGGTTCTTTGTTTTTGAGCAAATTGATTATGTTTTAGTTAATATTGTCATAGAATCAAGAGATGCAATATTTGATTAAAATCGTTTTTCAACCATACCTAGACCAAAGGAAATGGTTCTTAGTTGCAGTGGAACCAATAAGGAAGATGTAAGCAAAAGAGAAAGAAATGCTAAATCTTTTTGTCTTGATTTTCAGCTTTATCTAGTTGATGGTTCTAGAGATTAAAATGCATACTAGTATTTTTATTGTTTTAGACTTTTAGTATTGAAAAAGATCCTAAAACATTTAATGATGAAATGAAATCTCAAGATGTTGAAATAATAATCAAGCATGAACACCCAAGAATTTATATTTCACAGTCTCATTATATTGGAAAGGTTCTTAAGATATTCAATTGTCCAGATTGATCACATGTAAGTACTCCTACGGATCCAAGTATAAAAATTATGCCTAATATTGGTCAAGCAGTTTCACAACTTGAACATTCAAAGGTCATTGGTTGTTTAATATATGTCATGACAAGCATCGGGCTGATATTGCCTTTGTTGTAGGAAAACATAGTAGATTTACTAGTAATCCTAGTATCTACCACTGGCAAGGCGAGTGCATAAGTATCTTAAGAAAATCATGGACTATAGTTTGACTTATATAGGGTTTCCTTCTGTCATAGAATGTATATTGATGCTAGTTAGATTACAAACATCGAGGACCGGTCATTTACAAGTGGTTGAGTTTTCCTTCTTGGAGGAGGTGCAATTTCCTAGGCCTTTAAGAATCAAAATTGCATTGCAAATTCAACTATAGAATCTAAATGTGTAGCCCTTATATCAATCGGTAAGTAAGTTAAATGGCTAAAGTTTGACTTATGAAATTCCATTATGGCTAAAACCTATTTCACCAATTTCAATATAGTGCAGCCACTTTGGCCAAGGCATACAGTCAAGTGTACAATGGAAAGTCGCAACATTTGGGTGCTAGAAGTTGAGTTCAATGTGGAAAGCTTACTTTTGGAGATAAAAGCATATTTGTTTACATCATCCCATGGTATGTGCTTAGACCTGTAGACTTTAGGTAGGTTGAAGTTTCACCACTTCTAAAAAAGTGCATGTGTAGTTGCATGAATTAGGAGAATCGCCTAAGTGAGTGTGAAGTTTTGCAGCTTCAGAAAGGTTGGCTAGGCTTTTATGCACTCATGAATGGATCTGACACATGCCTAGTAATATTGTTAAATATAAACATTATAATTTATGTCTAACTTATGTGTATAGTATCTTCAATTACTCAAATGATTTGATAGGTTCAATCCATAGGACACCCAAATTCTTGAGTATTTGAAATGTGTATTATACTAATGTGAAAATTCAATCTTCAAGATAATTTCATTTTTATGTATGAATTTGGTTTTTTGTTTGCTATTTAGGTTAATAAATGGTTTTACTAAAATGGGGTAGGAATATTGGTGAATTTAGTTTCATCAACACGTTTAGTGTAGTTAGGATCAGTTCAAGACAAGCTGAGTTCAATTTGGATATTTTACGAGTCTAGAGGTGCGAGGCGCACACTCTGATAGCTCAGGATCATGGGGGTCGGGGCAGCGCCCCTGCAAGGGTTCCACGGGACATAGCCCCGTGCGGTTCTTAGGCAGCGCCCTTAGCAGGGTCTAAGGGACAGATCTCGTAGCGGTGCCGCTGACCGTTTAGCGGTCGGAGTCAAGGGGTCTCCCTTGCGGGGTGTAGTGAAGCGCCCTATCCTGAAACAAAATCCAGACAAAGAAAATGGATGTAGCTGAATTTTTCTGTCAAAACCCAATGGTTGCGTCCATTCCTAAAAGCCACGTTGTTTCCCTTCTTAACCATGATCTTCTTCAGATAAATTGGAGAGTTTTGACGTTGCAGACAAAATAATATAACGAGTGGTGTGGTGGAATTCCAAAGCGAGGGGCCTCACCATGCGGTGGTTTTTATGGCTAGGTGGTGTTCCCACACCCATTACAGTGCCACATACACGATGGGTGTACTCTGTTTAAGCCAACTTCTTTCGGGTTTTCTAATACATGTACAAAGAAAAAAAGTCACACCAAACTTAATATTATCATCTTCTTACTGGCTTCAATTTCTATTTTTGTCGTATGACTCCATTCAAATTCATTATATTGTGCATATGTTTGAGTGATTACGTCTGAGTAATTAATATCTCATTTTGCAAGAGTTTGAGAATACTAGATAGTGCAAATATTGTACATCGGTTTTGGGACCACTCTTAAAGTCTAAATCGGTTTTAATAGATCAACCATTAGTGAGTGAAACTGGTGGAGACAAAGATGGTATCCCCATCAAAATGAAATAAGCTCTTGGTGTGGAGCCTAACCCATAAGAATAAACATGTTTAATCTTATTTCCTTAACTTTTACTATACGACAGTTTACGCCCCTGTGATAGCAGCATAACAGTCGAGATGCGAAATTTCATACAAGATGTTCGATGTGGACCGTCCAGATGGTGTACTTTACCAAAAAATTTTATTCTTACACATTATTTGTATGTTATAATTGTTTATTGAAAGATATTGTATTCTTAAACTACTTTATAGTTTAGTGTTATATAAATCGAAGTAATGTGTGTTATGAATAGAATAATTTTGTGGGGTTGTTCAAAAAATTGTAAAACTTTATACTAAGAAAACTCTCAGTTCTTTTCCAAACCTCGTAAGTACTGAAAGGCAACAAGAGGAAATAAATGAGATGATAGTGAAGATATCGGTTTAATGTCAGCGTGGTGTATCGCTAGTGAAGATGACGTTTGTGCAAAAACCAAAGAAAAATCTCATTGTCGTCACGAGTACAAGAACTGTATCACGCTACCCAAACAGAAAAACCAGAATGTGAACCCAAAATCAAATAAGAGATTTTTGGAAAAGACTTGATGTAAATGCTAACAAGTGTGTTGTTTCCTATCGAAAATCATATAGCCAAAAAATAGTGGAATAAGTATGAACAGTGTTGAATGGAGTTCATAATTTTTACGAGGCATGTGGGAACAAGTTTAATGACCTCATTGTTTTAATGAAGTTATGTGTAAACATTCAAAGTAGGAAGATAGATAGCAACATAACACGATCTCGTTCTAAATGTGAAGTGTGTAATGAAGAAAGTAGTGGTAGCATAAAAAAGATCAATAACTAGTGAAAATGGGGTTATTATGTCTATTCCAATCTAGAAAGTTAAATAGTGGTCGTCCAACAATTTAACGTCCAACAGGTAGAACGAGACACACATCTTTACTGAGTACGAACGAGACAAGTATATTCGCTATATGTTACATCCTAATTTCTAAATGATATGCCTATAACCCGGCATATGGAAGCTCTAATGAAGCTGATAAACAATATTTTGAATACCCTATTGAACGGAAGTCATATGATAAATGGGGAACAATTTCACGACAAATAAATTCATAACACTCTAAAAATGATTTGATTGAGTATATATCACAAAAGTCCGGCATTGATAGTTATTCATGTGGTTTGCATCTACTCGATATGTGATTTTATATTTCGCATTGAGATAGTAAGTTGGTTTATCTATTTTATTAAATATTATTGATGAACGTAAAATATCATTTTTTAGATTTATTTATTTTTATATTAAAAATAAATAATTTATTGTTTTGAAAGAAAATAATTATTTTATATACCTCTAGTAATTTAGAATAAATTAAAATTAATCGTTTAAATTATATTTCAATTATTTAGAATAATTATATTTTAATTATTTTATCTAACAAAAATTTATTTTAGATTGGATCGGAGTGGGTTCTATATTTCAATGAATACGAAACTAGCTTTCTAATAAGTTTGTCCCAGTGGCTTGAATTCCCTGATTAGTCTTCGATGGTCGATCAACTTGTTCCTTCTAGAATTTTCATAAATAAATAGATAAATATCAATAAATTTGATGAATAACTTGTATTACAAAAGCTTATATATAAAAAAAATTCTTACGTGCATGCATCAGTTTCTTTATTATCCAGAAAACATAATATTTCTTTTGTCCTTTGGCATTGATGCACATATCTATTTTGGTATCAAGTTCCAAGTATCATGTAGGGACAGACCAAAGATGTTAAAAAACGAGTCAAAAAAGATACGGAGAAAACAAGTAATCTATTTACAAGTGTAACATCAACTTCACATGCAAACATTTTCCTGTACATACTCTATTCTTTTCTCATAAATTTTTAACTACCCAAAATATAATTATACAAATTACATCATTAGAATAATAATAATAATAATACAAACTTTTGAATCAAATGCTTCAAAAAATCACATGTACTAAAAATACATTTTAACAACTTTCGACTCATTTTTCTGACAACTTTTAAGTTTTAATGAACCATTTGATATAAAACATAACCCATTAAAACTATAAAATCTAAAAACAAGGTGTGATCAAATGAAATAGGCAGAGAATATATGATACAAACTTATTCAAGCACTACTGACACTAAGCACCCATCAAAACTACAAGTACATATAACCAACCACCAGAAAAGTGACAAAATCCCTAATATTTTTTTTTTTAATTATTTTGTTAGCTACCAAAAGGAAAATGAATAAACATAAAATAAAAACATAAATTACTTGGAAGGAATTTCATTGCTCAACAACTTCATTTTCTCCTCTGAACCTTCCTCTTCATCACTATTGCCCATCATCTTCTTCTCCTCGCTTTCACCGCCGGCGCTTTGTGATCCGGTCATCCGTGCCAGAACCACAAACGACATTCCTCCAAGCACGTTATTCACCAGTCTCAACCCAACCACGGACGTCTTGAACAACAATGGCGGCATCCCTTTTGCTAGAACGAATTCAATCCCGTTCAGAGTTTGGTACCTGAAATTGCTGCTCAAACCCATATGAATTGCCCATGTCATGGCGTTTAAAACGGTTGGTGGGGCCTTGTTTGGTGACTCGAAACTTGGATCCATTTTCTTCCTCATCGTAATTAGTCCATTTGACAGAGCAGTTCCGACTAGACCAGCTGCAAAACCCACGGCGGCAAACACTGTTCCTTTGTAGACAAACGTACCTAGTCTGTTGATTAGACTGTAGGCGCCAGGCTCGAACATGTGACTTGTTGGGGAATTGGCGAAGATGAAAGGAAGGGTTGCTGATGCAGATCCCATAGTCGGTGCTAATAGATACATCAGGGTGAAATTCATGATGGATCCGACGACGAGGGTGGAGAAGACGAAATCAAGCTCGTTTAGACCAAAATTTGGACGGGATGCCATGTCGCCAAGCACGCATGCACTCACACCAACAACTTCCTCCATTAAAACCTTGAATGGGAATTGGGGATCAGCAGCGACTCGCGATCTCCAACCACTAAGAAAAGCCCCAATTGGGCCGAAGCCGTCGAGGGAAGAAGAGTCGTCAGATTTTCCACCTCCGCTCCGATCGCCACTGCCACCGTCACCTCCTCCACCACCGCTGCCATGGCCGACACCGGCACCGCCGCCGCCGCCGGCACATGGAATATGTTGTCTATTGGATACTAAATCGGCGTTGATCGGCTTTGATCGAATGGTGAAAGAGGTAAAATCTAAAGAGGAGTTGAAGAGATTGTTTTTCCCATTAAGGTTTGGTAACTGGAGGCTAGGGACATGTCTGGCAGGATTGAGGTGACGGTTGTTTCCGGCGAGAGGAGAGTAATGAAGCTGAGCAACAGAAGCCATATTTGATTCAAACAGAACGGCTGTTGATCGCTTCTCCTCCACGCGAATATGAAGCTGAAATTTTAAAACACAACACAGATACGCATCAAAACGAACACAAGAATTATATTATATGTAGATCTAACAAGAATATTAGAAATTTCTAATTGGAGATTAGAAACTAAAATGCAGAGACATAGTTTATAACGATCTTCAAACATATATACTATATTCGATCAACAAAACAAATGAATCACAACGCGAAGAAATATATAACTGACAAAACCCCAGATTAAGAGATATACGTATAAAGATACAAGTTCATTTTGTGGGCATCGAAAAAATTTGAAAATATATTTCTATGATCATTAGAAGGAGAAGGAAAGAAATATAACCTTTAAATGGTAGAATGGATTATGACGACCGAAGAAATGAGGAGCGGTATGATCTATTACCGGCGGCCACTAAAGACAGTGAATCGAGAGAGAAAGTAGAAGAAGTAAATGCGGAAATGGGTTTTATAAAGAAAAGAAATGAGATTAAAAACCCTAAGGTGGCGTTTGGTTCGCAGAAAGTTTTTGAAGGAATTGGAATCTGTCAAGGAATTGGAATCTATCAGGAATTGGAATCCAATTCCATATTCTGTTTGGTTGGCTGGAAATGGATTTGGAATCTAATTTCATTTTCTGTTTGGTTGTCAGGAAATGGAATTGGAATCCATATAAATGACAAATTTGCCCTTATTGTGTTTTGCATAATATTTACTTTTTATATAACTTGTTGCTAGTGGTGAATGGTAGCGGTGGGTGGTGGTGGTGATGGTGGTGGCGATGGCATGTGGTGCTGGTGGCGGTGGGTGACGGTGGTTGGTGGTGGCGGTAGGTGGTGGTGGTGATGGTGGCGGTGGCATATGGTGGCGGTGGGTGACGGTGGTTGGTGGTGGCAGTAGGTGGTGGTGATGGTGGTGGTCGTGGTGGTGGTGGATGGTGGTGGTGGTGGTGGTGGTGGTGGTGATGGTGGGTAGCGATGGCGGCGGTGGTGGTGGTGGCGGTGGCATGTGGTGGTGGTGGCGGTGGGTGACGGTGGTTGGTGGTGGCGGTAGGTGGTGGTGGTGATGGTGGCGGTGGCATGTGGTGGCGGTAGGTGACGGTGGTTGGTGGTGGCGGTAGGTGGTGGTGATGGTGGCAGTGGCATGTGGTGGCGGTGGGTGACGGTGGTTGGTGGTAGCGGTAGGTGGTGGTGGTGGTTGTGATGGTGGTGGTGGTGTGTCGATGGTGGTGGCGGCGGTGGGTGGTGGTGGTGGGTGGCGATGGTGGTGGCGGCGGTGGGTGGCGGCGGCGGGTGGTGGTGGTGGGTGGCGATGGTGGTGGCGGCGGTGGGTGGTGGTGGTGGCGGCGATGGGTGGTGGGTGGTGGTGGTGGGTGCGTGGGGGGGTGGTGGTGGGTGGTGGTAGAGGGTTTCAATTTGTGAGGTAATGGAAGGGGTATAATGGTAATCTTGCACATTCCCTCATCCAAGGGAATTAATTCCTTCCATCCACTGAAGGAATTCATTCCCTCCATTTCAAAGGAATTGGAATCCAATTCCTTCATAAAAAACTTGAACCAAACGCAGGAATTCGAAGGAATTGGATTCCAATTCCCTCGAATTCCCTCGAATTCCAACGAACCAAACAGCCCCTAAGAATGAGAGAGAGAAAGAGTGGGGGGTTTGGTGAGCAGGGGAGAAGAGAGACGGAATCGGAAGATCTGTGTATTGTCTGTCTGACACGTAACTATCACCCTCTTTAATGTGTTATTAGGTAAAGTAGTGGTTAGCATGTGCTGAACATGCTAAATTTGCCACATCAGCTTAGCACATGCTGACCAAATTTGATGGGAGCAGTCAGCATGTGTTAACCATGCTAAAATGTACAACTCTCATGCTAAAAGGTACAAGTCATGTTGCTATGGTTGTTGATGGCAAGCTCGTCGAAAACTTGGCGAGGAGCGGCTTGGCGAGGGCGAGAGCGATGATAGCGGAGTGGTTTGGCGAGGGGATGGGATGTTTGGCGAGGGGTTTGGCGAGGGCCACTCCCCCAGCCTTAGCACTCCTTCTGTCCAATTTTTTGTAAAGGGCTAATTTATTTTTAACTAATACATTGTCTAAACTTTGAATGCTTAAAATGCCCAAAATTGGTATAGTAGTTACAATTTAATACCAAAAAAGATATTATATTTTCAAGCAAGATCTAAGGTTCTTGCATATATCATTTGCAAAATTCCATATATTCAAGAAAAATCTGAAAAAATTTTCAGTTGTTATCTGCGACTGCGAAAATTCCTGATTTGCTTGAAGGTCTGAGAAAATTTCATATCTTCAAACATAGGTTTGTGATTTTTAAAGAAGCTATGAAAATGTAACGCCCCATTTTTATATAAACATTTATAACTATTGTTGAAATCATTTAGTGACATATTGTCATGTATCAATATGATATTTAACAAAAACCATAAAAGTTCAAAAGTACAATCCACCACAATCATACTTAAGCATGTAATCATACTTAAAGTAAGTTCATTATTCTTTCATAACTTCCATTGGCTTCCGAACCTGAGATACATGACAAGTTAAACAACTATGCATAAGACAATTGTCTAATGAGTAACATGAGTTTTAGACATAACAAGATAATCAAACATTTGTTAAACTTCTATGAATCTCCAAGTTCACAAAAAGGAATTATAATACAATAACAAGATAATAAAACTTTTGTAAAACTTCTATGAATCTTCAAGTTTACAAAAAGGAATTATAATGCAATGTATGATCATAATTTAAAACAATTGAAAACCTTACGTGTTTCCTTATATTTGACTCTATATATAAAGACGGTCTTTTAGGTTATAAACCTAAAATGAAAATCCCGCGGATTTCTTCGTGTCTGTCATTACTAAAGTGAGAAGAACAAATCAACTCACTAAGGTATATTTGTCCTAGACATCTATTTTATGGCGGGAGGTACAATCCGAGTAGAGTTTTCTTCATTATACCGTTAGGGGGATATATTTGTCTAGACAAATTTAAAAAATTGAATGCATTCGGGACTTAAAAAAACTCACTCAAATCATGACTCGATAAGAATCAAATGAATTTGACTAGCATGTTATGTCTCTTAATTCAAAACGTCGTAGCAATGCTTCAAAACATAAAACAATACCATAATATATCTCAACTTTGTAAATGATCATAACTCAATGTTCCACAATAAACCAAAGCAACTAATGTATCCTTGTAGAAATTTCAATTCACATGAGTATTTCACATCCATATTTATCATCATTATATGATTTCTAACATAGATTCTAAAATGGCATTAAGTTCAATACCATGTAATCATTCGCATCCCTTGATGCTTTGTAGTTCATTTCATGAATTAACTATTCTTAAATAATCAAATATATACCAATAATGAAATATTTTAGTTGTACTTACTCTAATTCATAACTACATTCTACAAGTTAATTCATAAAATTTTGCTCACAACTCTAGGGTTTGTAAGTATGTTAAACATAATAAATAACATCATTTCTTACCTAACTATTTCTCATTTCAAATTGTGAGACTTATGCATAGTGTAAAAGGAGTGATGCCCAATCGGACACCAATCTTTAGCAGCCCCCAACAGTTTTCAATTGATCATATTGCCTGTAGATATACATACAAGCTTCAATACTATTTTCTAGTGAATATGCAAATTTTGAACATCCATATCTCCTTCATTATAAGTATATTTTAGTTGATTCATTTTACGTTGCTACCTACTTAATATTCTCTATACTTTAGAATCTACAAAATCCATAAATAATGCTTGAAGCCTAAATTCTAGGGTCATTTTGAAAGGGTATCAAACTTGTCTTCAACTTATTATTTTGAACACATGTATCAATATATTTGAATTTATCTTATTCTTTTGTATCCTAGATTTTACTAGGACTATATAAAATCTTATTAATGTTCTTAAACTTGTTCTTAACTATTAATCCTTATCTTTAATGATTTAAATCTTTTTGTCCCATATTGTGATATATAGCATACTTGTAAGTATAACTTGTCATTTTATGTACAAATAAAGTTCTAAACCTATATTTCACATAAATAAAATACACACAACTTGTTTAAACATATATTTCATTAGAAGAATACCCTTCTTGTTCTATTTTGATAAAATAACAAGTTGTCACATTTAGTTACACCAAAAGCTCATGTTTAATGCTCACATGTCTACCCTAAAAAGTTTTTGGAGGAAACAATTAGCTTCAACAATGGGTAGAAATGATTAGCTTACCCTGGTCAGCCAAACCATTTTGACCCTAGTTTTAAAAGGAACTTGTTGGAGAGTAGAGGATTTCAGGTTGGGTTTTAGAAGCATGTGCATTGCATTGAATATTTTTGGTTTGGTTGTGAAATGGTTATTACAAATGCTTCTTATCCTTATCTATATATATATATATATATATATATATATATATATATATATATATATATATATATATATATATATATATATATATATATATATATATATATATATATATATATATATATATATATATATATATGGTTTTGAAAATATTTTTGGGGATTTGACTTTGGAGTTGGATGATTGTAACTAACCAATTCAACTTAAAAACCAAATTCCGCGTTTACTCACTAGACTCTCGAGCCTAACTATATCAATTTGACGTGTATTTGTAGTGAAAGATCATGGAAGAATTTAGAGATGACCATTGAAATATTTAACTTTAAACATACAGAAGAATAGGACTTAAGTGTTATCGGATGTAGATTGTTTACTTAAACTCTTGTTTCTTGATTCATTTTACGGCATCCTCATATGACTTGATAAACTTTAAGATTTAAATGATTTTTCTGTTGGAGACCAATTTTCCGCAACTTATGTATTCTAAAAGAATTGCAGTTTTGTGAAACAAATAAAAATAATTTGAAAACTTGGTTTGTATTATTTAAACTTTGGGACGTAAATTCCGCTTAGTTGTATATTCGATTTTAAAAAGTAACTTAATTTCTAGAAACCCATATAAAGGTTGTTACATTTCTAGATACTATCTTTGCAATTAATCTTACAAACTAAGGCATATAAAAGTTCATTTTAAATGAATATTAACAACTTACGTTGAATTTTGTATCGAACACCCTAAAACAATATTTTAGATATTTCTTAAAAATTATCTATGAAAACTTAAATCCTTTGAATGGTCTCGACAAAAGGATTATTGTTTAATGTGATCGGCTTTGTCTTGGCTTTTGGATCCTTTTCTGTTTAGATAGTACCAAGCTTTCAAGTAAATTTTTGTCGCCTCTCGTACGGTCATACCAAATACATATTACTTTTTTATTTCATTACAAACATTTCTTTTAAGGGTATATATATATATATATATATATATATATATATATATATATATATATATATATATATATATATATATATATATATATATATATATATATATATATATATATATATATATATATATGGGAAATGTGAATATATGTTACAGCCCCATATAAGGTTACGTATAAAACTATTATGCTACGTCGTTTTGGGGGCTAAATATCGTTCTTTTTTAATTCCTGCTAATTATGGTCGAATCCTTCAACAGATACGCTAACCAAAAGATCCTGTATGCCGATACCTCCTCTGCGACTTGTTCTTCTCGATCCTAGCCTCTCAAGAAACCTGCTTCGTGAACCAGAAATCTCTTTCAAGCAAGCTATCGTGAACCAGAAAGCCTTTCAATTAATCTAATTCTCCTACAGATTCAATCAGGTTTTGGACTGAACAATCATTAGTCGAGTTTCTTTTGTTTTGGATCGTATTACTTTGTTTCTCGTTAATTAAGGTTTAAAAGCAATTAATTGACTTTCTTACTTTTGGATCGAATTACTTTGATTCTCATTAATTTGGACTGGACAACACTAACTCGACATTCTTTCTTGGATACGTGTCACTCTGATTATTTCTGTGGATTTAATTAAGCAACTTGGTAATCCCGCTTCACAATTTTTATTAACTTTCAATATAATAAAAGGGGATTTTTTGGAACCCTACTCGTAATCACATATTCGTAATCCCGCTTCACAATTTTTATTAACTTTCAATATAATAAAAATTAGATAATAGTTATTTATATATAATTAGTTATTATTTTTATATAAAATACGCTGTGCGGTTTAGTTTATATTGTGGTTTACGATTCAGTTCTTACAAGCGGTGTGGTTCGGCTTTTTTGCGGTTTTTATAAAATTAAAAACCGCACCGCATCAAAAAATTTAGGTTTTTGCAAAATAAAAACCGCATGTTCGGTTTTTTTCGGTTTCGGTTAATGCAGTATTTTTGTTTTTTTTTTGTTGCGGTTCGGTTTTTGCTCACCCCTAGGGCCTAACAGGGGACCCCCTCCTTTCGATTCTGGATAGCCTAATCTGACTTGGGATATCTAGCACAAATCAGGCCCAATTGTGTTGAACAATACTTATGATTCAAAGTATGAAGATAATCCTTTAAAACCAACAACGTTGACAAGAACTACAATTACTAAATATTAAACCCACAAAGTACTTGGTACTTTGGACATTAACAACATTATCCAATGTACCACCATCATGATCCACCTCCTAAACCTTCCCTATGTAAGCGGATGTTTGGGATTGTGGTGTGGAATAACTATTGACTTGTTGGCTTTTTGAAAAGTCAATATATGACGATCAAAACTTTTGGTACTAGTTAGAAATTATGTAATGATGCTAAAATGGAATGTTACTATTAAATCTTTCATTAAGTGCTTAATGAAAAGTGGTAAATTGTCCAAATATGTGTTATTATAAAATTTGTACATTAACTCATTTCATTAAGTTCTTAATAATGTTTACATATGATATGGTTGAATGAACAAGAATAAAGATGAAAATTAATAATGGTTGCTAATAAAGGGAATTATGATTTTAGCCTTACTTTGTTATTGAATAACTCAATATAGGGTTTGAATTGGAAATTTTCTCTCATTATGAAAAATGGAGTCCTTGAAAATATAAGAATATAGGAAAAAGAATAGAAGAAATTGGAGTTGTAATGAAGGAGTTATGAAAGGTTGAAGTTGGGCAAAAACAACCAAAATTCAAGAAAGGGCCAAGTTCAAGCAGGAAGGTCGAAAAACACATTAAGAATTGGAAGAACTTCAGTAAAAGTAAGTTGTAGTTCTCATTGTTAGCTTTCTAAACATATATATGGTTTGTAGAAATCGTATAAGGAATGAAAAAGTTATGATATGGTAAAGATCAGATAAAACTACATTAGAATGGAGAAAGTTGGAAGAAAATATTCTAAGTGCTAAGGAGCTTTCAAGCGCTACGCGGGTCGTGAATTTGGGCATCTCGAAATCAAACTTCCTGTGAATGTATGCGGTCGTGTGGGGTTTCCTATTGGGTTTGCGCGGGTCGTGTAAAGGTCTCCGTTGGACATAGCATCTACCGACCAAATCACCCACTTGTTGACACCCAACTTCCTTTAGAGATGTACAAGTGTACTCCACTATGTCCCTATGGTTTATAGACGTGAAAATCACCCAAATTCAGTCATTTTCTCCAATTTTCCTCTAGAAAGCTCTCCCAAGAACACTATGGAACACTATGTGTGTTCTTGGTGTTTGAGTGGGTGTGATTGAAATCAAGTCATTAATCCAAGATTAAGCAAAGGGATTTTTGTGGGAAAATACTATTGCTGAGGTAAGAAACACTTCTATCCAATTCATTTAAGCTAAATCTTCATGATTTAAAATTAGAGTATGAACCCTAATTTTGGGAAAATAAGAGATTTATGAAATTGATATGGGAAATATGTTTCTTATGCTTGGGTGATGTTTATCTAATAAAAGTTTCATTTAACACACCATGGAATCATCATATTGGATTATCCCATATGGATGGAGATTTGAAACTAGATAAATTGATAAATTTATGGATATATTGCAATTTTATGATGATATTTGAGTATTGATAATTAAGGAATTATTGTGGCAATGGTATTATTGTTTAAAGAGTATTATAGCAAAGTATAGTATGGAATAACTAATGAAGTTATAATATGATTGAAATTTTTGGTGGGATTTGTTATTGATTATGATATTGAGACAAAGAAGTATTGTAGAAGTGAATAACCTAGTTACGACCATGACTTGGGGCATACTGTCACATAGTTATGATAAAATGACTTAATGGATTAAGTACCTTAAGGAGTTATTGATATGGGATTGTGATGAATGTTAGGCATTGATAAGTATATTGTATGATGTCAATAGGCGGTGAGCACGTGTTGGAGAACCAAGGAAAGGGGAAGGAAACTTTGGAGGCATAACAAGTTTCCTCCATAGTCTCAAGGTGAGTACATGTGGATTTTTCTGGGTACATAACAACCAAGTTTTTATGCATAAATGAATTGTCAAATGTTTAAAGATTAAAGTTTATGAATATTGTTTTATGCAAAACTGTGATGATTTCTGTATGTGTGAGTAATGCTTAACGTTAAGACCAATTTTCTATGGAATGATGAATGAGAATTGAAATGTGAACTAAAGAATAAAGTAATAACAAAAGATGTCCGGACTAGGACCTTACCCATGAGAAGGGGTCAAAAGACACTACTGGGATGATACATCCCATCGCGAAGTAGTTATCTTAAGCACACCCTTATGGATAGATGTGTTCTAGTTCATGAAGGGGATGTGAATGTTACACAAGCACACCCTTACGGATGGATTGGTTCCATTCCGGGAAGGGGATGGTATACGGGGGCGCTTGTAAATAAAATATATTAATAAAACGAATCATTAATTGCAATTGGTCTATGATTTGACAAGGAAGTGTTCAAATTCTAATTATTTATGATATTGTACTTTGATTATATATGCTAATTTGCGGGTCAAAAACCAATATTACTCACGAGGCTTTATGTCTCATATATACGTGTTTTTAGTGCTATGTACTCAAGTCTCAGGTGAAGATGGTGAAGACTAGAAGATCTTTTGAGAGACTAGAAGAAATTACTTTTGGAAAATCTCTAGTGTTAGATGAATTTGAAATATGGTGATGTATTGAAATTATAAAACCCCATTTTTGATGTTTTATGCAACTTATGGTTAAAGTTTTTGTTAAAACATATTTTGAAAACTTGTAAATGGTTCGTAAACATCTATTAAAGTAACAAGGTGTTAAACAATAAGTTAAAAAAAGTGTTTGGGAAAGATATAAGTCAAAATGAAAACTTCTTTTTGAATAACTTATAAAAGTCATTTTTTAAGAAGTAAGGAGCTAGCGACTTATTAACTTTTTGAAAACAACTTCTCAATTTATAAAAGTCACTTTTAGTAATTTTACACATATAAACTAATCCAAACATTTTTTTAAAAACAACTTATCAACTTATAGCTTATTGTCACCACATAAGCTAAATCCAAACACTTTGTAAAAAAAATCATTTTTCAAAAGTCATAAGCTAATAAACACTTTTGTCCAAAAGTACTTATCAACTTAAATAAGCAATCCCAAACACTCGCCAAATCAACAAAGCAACATCAGCAAAAGGGTAAGACAAAGATGGTCGATCATCAAAACAGACACATTCTCTCTAACACTCTCATATCTTTCTTATAATACACAATCTTCTTTTATTTAACTCATGTATTAGAGAGTATTATTGGGAACATCCCAATAATATTTATGACCCTCTTTATCTATCAATCTCAGGTTCTACAATCTTTCATAGCAAGGAGATGCCATGACAACCCCATGTGAAGATTGACGTAGCAACATCGTCAAAACGAGATATTAAATCGCGAGTTAAGTTGTTCCGACATGTAATACCGTGTTATTAAAATTTAGAGATTTTGAGTTAACCTTGGTGTAATTAATATTAGTTAGATTATTTCATGAGTTTGGGTAGTTAGAATTTCATTTGGAATGAGTTTGAAGTTGAAAATGCTAAAAAGAGGTTACACGGGTCGTGTTGGAGTTACACGGGTCGTGTAGGAGTCCTTTGTGATTGTTTTGAGCAGACCGTGAGTTACACGGGTCGTGTCTTGTTGACACGGGTCGTGTAAACCTACAGACTAAAAACTAGTGTACAGCACGGGTCGTGTAATATGAACACGGGTCGTGTAGAGTGTACAGCACGGGTCGTATAATACGGACACGGGTCGTGTAGCTCTGCAGACCAAACTCCAAGTTCAATACCATAAATTACACGGGCCGTGTAATTTTAACACGGGCCGTGTAATCGCACAGATCTGTTTTTAAAGTGCGATTTTGTTTCATTTGGAGTTAAAACCCACTTCGACTAAAAGCTCCCAAAACCCTAGAAATTTGATTCTAACCCTTCTAAGTCGAGATTTGAGCCTATCTTTCACGAATTGAAGCTAGAGATTAGTTCCTTGAGCTTGAAAGGTAATCCTCTTTGATTTTTATCTTGTTTTGACGGTTGAATCTTTGGATTTGAGATGGTTCCTCGTGGTTTTGATGAACCACCTGCAACTAGCATGAATTAGAGTGAGTTTACTTGGAATTGTGTGTGTAAGGGAGTTCTAATTCGAGACCTAAGCTAGTGAAGTGTTTGTATTATGTTCCTAAGGTTATATGAGTTAAATTTGTGAAATTGGAAGTTACAATTAGGATAGTATTGCTATCTTTTGATTATAACCCTCTCTTATGGTTCAAATTCTTGATTGTTGTCGATATTGAGTATGATTGAGATTGTTGAATATTGAGTATGACCTGAGATATTGTGATACAGCTAAGGCTAGACAGGAGCACGACACACGCGGTTCAGGAGTTCCACAGAGTAACCCGACAACATGTGAGTAGTTATTTATTAGATGATTATGCTTTATTATGATGATTGTTTACAGATAAGAAGTGAACTATGTTTTGATTTGGTTGAGTATAACCAAAATTTTAATATATGGGATAAAGAGTTATAGTGTGTATATCACACTCGGGACTGAGATAGTCCATTGAGCTTGGTTAAAATAAGATAATGGATGATACAAACCAATTAACCTTAAATTACTCACTGAGCTTTCATAGCTCATAAATTGTTTGTTATTGTTGTTTTGTGTTAGGATTTGGTAGTGGCGATCGGGGGAAGCGTGTCTCAGAGGGATAGCTGGACTTGGATATGGACTTGGACTTAGTTGTTGTTTTGGAAATATGTAATCTAACCCGGTTTTTGAATGATAGTTGTAAATAGTTAAGACTTAAACTATGTTTTTGGTAACAGCTTTGTATTACTTGTTTCTTAAATTGAGTTACACCCTTTAATGTTGTTCTAATGTGAGAAGATTAATGTGTAATTCATTTTTGGGAAACCGGGTGTTACAAGTTGGTATCAGAGCCGTGGTTTAAGGGAATTAAATCTTGAGATGGGGTTTAGACTTAAACCAATGAGATAGAGAAGTCCCAAAGAGTCCCGAGTAGCTATCCTCCGCGGTGTATTACAAATGAGTTGATTATACATCATTTTGAGTATTATGGTGATATATAATTGAGTTGATTATACACCATATTGAGTATTATGGTGATATACAATTGAGTTGATTATACACCATATTGAGTATTATGGTGATATACAATTGAGTTGATTATACACTATATTGAGTATTATGGTGATATACAATTGAGTTGATTATACACCATATTGAGTATTATGGTGATATACAGTTGAGTTGATTATACACTATATTGAGTATTATGGTGATATACAATTGAGTTGATTATACACCATATTGAGTATTATTGTAGTGATTACTAAATGAGTTGATTTTCTTTTTCAGTTAAAATGAGCGCTGGAAAAGAAAAAGAGCGAGGTGATCCATCAAGAGATAAATCGGGATCACGAGATTCGGGTAAAGAGCATCAACCCGAGGGAGAGCGACCTCCCGAGATACAGAGTAACATGCAGGCGATGATTGCAGCTGAGGTAGCTAAAGCAATCAAAGATATATTACCAACTTACTTGAAACCTCAAACGGAGGCTACAACTGGAGGTACTTCAGGACCAACCCTGGTCCAACCTGAGCAAAGAGAGGGTCGTGAAGAGATTTTTACTGAGGCGGGTAGAGCTAGAATACCTGAGAAGACAAGGAGGTGTACTTATGATGTTTTTCAGAAGTGCAAGCCATACGATTTCTATGGGAAAGATGATCCCATAGCAGCCAAGAATTGGTTGACACACGTTGAAAAGATGTTCCACACAAGTAAATGTGATGAGGCGGATAAAGTTGAGTTTGCAACGAATTTGTTAAAGGAGGATGCACAGTTTTGGTGGGAGAATATGTGCATGGAGATAGGAGAAAGCTTGGCATATACCTTGAACTGGGAATAGTTCAAATTGAAGTTCACCGAGTATTATTGTTCCAATAATGCTATGAAAGGAATAGAAGAAGAATTTTTGAAGTTACAGCAAGGGTCGAGAACAGTGCAACAATATACGTTGGATTTCAATGAGAAGGCGAGGTTTGCACAACATCAAGCTGATACAGAGGAGCGTAAGATGGATCGTTACTTGTGGGGTTTAAAAACCCAGATCCGAGAGTTTTTGCCGAGTTCCAGATATACTACCTTTCAACAAGTTGCCGAGGCAGCAAGATCAAGAGAAAGGGAATTGCAAAGACAGGAGGAGGAGAGAAGAACCGAAAGAGAAGTTGGAGGATCCAAGAGAAAATGGGAATGTAAAGCTGGAGATACTTCTCAGAGGTCTACTACCACGGGTTCTCAATTCCGTGGTGAACCCAAGAAGAATGTGGAGAGATGGTGTAAAAAATGTAGACGAAAACACACTGGGGAGTGTGATCCCTGAAACCCTCCATCAGTTTGTTTCCAGTGTGGAAAGACGGGACATATGGCTTGCCAGTGTACCGAGAGTCGCCCTGTTTGTTTCAATTGTGGGGAGAGCGGGCATATTCGTCCAAATTGCCCAAAGATGAAATCTGAGCCACAGAGAGATTTTCAAAAGACTGGACGAGGAGGAGGTCGAGATCGAGATGATCGAAAAGACAGGAGTGGCGGTCACGTGAAAACGAGAGCTTTTCAATTAACCGTCGATGAGGCTCGAGACCAAACTGATGTTATCACAGATATTTTTAGCTTGAACTCTTCTCAAGCACGAGTACTTTTTGATTTCGGTGCTTCCATGTCTTTTATATCGGTGTCCTTTGCTTCTAAACTAAATATTCCGTTAGTCGATTTATATGAGAAAGTGATAGTAGATGTAGCAGATGGGAGATGTGTTTTTATAAAGAGTCATTATGAGCAGTGTCGGCTTGAGATTTATGGGGTTACGTACCTTATTAATCTGAAGCCGATCACTAATCATGAGTTTGATGTAATAGTCGGGATGGATTGGATGGATGATAATAGAGGTCAAATGGATTGTCATGAGAAAACACTTTCCATAAAAACACCGAGTGGTTCCCGAATTTTGATACGAGGTGAACGACGTTCACGAAAAGTACCGATAGTGTCACTTGCAACGGCTAGGAGATATATATGAAAGAGGGGGTGAATTGATTATGGCACATGTGATTAGTGCCGAGTCAAAACATTCCAAGATAGAAGAAGTAGAAGTGGTTTGTGATTACCCCGATGTATTTCCCGATGATCTTCCAGGCTTACCACCAAGTAGACAAGTTGAGTTTGTGATCGATGTGATACCAGGGGCGAAACTGGTAGCTCGACCACCGTATCGATTGGCACCTTCCGAGATGGAGGAATTAAAGAGACAGTTGCAAGAGTTATTGGAACTTGGGTTTATTCGTCCGAGTTCGTCTCCGTGGGGTGCGCCTATACTCTTTGTGAAAAAGAAAGATAGATCTACGAGAATGTGTATAGATTATCGAGAGCTCAACAAGATCACTATAAAGAATCGTTACCCGTTGTCGAGGATCGATGATTTATTTGATCAACTGCATGGGGCCACGTATTTTTCAAAGATTGATTTGAGATCCGGCTATCATCAGTTGAGGGTTCAAGAAGTTGATATTCCGAAGACGGCTTTTCGCACGAGGTATGGTCACTATGAGTTTTTAGTCATGCCGTTCGGTTTGACTAATGCTCCAGCTGTCTTTATGGATTTAATGAATCGGGTTTGTCGTCCTTTTCTCGATAAATTTGTGATTGTATTTATCGACGACATCCTGATTTATTCAAAGAGTCGAGACGAGCATAGATTTCATTTACAACAAATGTTAGATCTTCTTCGTGTTGAGAAATTATATGCAAAATTTTCAAAATGCGAGTTCTGGTTGCGGGAAATTCAATTTCTTGGCCATGTGATAAATGAATGTAACACCCCAACTTTTACGCAAATTTTTTTTTTCAAACTTATAATACAAATATTTAATTATACAAACCATTTAAATTTTTACAAACGGGGTATCACAAATACATATCGTAGCCATAGTTCAAACCTGTTTATTTTACATTATTGTACAATAGAAGCTACGGTCCCACCCGACTCTTTTTACATCCTTCCTGTTTACCTGAGTACATAGCATTTAAAAAACATACGTGAGACATAATGTCTCGTGAGCATTATGGGTTTAGACCCAAAAACATTTTGCCAATAATATCATTATTCTTTAGATGTTCAATATTTCTTTTCCTGTGAGCGCACCCACAGGTATTCCTTATTTCTTTTCAATGGTACGTTCCTACGAGCGCACCCGTAGGTTTTATACGAGACGCACCCGTATAGCTACTTCCCCAATAACATGAAACGAATTCATCTATCAAGGTAAGACAACTACTTCGCGACGGGAGGTACCATCCCAGTAGTGTCTTTTTGCCACCCCTACCGCAGCAGGCCGTGGTCTTTATCCGGATACTTCTCAACTTATCAACAGGGCTCAATCACTTTATTACTTTCTTGTATTTCATTTACCATTTCCGTACACACTTACTATTCCTTTATTCCATTTTCAGTTTCTCAAACATTTTGGTTCCATAGAACCATTTCCTTTTTCATTAAATCATTTTTAGTTTCGTTAAATCATTTCAATTTCCATAAAACCATTTTGACTCCCAAAACATTCTTTAATAAAATTCATTTTGCTATGTACTCGAAAATCCACATAACACTCACCTCGGTCCCTTAGGAGTTAGTTATCTTCTTGGACTCCTTTCTTTTTATCCTGAGCAACCTTGTTTGAACCACCACCTATTATATACGAATTATACATTTATACACAGTTCATACATTTACAATGACTAACTTTACAGTTCAGAAGTACCATAGTATGCAACTACAATTCATTAATTAAGCTACAACCTCTATTAGTTAGCTTCCTTCACTTTATAACTTCCCCGGAATACACGTATTTTGATACGGTACCCTCGGGAGGTCGTATTTCTGTTCCGACAATTTTCTACATGTTTTCACACCATTTTAAGCCTATGGTATGAATTATAGACCAAACGGACAAGTCTAGAGCCAAGTTCAAAACTCAAAATTGGACAGATTGCTGCCCAGCAAAGAGCACGACTCGTGCTCTTTTTCTTCATTGGGAAGCACGACTCGTGCTTATAGTATAGTGCTATTTTGAGATGCACGACTCGTGCATATGCCAGGCATAATTATGCACGACTCGTGTCTGTGCTGCAGAGACGGGTTTTTGCCCGATTTTTGTGCTGCAGCCCCCTGTTTTGGTCCATTAAGTCCTTAATACTTAACCTAATCAATTTATATCATTCTATGACTAAAACCTTCAGTTTACATCAGGTTTTAACCCATAGAAACAACTTAACCACAAAAATTCTTAATTTAGGGTTTTTGAGGAAAATTATCAATTCCTCTTATTCTCAACCGATTCCAGAAGTGGAATTGAGTTTCTAATGATGTTTAGAACAGGTTTGCAGGGTTAGAAACTTCATACAAACCCCACACCACTTCTGTAACCCGTTTTTGCATATTCCCAAAATCCCAAAATGCTTGAATTGAGTTATAAGGGTGGAATTCTCACCTTGAATAGCTTGGAATTCAAAATCTTCAAGCTAGTTGCGGATTACTACTCAAACTCTTCAACACCTTCGTGAATATGCTCAATCCTAGCTTTCCCCCGATGTTTCTATAAGTTTCTGGGAATTTAGAGAGTTTTCCCCACTATTTATAGTTCCCAAATTTTCAATTACTACCCTCAAGTTCCAGTTTTTATAATTTAGCACTTAAATCAAGTTTTTATTACTTAATACTTTACATATTTTACATTATTGCCCACATGCACTAAATATTTTACATTATGGTCCAAAACATGGCAAATGACAAATTTGCCCTTTTTCTTAACTTACTATTACGCATAACTATTTTATTACAAATTTTTCACGGGTTCTTACAATGAAGACGGTATAAAGGTGGATCCGGCAAAGATCGAAGCCGTAATGAGTTGGGAGTCGCCAAAGAATCCACTGGAAGTTCGTAGTTTCTTGGGGTTAGCAGGCTATTACCGACGATTCGTTGAAAACTTTTCTCGTATAGCTATACCCTTAACCAAGTTGACAAAGAAGACGAAGAAATTTAGTTGGACTAAGGCACAACAGTCAGCCTTTGAACAACTACGAGATGGTTTATGCAAGGCTTCGGTGTTGGCGTTACCGCAAGATGGGGAAGACTTTGTTCTTTACAGCGATGCCTCCTTAAGTGGTCTTGGATGTGTGTTGATGCAGAGAGGGCGAGTGATAGCATATGCCTCTCGACAGCTAAAACCACATGAAAAAGCTTATCCAGTACATGATTTAGAGTTGGCGGCGATAATTTTTGCATTGAAGATATGGCGACACTATCTTTATGGCGTGCGATTCCAGATTTACACGGATCACAAAAGTTTGAAATACCTGTTTGATCAGAAAGAGTTAAATATGAAGCAAAGACAGTGGATGGATCTGTTAAAAGATTATGATTGTGAAATACTTTACCATCCCCGTAAAGCTAACGTAGTGGCGGATGCACTAAGCCGTAAAGAGCCGCCTATTCGAGTCGTATCGGCTCGAATAGGGATTGTGGGTCGTGTAAACCTGCAGACTAAAAACTAGTGTACATTACGGGTCGTGTAATATGAACACGGGTCGTGTAGAGTGTACAGCACGGGTCGTGTAATACGGACACATGTCGTGTAGTTCTGCAGACCAAACTCCAAGTTCAATACCGTAAATTACACGGGCCGTGTAATTTTAACACGGGCCGTGTAATCGCACAGATCTGTTTTTAAAGTGCGATTTTGTTTCATTTGGAGTTAAAACCCACTTCGACTAAAAGCTCCCAAAACCCTAGAAAATTGATTCTAACCCTTCTAAGTCGAGATTTGAGCCTATCTTTCACGAATTGAAGCTAGAGATTAGTTCCTTGAGCTTGAAAGGTAATCCTCTTTGATTTTTATCTTGTTTTGACGGTTGAATATTTGGATTTGAGATGGTTCCTCGTGGTTTTGATGAACCACCTGCAACTAGTATGAATTAGAGTAAGTTTACTTGGAATTGTGTGTGTAAGGAAGTTCTAATTCGAGACCTAAGCTAGTGAAGTGTTTGTATTATGTTCCTAGGGTTATATGAGTTAAATTTGTGAAATTGGAAGTTACAATTAGGATAGTATTGCTATCTTTTGATTATAACCCTCTCTTATGGTTCAAATTCTTGATTGTTGTCGATATTGAGTATGATTGAGATTGTTGAATATTGAGTATGACCTGAGATATTGTGATACAGGTAAGGCTAGACAGGAGCACGACACACGCGGTTCAGGAGTTCCACAGAGTAACCCGACAACAGGTGAGTAGTTATTTATTAGATGATTATGCTTTATTATGATGATTGTTTACAGATAAGAAGTGAACTATGTTTTGATTTGGTTGAGTATAACCAAATTTTTAGTATATGGGATAAAGAGTTATAGTGTGTATATCACACTCGGGACTGAGATAGTCCATTGAGCTTGGTTAAAATAAGATAATGGATGATACAAACCAATTAACCTTAAATTACTCACTGAGCTTTCATAGCTCATAAATTGTTTGTTATTGTTGTTTTGTGTTAGGATTTGGTAGTGGCGATCGGGGGAAGCGTGTCTCAGAGGGATAGCTGGACTTGGATATGGACTTGGACTTAGTTGTTGTTTTGGAAATATGTAATCTAACCCGGTTTTTGAATGATAGTTGTAAATAGTTAAGACTTAAAGTTTAAACTATGTTTTTGGTAACAGCTTTGTATTACTTGTTTCTTAAATTGAGTTACACCCTTTAATGTTGTTCTAATGTGAGAAGATTAAGGTATAATTCATTTTTGGGAAACCGGATGTTACATGACAAAAGTGCTTTGTAGATTATTTGCGAGATATTTTTTTTCGTGAGTATGTTTTTTGCGGATTTCTTCTTACAAAAAACCCAAACGAGTCTTAAAACATGGGTTTTAAATTTGAGAAAAAACCAACCAAGAACAAATCCCAAATTTGGTTGGGTTTTAAATTTGAGAAGAAGAAGATGGTCGTCCACAAAGTGATGGAAATTAAAATGAAGATGATACAAGAGGTAGCACACCCCTTGGTTAAAAAGAAGAAGGATTATGATGGTTGCCGGAAATGAGTTTTATAACTTTATAATTACTTTTTAAGAATTGCCTCTCAAAACATATAGCAAATCTCATTAAGAAAGCCATCAATAATGTATCTGTCAGCTCAATGATGGTGGCCATAAGAAATGACCTTAGTAACCGTCGCAACCACTTGAACCTACTGCAAACTTTTCTTCGAGATGAAATCTATTTGATAGTGGCGATAGAGTTGAAAGAGAGAAAAAAAAAAAAAAAGATATTCGTGGGACTAAAACAAGTAAATGAGTTGTGAAGGGGGGCGGCATTATTAAGGAAAAGTTAAATTGCCATTTTCACGAGAAAAATAATAGTTTCGTAAAAAAAAAAGTTTAAAAAAATAAGTGTTTGGTGATATTTGGAGTCAAAACTGATCATTTTAGTAAAAAAAAAAAAAAAAAAAAAAAGAAAGGCTTAAAATTTTGGATACTTTAATTTAAGAACAAAATAATTGGTATGAGTTCAAATGTTGAATAACGCTGTATAGTTGAAGGACTATTCCTATTAGTATAAAATCTTTGGTGTTTATTTGTTTTGGGAAAGTTTAGGAGAAATAGCCTAGTAGGGTTAACTGGTTAAGTGTTAAGATCAGAAACAGAAACAGGTCCAACCAAGAGAGATGGGTCGATTGCAATGGATGGAGGCGCTTTTGCCATTGGGGATCATAGCTGGTATGCTTTGCATCGCTGGAAACATCCAATATTTGGTTCACAAATCCGCTCATGGTCGTGTGAGTCCCCATTTCCAGATCCATTTAATTCCGCATTTTTTACTCGTATCAATTTACGTTAATTCCATCATATAGCCAAAGCACATTGGAAATGATTTGTGGGATGTGGCCATGGAAAGACGTGACAAGAAGATCGTCGACCAAAAACTTTCTCCCGCTACCAATTAGGATTCTATCATCCATATTCAGGTTCTATTCCTAATGAAATTTTTTAAGTTTAATTTTCGGAGGTCGTGTAGCTAAGAGCCTAAGATCAAGATCTAGGGTTTAGTTCGATTGTTAATTTCTA
Organism: Cichorium intybus; assembly: GCA_023525715.1. Lineage (NCBI taxonomy): Eukaryota > Viridiplantae > Streptophyta > Magnoliopsida > Asterales > Asteraceae > Cichorium > Cichorium intybus. Next base: position 21,143,855 of record CM042009.1, read on the forward strand.
TGTTTAATAATAGTTAGGGTAAATAAAGAAACAGGGGAAGAGGAAGAAAGTGTAATATGGTTAAAAGCTAGAAATAGCAACTTACTTTAAGTGATCTGTTTCATTTCTTCTTTGTTACATCATTGATCATTGTATCTTATAAACCTACCCAATTATAACAATGTCATACAGACACAAAGCAATTACATTTTTTTCAAAAATATATAAATTCAAAGTATAATGCTATAATGTCGTAGGTTTCTTCATTGTAATTTATTAACCTACCCAATTATAGCAATGTCAAACAAACAGGAAGCAATTTTCATTGCAATAATTAGATAACATTTTTCCAAGTACTAGAATACTAATTGAAATTATTATTCTAGTACTACTCTAATAAGGAAAAAGTTGAAAGTACAATGTTGTAATAAAAAATTAAAAGTAGGATGCTATCATATACAGACAAATGGAAGTACATTACCAATTCTTGCATTTAGCCCGATTGAAATATGAGTTTCGAAAGGGGTTACTTTTCTAGAACCGTTTTTGTAATTTTTGTTTTTGATATGTTTGATTGATGCAGGAAGGAAGTTTGCTGGTCGGTTTTAAGGAATAAACGTTAATCAGATCTCATGGAAACTGGAAGTTTGACCTTTAGTATATGCTACTTTTTGACTTGCATTTCATGTGGTAATTTTTTATATAACAAATATAAAAAAGGTCATAGTGATGTGTTGGATTTTGGTTCATTCATGATTCAACTGGTTTTACTATTTGCTGATGGATTGAGTTATGAAGGTGTTTATTGTGTGAGAGTGTGCTATAGAATTAAAGCACAACCTAAAGGTTACCCTTCACTAATAAAATCCGATAGTGACTTGTACTTCCATGGTCAAAAGTTGTACATTACACCTGGAAAAAGTTTCTATTGTTGGTAGGTAATTGATTGGTTGTGTGTGCAAAAATGCCTGCTGCATTTGAAGGCTACTGTACAAGCTAAAATTGGAAATATAGGTCATGGAGTAATGTGGCTTGTTGGGTCCTTTGATTGCAATGACAGAATTTCAAATGTAGGTCCACTGTAACATTATTTGTTACACAGTACGCTACAAAACATTATGCAATGTGTTTGAACTGAACTGGAACTAATTTTAATGTTATATTTAGAATTTTAGATATTTGATTAAATAGTTGACACCTTTATTAAGTGTTGTATATATTTTAAAACAAATGAATCATCAACGAATATACAAGTGTTAAAAGCAAATCAATACTTTTGTCCATTAAAGTGAATTTGCTTTTGAGTTTTGGTATTTAACTATGTTTCTATAATAGGTTCAACTTAATGTTGTATTGTTAATTGTCGTATTATCAATTTACCCAAGTCTAAATCCAATTAAAAAGAAACGGGGGAGGACTTCCTTTTGTCATTAATGGTATAAATTAAGAGGATATAATTGGTAATTTGGTATGAATTAATTAAGACAACGGATAAGTTCTAAGCATTTCCATTAAAGTCTATTAGAGTTAAATCTATAAAACTGATGGCAATTATGAGATTTAAACAAGATAGATAAGTTGCATCTCGATCCCTACCTACCATTAAAGTGATAACTACTTAGAACGTCTTCGTTTGATTTCACATGCTACCTTCATATTCACAAGATGCATCAAAAGCAATTCACCAAGCCAATCTAAATTACTTGTAAAAATTTGGCATACAATAACATATTCAAAAAGCAAAACTATATAGATCCATCAGGTTACATTCAATTGCTAGAAAACATTTAAATCCTATCAAAGAAGTTTATTCCTTGTTTAATAGACTCAAGCTTACAAGATGCACAAAATGGATGATGAATGTATGAATGGTGTCGTGAGAAAGTGATTATTATTTACACAATAACCCTAGAATATGAATGGACAAAGATATAAAGAGCAAGAGGAGATTTGAGTACTTACAGAATGTGTAGAAGAATATGAACTCAAGCAGAAAAGTCAAGTTCAAGGTCTGGCATTGTTCTTGTGGCCATGGCATATGGCACTCTCATGCTACCAACTCTGGTCATGCGCAAAGTTTCACCAGCATTTGCAGCCCTTTCCAGTTGCTGGATTCTCTTCCTTTTTTTGTATCTCCATGCACAAAATATCAGCAATGCCAATAACACCAGGAGTGCAGTTCCACCACCAGCTATGGCAACAAGAGTGCACACTTTAGGCATGTTCTTTCTACTACTAGGTGCAGGCTCTTCAGGTGGTGCAGGAACTTCAGGTGGTGCAGGAGGGGGGGATTCAACAACAATGGAGAAATGTCCTTGTTCATAAGTCGAACATTGATTGTCTGATTCCACTTCTGTGAAATTGACCTGACCATGGAGATCAAACCAAACACACTTTGGTTTAGAACCATCAGGTCGTGAGCTTATTTTTCCAAACTTTACTGTGATGGCATCATCAGCAGCCCACAGGTCGAGTTCAGGGAGATTAGTAGATGATAAGTCTGAACCGTTGTAAGCAAGAAGACCTACTATAGGAGCTAGATAAGTGTAACCAGGTATAGGGTAATATGTTGTGGACCAATTCCCTAGGTTTTGGTAGACCAGAACAAGTCTCTCCACATATGGTTGCTCTCTTATGCCCATGGGGATTCTGAATTCTTTAAACGTTTGAACACCTCTATGATATAGGCTACCACTCCTGAGCCTCATTGCTGATATCTCAATCCCGGTCAAATATGGAGGGACAAGTCCATCAAAAGGAATACCAGTACGTGGATGAAGGAAAGCACGGTAGGCATATTCCTGGAGAGTCGCATCAAGAGCCCTTGCAGGCTTGGTTTCAGGATTAGATAATGGAGATCCAAGTCTTGGCCACCAGAGGAAGGAAATAAGCAGAACAAGCATCTCTAAACTTCGAAGATGAAGCCCCATTAATGCATCAAATTATTGAAAATCAGCACAAGGAGAACAGAGGAAATGGCGAGGACGTGGTTCTCTCTGTGTGACCTAATGGCTAACTGAAAATCAAAATTCAGAAGCTCGTAAGCGACTATACAGCGTTAACTCCTTTCTCAAGGAACATTCCACAGCCAAAACCCTCGAGATACTTCAAGAATTCCGCAGCTAGAACTTTTGATTTTCTGAACAATGTGGATCCTAAACGGCAAGTACTGTTAAATGGAACAAATCCAGAGCAATGTATGAGAGATTCGGAACCAAGAACCAGGACTTAATTCGCTTCGTTTCGGCCGATTGATACTCAAACGAACCCTAAAGTTTCGGCAAAACAGTCGTGTTATCAATCAAAAACAGCAACAAATTCATTTATTCGCCTTGCAACCGTTGTAACTTCATCAGAGTGCCCAAGAACACGCATTCACCTTAAGCGCCCAACCAAAGCCAAAAACCATAACTAGCGTATGAAATTGCATAAACTTACTGGCTCCGGCGATCGCGATCGTGAAAATCGTCACTATGGTCGTTTCTCCTGTTGTTGAAATTAACAAGAACTTCTTCTCCCGATGCGAACAATTACTCAAGATATCCAAGAATCAAGTTGAAACGATTTTCATATGCACAACTCAAACTAAACAATCAACGAAGATTAAACAAAAAACGGAACAGAAGTAAATCAAGCGTATCTTCTAAGAAATGCGTGAATGAACAAGGAGAGACGAGCTCCAAGAAGAATTGATGTACCAGAGAGAGAGATAGAGAGAGAGAGAGAGGAGATACACTAACATGTATGTATGTATGTGGGGATTTGCAGAGTAACAGCTAACAATATTGGAGGGAGTTGACGCAAATGCCCTCGTCCTTTTCGTTTATGGACAAATATGTACAACAAAGGTGACTACTGTTTTGCATGCCAATAGAAAATTAGAAATGGGTCAACTCAGAGGCTCAACTAGTCAGGGACTAGTCTTCTTCTTAATTTATATTTAGCTAGTACGTCCATTTATATAATAATATTTTACTTTTCTTTCAATCTATTTAATAAATGATTTTTCTTATGAAACATTTAATGATATTTCACTTTAGGATAAATATATATACTAATTCACCACTCACCAGTAACACTTTTCATCATTCAAAATACAGTTGTATAGACATTGGTTAAAAAGGAAAATGTTGCATATGTTAAAATAAATGCTTCATTGTTATATAAATAGACATTTAAATAATGTTTTATGATAATACGTACTTAAGTTATAGAATGAAATATGGTTTACGTAATCGGTTTAAACACCATATTCTACAAACATTGGGAAAAATTTTTTTACACAAATACGTATTTAACCTTTTATTTTCTTTTTACCACAATCTTTTACAAATGACTAATTCAATTTATAATGTTAAAATTTATCATCATAAATATTCGAACACAATAAATTACTATCATAACTTCTAATAAAGAATAAGACCATCCAACGAGTAAAATTAAAATCCATTATTTTGCATTATTGTTACCGACTTGAAAATTTACTAGTTGGTTGGATCGATTAGTTACCTACTTGAATATCCTATTAAGTACTAGGGAAATTTACAGAAAAGTCCCAATATTTTGGGAAAATTAACGAAAAAGTCCCAAAATATTTTTTTTGAACAGAAAAGCCCAGGAAACCGGTAAAAATATTCAATTTAACCCATTTTTTACCGGCTACCGGCAAAAAAGGGCTGAACCGAATAATTTTATCATTTTTCTGGGCTTTTCTGTCAATAAATTATTTTAGGACTTTTTCGTTAATTTCTCCAAAATATCAGTTTTGGTCCTTCACAATTTTGGTTCTTAACACTTTTAGTCCCTAATAGTTAATCCTTCACAATTTTGGTCCTTAACAACTTTGGTCTTTCACAATTATGGTCCTTCACGGTTTGGTCCTTCACAGTTTTTGTCCTTAACAGTTTTGGTCCTTCACAATTTAATCTTTAACAGTTTTGGTCCTTCATAGTTTTGGTCCCTAAACCTTAATTTTGTCCCAACTATAGGAAGGGCTAAAAATTTCAGAAAGTCATGGAGATGTTATATGTGGGACAAACGATGTTTTTACGCAGACCCTAGGTACTCAAGAAAACCGTGGGCATGTACGTGGGATGAGAAAATATGTAACCTCGCACCAATACTTTTTTTTTCTCATTGTTCATATAGTGCTTAATGGTCTAGGCAAAAAAAAAAAAAAAAAAAAAAAAAAAAAAAAAAACAAAACTGGTGCGGGGTTACATATTTTCCCATCCCACGTATATGCCCAAGATTTTCTTGAGTACATAGGGCCTGCATAAGAACATCGTTTGTGTCACATAACCTCTCCATGACTTTCTGAAATTTTTATCCCTTCCTGTAGTTTGAACAAAATTAAGGATTAAGGACCAAAAATTTGAAGGACCAAAACTGTTAAGGATTAAAATTGTAAAGGACCAAAACCGTGAAGGACCAAACTGTGAAGGACCAAATTGTTAAGGACCAAAACCGTAAATGACCAAAATTGTTAAGGACCAAAACTGTGAAGGATTAACTATTAGGGACTAAAATTATTAATGACCAAAATTGTGAAGGACCAAAACTGATACTTTGGAGAAATTAACGAAAAAGTCCCAAAATAATTTTTTGACAGAAAAGCCCAGAAAACTGGTAAATTTATTCAGTTTAGCCCTTTTACCGGTAGCCGGTAAAAAAAGGGTTAAATTGAATAATTTTTCTACTTTCTTGGGCTTTTCTATTCAAAAAAAATATTTTAGGACTTTTTCGTTAATTTCCCCAAAATATTGGGACTTTTCTGTAAATAACCCTAAGTACTACCAATACCTTTTCAGATATGCTATTCATTATTATTAAATTTTTTCAAGTTTTTGTCTAGTACCTCTTTCTGTTGGTGTTGGGTTCTTAGTTGACTAGACATAAATTGCCTTTCTTAGTGAATAGTGACTATGGTAGCTTGAGGCCATGTCCGATTAGAGAGCTTCAAGTGGTTTGAGATGGGAATGGCGGTTTAGGAGTTGGTGGGGGGATACTAAGATACGAATTTGCACCTTAAATGTAGGTCTATTAAATGCAAGGTTGTTGAATCTTATAGATGTTTTAAGGAATATGAAAGTGGACATTGCTTATATTTAAGAGACTAAGTGGAAGATGATACAAAACAAAGAGTGTTCCATGTATAAATTATGGTATTATGGCCTTGAGAAGACGAGAAATGGCATGGGTGTCTTGATGTCGGCCACACTTAAAGACACCATAGTAAAAGTTAGGAGATGGGCTCATGGTGATCAATATAGAAGTATATGAGGTGTTGGTGAACGTTGTGTGTGCTTACACCCCTCCTGCTGGGTTGGAAGAGTCAGAAAAGAGGAGTTTATAGGATTCGTCGGACGATATGTGCATATATATGAAGAGTTTATGGGATTGGTCATATGACTAATGATTGGTCTTAGCAAGAGACTTCGAGGTGCATATATGAAGAGAGATTGATAGGTATCAAAGAGTGAAAAGGTTCCAACATTGGTAATACAAATATTGAAGGTCGTACACTTATTGAGTTTACAACTGCATACAAAGTGGTTGTCTCAAACTTCTTTAAAAAGAGAGATATGCATTTGATTACTTTTCAAAATAGGAGACATGTCACTCAAATTGACCACTCCTCTAAGTACACGTGGATATGAATTGATTAAAAGATGCCAGCTGAAGAGACATGTGTTTAACAACACAGAATATTCATCTTGTAGATATAGGTGCACAAACCGGATTTTTTCAAAAACCGAATCAATTTTAAAATAGGTTCGATTTGAATTAGTTTTAATATAGATTTCAGCCTGCAATTCCTTAAGAGTTTTCTCGCTTTCCTCGGCTTTCTTTCTCTCCTCCTCAATGCTAGTGGCGAAATAGGAGGTGAACTGTAAAAGAACAAGTAAAATATACTTAGGAATCTTAAATCAATGTGAAAAGAATTACAAAAACTATACTCACTGATTTCATCCTTACATCTACTTTCCTCTTCACATCAGCGGGTTTCATGTCATCAAATATCTCGATAACCTCAACATCAATTTTCCTCTTCTTGCCCCCTATAAGAAGCTGACTAGGAATCTCCTTCTTTACTTGAGCTGGCTTGCTCTATTTATTGACCGTTAGTAGGTCATCCATATCAGAGAGACCAAAGTGCTTGGCAGATCTGGTGGACCAAGAAACTATAAACAATTGCAAAAGAGCCTAAGAATCTCGATTGAAGTCAAAATCCTAACTCTACCAAGAATCTTACTAGTAGACATCTTGGATGTACCGGAGGCTCTTGACTCTAATTCTTCTTCGAGATTTTGAACTTCGCCATGGTTCATAAAGGTCCTGTCAACCACGAGAATCTTTAGAAACTAATCGATTTTAGCCTTGGAGTCTGCATCAGGCGAAAAAAGGACCTCGAACTTTGGAACAATAAATTAGGGAACTAATTTAAATCTAAAATGCTAAAGTAAAACAACAACAAAGTCCTACCCTTTGTGACCCACTTACGGGGAATCTGATCATCATCTGGAATAGAATCCTTTTTAACAAAGAAAAATCGACATTTCCACTCAACATCATGACGGGTGGCTTTGTGAACCAGATAGTCTTGGTTTGGTTTGATTTTGAACAAGACTTGGCGAGAGCCAAAGGTTTGTAGGTCGTTAACTGAAGCAATTTCCAGGAGTCCCAAGTCCACATTCTTGGAGTGGTTGAGAAAGTCAATCCACATCAAGATCCTCCAAACTACCCGCATCGCTTGGGTGTAAGCAATGTCGGAAACCCTAAAAACTCTGATACAAAAGGGGAAAGGGGAATCGCAAACTGAGAAGAAAGGGGTACTCAGGAAAGCATCTCCATGAAAGAGAAATTGAATCAGACCTTAAACGATGATCAAAAGCCTTAAAAGTCGCTGAAAAGAGGAAAAGCTTGTTGGATATGAGTGATCGGGCCATTTTGGTTTAACGTAATACATGATTAACATGATAAATTAAGCTTTATTGAACCAAGAATGGCCCTACTTTTGATGGAATTGAGTGAATTACATGCAGGGATTGAAAAACGGGAATTTTGGGCGAAAACTACGCATTAAACGGACATCGGAAGCTGAAGAAAAACGTCAGCGTCCTAGCAGCGTCCCAGGAAGCGTCCCAGACGCTGGCCTGGAACTCTGGGCCAATTTTCAAGGAAAAAGCAAGCCAAAAATGCCAGGAAGCCCCGTCAATGTCCTAGGTGGCGTCTGGCACGCTGGCCTAGGATGCCGGGCGTTTTTGGGACGTCTCGTCATGGAACGCTGCTCGTCGTAACTGCTGAAGAAATACACACAATGTCCTAGGGGCGTCTGGGACGCTGGTCTAGGACGCTGCCGTCTAGAATGCCCTAAATTGCCTTATCTAAGCCACTCTTTTTAATGGAACTTTATCGCATCGATCCAAGGGAGCCTCCAGACGTTTTTCACAAAGTTTTGACAGTTTTCCAAGCTCTAAAACATCCCCAAATCATCTCCAAACAATTCCTAATCTCAAATTAAACCTCTTTTGCATCAAGATCAAGCCACAATTCCTAAAGTTTGAAGATCCAGCCATGTTCAACATCTCCAGCACAGTGTTTGCATCAGTTCCAACCATGAGTAGCTAAATCATCCCGTGATCACAACCGAGAGTAGGTTTTGATTTCTTTTCCAGTATTGTATTAGATTTGAACATTTTAGATTCATGAACACAGTGTTTGGATTGTTTGTTTTTCAATCATATGATTAGATTCCATTGCTTGTTCTTAAACTGTGCTCGATTGATTGTAAGACAATTCTATTGTAATCTTCCCCACCGTGCCAAATCATCCACAATGGTGTGTAGGACGGAGGGTGCAGATTTTACATAGTTTGATCCCAGATTTGATCAGTAACAATACGGTTACGTCTATGTAATCTGAATGAACGCAAAACTAGTAGAATCTGATATAATACATTGTTTAGGAATCAAAATTGAAACCGGGAGTGATCACCTTTTTCTCTGATTGAATTAAACCATTTGCAGTATCTGTTTGTTTGAATTTGTTTACCTTTTAAGTCTGTTAGAACTAGTTGTTAACCATAAGCTCCTCGTGGATTCGACCCTTACTTGCCCTAGCTATTTAGTGCTTTTAAGGTTATTTTTTATTGCATCAACGACTGCGATCAATGAGCTGAGCAACGTTATGGTAAGAAAAGTGATGGGTTTTAGTGCAAACTTTGAGCTAAAATCCTAAGTTCACATGCACCTTATAGGGTCTACGTTTTTCTCAATTAAACCTATAGTTAAGGATAATATTAAAATTACAAAATATGAATTTTATACCTTTTGACCTTTGGAAGCAAGCACCACAAATGTCGTGTCTCTAATGGCTCACACCCAAGAACTAGGCAAGCTAGATAAGCAAGAGAGAGCAAGGAAGGATCCTTGTAATTGGCGTAGAATATGGGGTGCCATAGGCCTCTATTTATAGTCTCCAGGTGATACACAATAAAGAGTATAGCTGCCTTATTTAAGATCCTTATATGATAAGGCTTTTATCAGATAAAGGGATCTGCTTATCACTGCCATAAACAATGCCAATTCCTTATGTGGATTTCGAAACCCTAAAGGCCTTAGGCCTTGGTTTCGTCCAACCCACCAAGGCATGCCCTAATTGTCCATTGCTCAACTATTGAACAATTACAATTCAACTCCTACACTATTAATTAATCTAATTAATCCCAAAATTAATTCTAATTAATTTTTGATCAATTATTAATTAAATAATATGATTTCTAATTAATATATTATTCTCATAATATATTAATAAATCATTATTTCTCTCTCTTAAGTAATCATCTAGTCCTTTGCTAGTTATGAGGGCAACCCAAAAGGACTGTGCTGTTGTCAATTTAAGTATACTTCTAAATTATAGTTATTGCTTAGACACCTAAATCCAACAAAAATGTCGAAACCTCCTCCTCGGGTTTTAGTAGGAAACCCTTGTCGATGAAGTCATCCACAATGGTGGCTTTCAAACTTGTGTTTTTCTTTGCCATAATCACAGCAGAGTGAAGAGAAAGGGGGTGAGAAACAAACCTAAGGGTATTCAGAAGCTCTTCTAGGAGAAAGGGTTCTTCATTTAGGTATGTACCGTCAATTTATACAAGGTCATCCATTAGGGTTCTAGGGAACCTAGGAAGCAAAACGGAAGCGTTTTGCATAACGACAGAAACAACGTCCTATTAGTACCCAAGCGATCGGGAAATTTGAAATTTGAATTTTTAGAATCTGACTTTATCTATAAATCCATATTTTAATGGGCAATTATTATAGGTGCAGATTTTCATTGACATCTTGTGCAAAATTCATGACATCATGTTGGACAAGATCTAGACCAACATCTTGATTTGGATACTGAAGCTTGCTAACTTTAACATATTACCCTTTGCTTATTTTATCCTTTGATTCAGGTATTGAAAATGTCAATAAAGACCCGATCAAATTGGAATTACCACATAAATCTTGAAGGAAAGACCCAGTTAACCAAGCTAACGGATAATAAGAGCCGAGTCTCCCAAGATTACAGAGCATAAGATAATGCTGAGATTCTATAAATTCAGTTAGGATTGTCATGTATAAATAAGTGGTTGTATTGCAGAAAAACACACACACGTACACTCTTTTCTACTTTTATTTTTCAGCTTTGATACTATAAAACTTGTACTCATTTCAATTGATCAATAAAAATAACAAACGCAGCTCGGATATTTCCAGCTCCCGAGATTTTATGCTAGAGATCTTAACCAAGATCAAGGGCTTTCCTCTTAAATTTTGTGTCTTGGTTTTCAATTTCTTGCTTTACATTTCAATTACAACACCACGACCTTGACTAAATTAGTTGAAATTAATTTAGCACATATTTGACCAAAACACTACGGATGGATGAAACTAGACTCTCATATGCTTATAATGGTTCTGACCTTTCCCTCATATGGTTTTTCTATGATTTTATATGATTTTTGAAAAATAGTGAAAGAAAGCCTAAAGTTTCAATGTTTATTCGGTATCATTTTTTATTTTAGTCTTTGCAACCTATGATGTTATAAAGCTTGAAGCTTTAACATCTAGGTTCTGATTACATTAAGTTATGAATGAAGTTGCCAAGTTATGACCTAAGTGTTGGGAGGTAAGGATTATGTATACTTTGTTCTTATACTTAACATACACATCTCATATGATAGGAACATCTTTAACTTCTTTATTCTCTTGCACATATATATGCACCTAAGCCCATACATATGCATCTAATCTATTTATTAACTTCTTAAAACATATATTTTATGTTAAATTTTCAATTTTGTCATGTATTGGAGTTGAAAGAACTTAATAATGTATTTCTATAAAGTTTTATGGATTAAGACATTGGTTCAAGTGTCTTTGGAAACTAGACAAAATTTCTTACGACTATCATCCATGTTAATTTTCCATAATTTGACCCCTATTTTTTCTTATTCAATTTGCAAGTTTGGGATAGAATGTTGTAGAGACAGTCAACACATCTTTCCTAATTTTTCATTACGTCTTTTATTCATTCATTAGTTAAATTCATACATTGCTTCTTTTATGCCATTTACATTAATTAAAACACCTTATTGGTTATAGTTTCATTCAAACCACCAACCCTAGAGTTTTTTTTATTAGGGTTCAAGAATAAAAAGAAGACAAGAACCAGGATTTGGCATACATACACATCAAGGTTGGACTAGTGTGTCCTTCTCGGTTTTGGACAACAATAATGCATTAGAAATCTCAACCCAAAATGGTTGTTCTCTGATCACAGCCACAACCACAACACACAGTGATGTTGTGGTGGCTTCTTGTAACACCCGGCTTTTAAACAAAAACACCCCTGAAAATTTTTTCATTTTAATTAAAGGTTTCAATACATAAAACCATAACAAAGGGGTATATTTTAATAAAAACGGGTACAAGTGTATCAAGGAGAGTATAAAATACCATGTCTCCTTTACAGCCGGGCTGCTACTGACAGTATCTATGAGTCCCACTTCAAAGTCACGGACTCTATCTTGTCCCCTATCAGTATCATGCTAACCTGCAGGGACAGTAACAAATATCGTGAGCTATAAAGCTCAGTGAGTAATCAAATCTGCAAATAACATGTATCAAAATACAATCATATAACTGTCTGGATTTCGAATCTAAACTCCTAGCCTTACTGGCTGACCATATATACTCTAGGATTTCACATCCTATTCTGTAGCCCTACAGGCTGAATCATAGTGACCTGTAATTAACAAGCCACGTTAGTTATTTGCATCTATAATCATGTCTAACCATTTCTGTCCCATCATTCTTAGTCACAATGGACTACATCATATATCATGGCTAAATAAGCCGCACCCTGTGTCATAGCTATATAAGCTGCACCAAAACATTATCAGTATATAATTCATAGCCCGCAGGCCGCACTTGCTAGGTTTAATAACCCGATATCATAGCCAAAAGGCCGCACCATGTACCTGTAACAAAATCATAGCCAAAAAGGCCGCACCAAATATCATAGCCCGAAGGCCGCATCGGAGACATAGCCCGAAGGCCGCACCGGAGTCATAGCCCGAAGGCCGTACCAAGCATCGGAGACATAGCCCGAAGGCCGCACCGGAATCATAGCCCGAAGGCCGCACCCATTGGATAAAAATCCAGAATTAGTTATGGCTCACGGGTTAGCCCGCTGTTGCCTGAAATATGTGGCTCACAGGAAAATCCCGCTGTTGCCTAGACTCACGGCTGGTTCCGGTCTTGTCTATATAAGTTTCATTGACTCACGGCTGGTTCCGGTCTTGTCATTTCATTTTATTGACTCACGGCTGGTTCCGGTATTGTCATTTCATTTTATTGACTCACGGCTGGTTCCGGTATTGTCATTTCAAACGTATCTTTGAACCATCAATTTCGTCCCACAATCAGTTTCAACCTGTAACAACTCAATCATCATATATCACATATGGTATTAGTGAGATTACTCACCTGGATGCTAGCTGCATTTAATTCCCGGTTGTTTCTTGCCTTTACGTGCACCACAACCATTTTGTCCCATACCTATTTATCCATTTATATACCAAATGATAATAGGTTAATAATCATCTAAATTGACTCTAATACACTAGAGTTCAATACAATATCATTACAAACAATGCCTAGTTAATAAACTTTCCGTTTACTAACTTTTTATGAATTTTACTATTCACCGAGGCATTCGAATCGATCTACAGTGCCCCCGAGGGGTTGAAAACTCAATATAAAAATTTTCCCAAACTTTTCAGACCATAACGAGCCTATGGTCCAAATTTGAGCTAAAACGGACAAGCCAAGCAAAAGTTAGCATTTTAAAGTCCCTGTCTGAGGGGCGCACCCCGCCCAGACATGGGCGTACTGCGCCTGGGCGCACCCCACCAGGGGTTTGGGCGTACCGCGCCTGTCGCCTGCAGATGTCTCCTGTCCAGCCGCGATTTGTGCACTGTAGCACGCAGTTTTGGCTCATTAAGTCCTTAATCCAGTCCTTAATCGATTGGGGTTTGTTTCTAGGCTAAAACCTTATACTTTAACAAGGTTTTCAACCATCCAAAACAACCAAATCAATCAAAATGAAGAATTAGGGTTCTTAGTTCTAACAACCCCAAACTTCAAATTCATCACTAATAGCAATCTACTTCCATTTTCTTAAGTTAAGTCCTTTTTAGCATGACTTAATGGAAGCATTACATCAATTTAAACACATAATCATAACTGAAATTCATAAATTTCAGTTTCTATAAAAGTTCATCATGAACACACACAAAACTTAGGTTAGAATTCAATTTACTAACCTTTTATGCTTAGAAATCTTCAATCCCAAGCTAGGATTTCAACTTTCCACTTCAATTCTTCAAGAACTTGCTGAAATCGTACCCCCCTTGCTCCTCCCGTTGCTGCACAATGGCTGGTCAAAGAAGAGAGTCAAACTCTCTATTTATACCTAAATTTCTTACATTTTTGGTCCTTAAGTTCTATTTCTTGAACTTTGACCACAAAATCAAGTTTTATTACAATAAAACTTTCATTTCTTACATTTTTGCCACAACCAACAATATTTTTCATATTTGGTCTTTCACATGGTCAAATGACCAAAATACCATTTTTCGGTAAAACGACTCAAATTCAGTTTTTATAACATTTTAAGTCCAAAACTCAAAATATTATTTCAACTAAATACTTTTTCTGTCCAAAAGACCAAATTACCCTTCTAAGGTAAAATGACCATTTTGCCCTTTATTATAATTATATAATAAAGCATGTCTTGGCGTTACACTTCTCAATGATCAAGAAGCAAGAAAAGGAGGAAAAATCTAGGAGAGCAAAAGAGAATCAATAGCAAAACACTTACCTAGCCTTAAGTGATGAAATCTGACACATCACAACCCTTGTAACTCCTAAGACTGCTACTCGAAACCCTAATTCTAGTTGTCTTCTTCTCCCGCCATAACTCATTCTCTCGTCAGATCATTCTCGACTGCATCAAAATCGTTAAGTAGGGTAGGGTTTTATTGGGTTTAAGTATGCGTATAAGTTACAGGGTAAAGGAGATGAGGCGTGAGGGTTTTAGGCTCAAGAACCAAAGGCTTCATGCTGCAATTAAACTCCTTTCAACAGCCCTTGATATCCCATGTAAGAAATTCCAATTTTTGCACTTAAGTCCTTCTACTAAGCCATAATGCCAAAGTTTACCCCATGCAATATTGTTTTTACTTTTAAGTTTATCCTAATGACAAATTAGCCCCTCAACTATATTTTAACCTATATACATAATTGAAATAACTTATTGTTGTTGTTGTTTTTATATAATTTACTATAGTTTATTTATTGTTTTTTTTCCTAAAAAGGAAATAAAATAATTAAATAATTAAATAAACACGAGGAGTTACAAAAAAACAATGTGTGCGCCATTCTAGAGTCATGTAGGCTCTTCTATTGATGTCAATATCATGTGTCGCGTCATATAAGCATAACAACCAGATAACCGTTCAAGCTTTTAATAATGATTCTATTGTCATAATTTTGACACTTTAATATTTCATACTATTCGGAAAAAACTAGTCCAATGATAAATGATAGCAATATCAAGTATTTAACCAAATACATTCATTTCTTACCTCTCTTTCGAAACTTTGGACCCGCTTCAAGTTTTGGTATGTACCTAGGTATTGGAGGTGGTAATGATACAAGGAGGAATAGAAATATGCATTTTGTGATGGGTAAATGATATGTGGACATTTAGAATTGTAAAAGGGCGGTATACAAAATTGGAGGTTTGTTTATGTGATATAAAAAAATGGATCCGTATAGATTGATGGATGACGATGGTGGTGGAGGTAGAAATTGTTTTAATTAAAATTTATAATAAATAATCATAATGATGTTAATAATAATAGTTATTGTTATTTTAAGACTTATGAAAAATATATAATTATATAGAAAATTCCATATCATGTCAACATCATACATATTTGTTCCATTAATGTCATTCTCAAATAACATGTCCCATAATGATCGACAAACCGAATAACAGCTTCAGATTTTTAATAATAATTTTATTTACATAAAATTTGACACTTTAAGAATTCATACTACTTAAAAAAATTCCAAAGGAAATCAATTATATAACCAAACACATTCGTTTCTTATCTCTCTTTTTTATTTTAAAAAAAAAAAAAACTTTTAGGATCCGGTTCAAGTTTTAGTATGGGCCTAGGTAATACAAACCCAATTATATAACCAGACACATTCGTCTTCTTACGTCTCCTTCTCGCGCTCTGCGATTTGAGAGGGAGAGGGGAGACAGAGATCATCACCGTCACCACCGTTTCCTGATTCCCCCTCCTCCCTCAATTCCTTTTCCTCCGCATTTCATCGAACAACCTTTTGCAATTCATTACGCTCGATTGAATCTTTATCTCTTCTGCGACGGAGTTTCCATCTCAAAAGGTATTTCTCTAACCTTTAATTTCAACTTTTTCGTTATTGTTACTCATACCCCATTTTACCATTTATCTAGCTACCCCTTTCAGCTGCGATCGATAACGTTGGTCTTTTAACTGATGAGGTGAATTTTTGTTGTTGTGTTTGCTACATTTTTTAAATTAAAAATAGGATCGGGGTTATGGTTAGTAGTAGGCCTTCAAACCAAATGGAAGTCCCCGGTGTTAATGCAGACGAACACAGAGGTTCTTCGTCAACTACTAGTACCAGCAATCAACAGCATCAGTCCATAAGATATACCGGAAACAACCAATTCTCCGCTTCCAATTTCTTTCACGCCCCTTTATCTACATTCCGCGAATACACAGGTAGATCGAGAACGAGTGGTCCTAGTCATTCCGAATCCTCAGATAGCTCAATTAACGATGGCCTCACTCAGAATAATTTCTCGGGGCCTGGGAATAACCATGGCGAAGTATCAATCATGATCATTGATGGCGAAGAACAAGAGCACAGGGACGACGTTTCTGTTCAGCCAATTTCTGGAACGGATTCTACAGTGGTTTTAGATGCTCAGGGGCATTCTCGGATTTTAGGCGTGGAGGCTTCAGATGGTGGTGGAGTTAACGATACCAGAAATTCTCCTAACCAGACTGCCAGGTGGATTGAACAGATTCTTCCATTCTCTTCGTTACTGTTGCTGGTATTCATCCAGCAACATTTGCAAGGTAACACAATCTCATTTTCATTTCCTTTCATCTGCACTATTTTGTAACTGCTGTTTAAGTAATTGCAGGTTTTCTTCTCACAATATGGATTGCTGGTTTCATGTTCAAATCAAACGATATTCTACAGAAACAGACAGCTCTTAAGGTGCACCCACCCAGTTGCTATAATTCACGAGATTTATTCAAGGATAAATTAACCTAAAACTGAAAGTTTTTTCAGGGAGAGAGGAAGATATCAGTTCTAATGAGTGTTTCTGTGTTCTTGACACTTGATGTGGCTGGGGTTTACTGGTGGTATCGCATGGATGATCTTCTTTATCCATTACTCATGCTCCCCCCTAAAAGGATTCCACCTTTTTGGCATGCCCTTTTTTTAATAGTCGTGAATGGTGAGTTGATCTTTCATATGGTTTTATTGTTTTCTTTTGCTTCATTTATTTAATAACTTTTTATTTCAGATATTTTGGTGAGGCAGGCAGCAATGGTGGTAAAGTGTTTTGTGTTAATGTATTACAAAAATATAAGAGGAGGGAATTACCGAAAGCAGGTAAGATAGTAGCCATACTACTATCATTGACTTTGTTAGTTTGACTTGAAAATTGTAATTATTTGAAGTTTTATGAGGGAAAATTGTGATGTGATAGGGTGAAGTTTTAACATTGGTGGAGTATTTATTAGTGGTGTATCGAGCCATGCTTCCTAGTCCAGTGTGGTATCGGTTCTTTTTGAATAAAGAATATGGGAGAATATTTTCGTTGCTAGTGACTGGATTGTATTTGACATTCAAACTCACATTTTTTGTTCAAAAGGTTCAATTCTTCAAACATAGTCCGGATCTTAAATAATGCTCTTTTTGTGGACTTTGTTTCTTAATTTCCACTTTTCCAGGTCCAATATTTGTTTAGTGCTGTGAAGGTATTGTCTCATAAAGCAATTCATTATGGAACCTATGCAACAAATGAGCAGGTAGGCGTCATCTCTATTTTTTATTTTTATTTTTTTTGCAAAAGAAAATATTGAATATATCCTAAGATTGTGGTAAATACAGGTGAATGCAGGTGGTGATGTTTGTGCCATTTGTCAGGAAAAAATGCATGCCCCACTAATGTTGCGTTGTAAACATATATTTTGTGAAGAATGCGTATCAGAGTGGTTAGTTTTCTTTTCTTGGCGTATTTTTTGTTCAATTTCACAATTAAGAAAAAAGGAAATGTCTTTTTTTATTTTATTTGACATGAGACAAACTTATATGTGTTGACTGTAGGTTGGAAAGGGAAAGGACGTGTCCACTGTGTAGAGCGGTTGTGAAATCTGAAAATGTGAGATCGTTTGTTGATGGGTCTACCAGTTTATTTTTTCAATTGTTTTGACATAAAAATATGGTAGTTTAGTGGTTGTAATTGTATACATGTTACCACTTGCCATGTTACTAATGAAAAGTTATCTGTTAATTTATTATCTGTTGTATTTAAACAGTTGAAATGCGAGTGTTTTCATGCCCCTAATATAATCTCCTATTTTCCAATAGATCTATTGCGAAAATTCAAAAACATCTTTTGGTCATAAAAGGCTTAAAAAGAATCTTTAATTTTTATTTTTTCATTTGGACATCGTTCTTTTACAAAATATGAACAATTTTGCTATAAAAAAGTTACAAAAAACGACTTTCTTTCGATATTTTCAATAAAATTCATAAAACAACTTCGCTACTCGCAACTAACCTACGATGCTATTGGTTAAAAATATAATTAATTTATTAAATGTCACATCATATGATATTTTTTGATTATCCCGCAAACAAATTGTAATAATCCAAGTGTCATTAAAAAAGAAAATCCATATAACTAACAAAAAAAAAAAAAAAAGTCGATGAAAGAATACCACAATCATACCAAAACCTACAACCAGAAATTTAATTATAAAAGTAACAAACAAACAAACATATATATTGCTCATCCATAAACATGAATCATGCACTCTTAGAAGTAGTAAGTCGTGGACGTTGGAAGGTATCCGTTGGCCGGGCAGAAGCAGGGGTAGGCCGGGCAGCTGAAGCAGGGACAGATAGGTTAACCTCAACCTCTTGGTGAATAGCTTCATCCCAACACACAAGATCTTGCATGCTCAATTGGTGATATTCTATTATTTCTCTCAAATGCCTGTTCTCACGTGCGTACACTGAATTATCATGTGCCAAACGCCCCTTTTCCGCCAACAACACCTCTAACTGAATCCGTATCTACATATCCAATCATCCAAATGTACATCACTCATCATCACATGCATATATATGTTTTCTTCCAATAATTATAATAAAAAATAAATAAAAATAAATACATACCATGTCGTCATCATCATCATCTACAGGGACGTGGTCCCCCTTTTCAGTAACCTCACGGAGCATTTTATTTTCTTCTTGCAGCTCAATACATCGTTTTACCGCAGAATCCAATTCCGCTTTCACTTTTTTGAGTTCCCGAAGAAGAACTTTTGCCTTGGCAGCTGTTGCAATCGCCACCTGTCACCCAATTAACCCAACAAACAAACAAACAAACAAATACTTTATTAGTCGATGTACAAACAGATAAATTAATCAAACATCCATCATGCATGCATGCATGCATGCATGCATCACGCATGCATTTGCCACCTTACGTCGCGAGAAACCTTCAGTTGAGTTTCTGGGTCCATCTCATTATTTCCTTCGTTATTCTTTCCAATTCGTCTCTTCTGTATCATATCTTCATTTTTCTTCTTTTCCTGTAAACAAATTAATATCATTACTTAGATATCTAAATACAAAAAATCATAAACAAAATATTTAATTACCGAATTACGTACCTCCAAAGCATTTCCAATGGTCTCACCGATTTGATTAAGTGGAACAGACGTGATTTTATCCAAACCGATCTTTAATCTTGAACTGTCCATTTTCTTCGATTGATCATATTGAATACCAGTGAACTACAAAGTAATTTGAAACTAGATTTAATTAGCCAAGCCAAAACTGTATGTGAAATGAAAAAAAATTGATATTCACCTGGTTATTTGTTGAGTAACTAACTGTTTCTGGTTTCGAATTGCTATGAGCATTTGATTGTCTAGGACTTCCATTGTCGAGAATTGATTTTGCTTTCCTTGCTATAACTCCCCAAAAGCCTCCTGGTTCATTTGTGCTCTTCATTGAAGTATAATCATATGTAGCTGAACCCTGTTTTTCCACGAATCCTGACTGACATCATAATTTTCAAAACAGAATCAGGAGCTAGTTTTAAATACTATTTCTAAGGAAAAAATCTGACACAGAAAAGTGTTTTTGTCTAAACTCATTTTTCTGTTAATTATGAGAATCAGTTTTTGAAGGGCCCAAGAGGAAAGGGTTAATATGAAATATGAATATGAAGAAAGAAGTCAATTGGCCTTTGAAAAGGAAATGAGCTATATATTATTGATCGGTAGACATCACACACAATTGTGATTCCCCAATTATCATCAATTATGCAGATATTCATTCGTTTAAAACGACGATAAAAGTTTATCTTATATTATTCATACATGCATGAATTTTGTAAACAACAATAGAAAAGAAATTAAAGCCTTAAAGTTGAGGTTGAGAACAAGCTAAACAAAAGTAATTGAAAACCTTGGTTCGATTTTTAAAAGAGGCGTGAAAAGCACCGGAGGATCGAAAAGCTTCGAGACGGGGGTCGGAGGCTCTGTGTGCCTGGGAGGCGAGAGGTGACGACGGAGCGGCGGAGGAAGTAGTGGTGTCATCTTGGTCTCGAGGACGGAGAATCCCTTCGTTGAACGTGGAAGACCTAGAAAGTCCTTGCCTTCTACGATACGCCATTTTTGATTATATAAATATATGGAAATCCACAATTACGAGGCAACGAGAGAAACAATGTAGACGTAGTAGGACACCGGATTGACCGGTACAACCACCGCCGGGAACCAGAACGGCTATCAAGCGATCAGAGAATGAAAGGTTTTCAGATCATGAAAAACACCGGAACACGTCTTTTTAACAAACTCTCCAAATTCTATTTCATTTTTTGAGGGAAAAAAAAAAGTTGTATGCGTTCATTCAATTAAAACACCAGTTTACAAATTTCTCCCCTCCACTATTTAGTATATGCAAACTGCAAAGTTAGTCCATTGATATTTTTATCTTCTTTTTGGGCTAACATATTTAATTTTGTTTATTTTGATGCCAAAGTTTAAGGGTGCCAATAATTACGCTCGACTCTTCTACGAGTGGCATTTTCAGTCACATTCTTAAATTTCTTGTTAGACTTCTATCCATCTTTATATTATTATTTTTTTTCAAATTCAAACACTTATAAACTGAGTGAATACTTCTTCATTTATCAGAGTAGTAATCTATCATATATTAAATACCTAAAAGTCAAAATACGATTGTAACTCTCCTTAAGATTTGAGAATAGTGCCAATTAAACTTAATGTATAAGTAATACAACAACAAAAACTGCAACAATATTGAAAACCCCTAGCAATAGGGTAGGGGATATAGTATGTATACAATCAAGCCACTATTCGAGAGTAAGAAGACTGTTTCATAGATAACTGGCTTAAGAGATAAACTAGCACACACTAGATGATTTATTCCATATGAATATGCCAAGTTGCCAACAAATAATGAAGAACAAAAAATGATGCGTCACTAAAGAAAAAACATATATACTAGTAATAAGGTTGAAAGCTTAGAGGGCTCAAGAATAAGCAAGTAAACATAGTATAAGTAACAAAAAATGAATAGTGAAAATCGGAAGACAACAAGAAGTAGATAATGATAATAAAAGCTTAAAGTAGAGATGGTGCAAGAGTAATAGGAAATTAATGTACAACGTGTATAAACAATGAAAAAGAAACTACTACATAGGTTACTCTTATGCTACTCCACTATCCTGACTTTAAATTTACACATACTTCGATCTGAGATCATTTCCTCAAAAGAGTTTGCTACTTCAAGTCAAAACTCACACTATCTTCTCATTTTCTTCTTAGGCGTCAAGTTATTCTTGCCCCATCAACAATGACCAATTCCACCCTCCTAATTATAGTAATCAGATGTCTCCGAAGGACGTGTATGAACCTTTTCCTTAATTTATTGATTTTAAGGTCCTAAATACATTTAATATACTTGTAGGAGACTTGGGGGGGGGGGGGGGGGAGTTGGATACATGTGAAATTCTTTTAAAATTATTTCAAATAAACATAAGTAAGCTAATAACAACGACAATTTAATCTTTATGAGATTTTCATATTGTAAAAGATCATAAATTATATGTTTACAAGATATGGAAAGTAAACACTCTATTTTGTTAATCAACTCGACATACATGGGTAAGGGGAGTTTATGATCTATTGATATGAGAGAGAGAGAGAGAGAGAGAGAGAGAGAGAGAGAGAGAGAGAGAGAGAGAGAGAGAGAGAGAGAGAGAGAGAGAGAGAGTTGGGTTTCATTTTATTTTTTAATAAAAATTATTAAAAGAAAGTATTAAAAAATGAAAAAAAAAACTAAAAGGGTAATTTAGTCTTTTTAAGTCTGTCAAGACCAAAACCACGGTAAATTCTTGATTTTGGATGCCCCGTGCAAGTTGGAAACCTTTTGGATCCAAACCACAATTTTTTACATACCACAAGGACCAATTTTGCAGTTTTATCAAATTATTATTATATTAGTATGACATCGAGTTGTTATAATTAAGAAGAAATTGCAAATTTTCACTATTATTTTCAATGAATGTTATTGTTGATAATAAAATATTTTGACATTTCTATAAATTTAGATATTTCTAAATAAGAAGGGATGCATAATATAACTAAGTTAAAGGGGGAAATTATATATTGTACATCATACTTACCATTTCAGTAATTGTAACACAACATATTTATACATTATATTACGGTTTAGGGATGAGCATATGGACCAAAAAACCGAACTAAATCGTAAACCGACTGAAACCGAACTGAACTGATATTAATTTGGTTTCGGTCCGGTCCCTAGACCATGCTTATCCCTAACACTACTATTGATAATCAAAAATCAAACCGAAAACCGACATAACCAAACCGGACCAGAATCGAATATACATATTCGGTTCGGTATTCGGTTTAAAAAAAGCATAATTCAGTTTCAGTCTGGTTTGGTTCGGTCTTAGGACCGAGCTTATCCCTATTACAGTCGGGCTTGTCAACGATTGCTATTTCATAGTATTTTGATTGGTGTTGCACATGAAAGACATACAATTATATAAATAAACCATCTCTGTTATGATTTTACCACTAATATAGTTGTATTGGACAATTGATGATCTACAGTCAATTAACGATGTGTGTATTTATCGAAATATATGTTTTTAATTGATAAAAGTGTTTGAATGTTTGAAAAATATATTTGGTTAAAAATATTAAATAATGTATTTGAACAAAACATCAAAAAATAATAAAAAAAATTCTAAATTCATAAAAAATAAAGATAAATTAAAACTAAAATAATAAAACAATAATAAATAATAAGAATGATGTTAAATAATTTAAACAATCGATTTAATAAAAATTAAAAAGATAACAATTATATCAACTAACAATGTAGATAATAATAATAATAGTTGTTATTATTATTGTTGTTAGGTAAATATTAATAATAATCATAATTAAGATTAAAATCAATAATAATAAAGTTTAAATTAAATTGTCATAATCGTTATTGTCATAAGTATAATCAAATAATAGATTAGGAGTTATTTAAAAAACAGTAGAATTTATTTAAGATCACTCACTCGTACCATATTTTAAAACAAAAATAGTTTATTAAAATGATATTTATGAAATTTATTCAAAATTAAATTGGGATATGGCGGCATAAAAAGAAAAAAAGAACAACAAAGGATGAGAAAAGAAGATAAGAGGAAGCTTCTCTCGCAACACATAAGTTTCTAGTCTCGACAGCGAGCGAATGGATCGCAACACAAGAAAGCAGCCAATCGTGGGAACTTTTCTCACAATCTTCTTTGCTTTTACCCTCTTGTTCTCAATTTCCTTTCTTTGATTTTGGTTGCCGCAAATACCTAATAATTTCTAGGTTTACTGTCTTCTGAATTCTGATCATACTCTTCTTATTCTTTCTAATCTTCGTATAGTTGACTTCAAAATATGGTCAATGATTCGTTTGCCTTTTCAATTCAGGAGAGGAAGTTGAGGATCTCTGGCGCGAAATTCATTTTTGCAAGTAAGTATTTGGTAAAATTATGGGTCTCCCTTCTCCAGTTCTCCTTACATATGAAATTAGGATTAGGGTAGGGAGGTTTCCGTGTATATTCAGTTTAACCAGTTAGTTTGCATCAATTCTAGTGGACACCATATTTTCATAACCAAAAAGTCATACTAATAAAGAGCAGAAAGTTGACCTTTCACCAAAATTCTAAATATCTTTTGAATCTAAAGAATCATACAGGGAATGGAGGATTGCGAAATGCCACCACTAATTACTTCATATTTCTGCCGTCTAACGAAAATCTGATATGTGAGCGTGAAACATTACCTCCAACTTGATCTCTTTCATGTATGTGTTTCATATGATGTATATTAAATATTAATAAATAACTATGGCGGCAACCTAATGTAAGGCTGGTCGCTTTGGTGGAAAAGGGGGTAGTTCTTACTTTACTTTTTTGCCCCATTAGTAATATACCCATATTACCTAAACTTGGCAACTTTATTTTGGTCCACAAACTTTTTACATCATTGTTTTTATATCTTATACTCGTATACCACTATCTATGTGTGTGAATGTCGTGTTGGTTATTCTTGCAGTTGTAACTTATGGACATGAATGATCCACTAGCCATTGAACCAGGGAGATGTTGTATGTGTCACAAAATCCTCTTATCTGAGATCGAACCCAATAGAGAGCTTGAATCTATCAGTATATGTGGTGACTGTAAACTTTTGTTTCTAACACAACAGAGAACTCTTAGCACTCAAGAATCTCTTGAAAATATACTGTCACAAGAATTTCCAGATATGATCAATGGTAGATCAAGACAGTTAAGGAGAGTTTTATCCGATTCAGAAAGTGACGGCTTTGATTCCGTTTCTGGTGATTCCGATTATATTTTTCCGTATGCTCTTTACAGTGATGACTCCGTAGCTTCTGTTATTGTTGATAATGATGTCGACAGTGACACAGATACAGGTACAGATACAGATTTAGATACAGATCCTATCCATAGTGGTTTGAACCAGTGGAACTCGGATGACTATGATGACTCAATAGTGGGTAGAGCTCGGCTGCGTAGATCATTGGCGACCAATGGACGGAATCTCTCACCGGATTGGCTTCGGGAGATTCTTTCTCCCGAGGCTGGAATCGGAATCGGAATCAGTGACAGGAATGGAATTGATGAGCGAATGATGTGGCATAATGCTGGAGAGTATAATGATGGTGAGCCTGCAGCTGCTTTGTTTGTGAAGAATCTTGAGCGCGTGGTTGTAGATGATGACGTGGAAGGTTTGGTGTGTGTGATTTGTAAAGAAAGTGTGTGTGTTGGAGGTGTAGTGAACCGGCTTCCTTGTTTACATGTGTACCATGCTTCTTGTATCATGCCATGGTTAAACGCACACAATACTTGTCCACTTTGTAGATACGAACTCCCAACTGATGGTCAAATGAGACCAAATAGAACCCATGGGTTGGCGGTGCAGAGTGTGGGTGGGAGCGGCGGTGATAGCGATGGTGGTGGAGGAGGGTGGTGGTTTGTGGTGGCTACGCTAGTGAGTGTGGTGGGTGCTGGTGTTATGATGTGGTTGGGTGGAGGTAGTAGTCAAATGGACAACATAAGAAAGAAATGGTGGTCTCTCTTGTAGTGTATTTTTGGTCTTAATTTATGTATGTTTGTATAGAGATTTGGTTCACATGTTGGTAAATTTTTGCGTCTATCATCATCATCATCAATAATTAGATATATTAGGTCGGTCTATGTAGGTCGCCAACATTTCTGAAAATAGGCGTTCATGCTTTGCTAATAGAAGATATGCATTAAACTATTATAAAACATTATTAAAACTGTTTAATGTCATGTCCACTAGGGATGAGAATTTGGCCGGAAGAACCAGGACCCGGATGCGAACAGGAACCAGAACTGTGTATTCGATCCGATTCCTGGTTCTTTGTTTCTTACGAAATCGGTTCTTAATCTGGTTCGGTTCAGTTCGGGTCTAGACCTGTGCTCATCCCTAAATTGTCTACTAGCTTGCCAATGGCCATCATATCTAACTCATCTAGCTATTGCTCTTCACCATGCCATGCTATTAAATATGTTGCAACAAATGGAGCCAAGAATTGAATTGAATAAGAGATTAAGAAGATGCTAAGAAGAAATCAAAACAAGATTGACCAATTGAAGAAACTTTTATTCATCCACTAGTAAATCGTATAGGAAAGGAAAAGAGAAACAGAAATGTAGATCACTCTTAACGAAATTGGAGAAGTGACTTACGTGCTATACTAGTCAAAACAAAACATGAAAACAACATGACAATTCTAGCCCGCAACTTCTATACATGTACAACATGGTTTCTGGACTTATGGTTAATGCCATTTTATCTACAGTCTCCACATTGGCATTTGAATCAAGTACAACCATAGTTCCAAGCTATAAACGCATCTTTAAGCATAAATGAGAAACATATTATCGAGTTCACACTTGAATACTTGGATAATCAATCTTACACCTTTTGAGTCGGGTTTGAGTTTTTCATACTCGAATGAATACGTATCACCGCCACCAAGGACTGCATGTCCTTCATTCTCCACAAATACTTGAGAATGTTCATAACCGCTGTCCAATGAGCTTTGCCAAGATTTCGTTGATAGCTACTGACCATGCTCAAAGCAAAGGACACATCAGGGCGAGTACATGTCATAGTGTACATGATCGACCCTACAGCCGAGGTGTAAGGTACCCGACTTATATCAGCTATCTCTTCATCTGTACTAGGACTTTGAATCTTACTTAATTTGGTATTGCTTTGGATTGGTGGCTATCCTTTTTTAGAATTTTCCATACTAAACCTCTTTTGTACCTTATCCAATAATGTACTTTGACTAACTCCAATTAGTCTATTCTTTCTATCTCTTAAAATTCTTATCACGAGAATATATGCTGCTTCTCCAAGGTCTTTCATGGAAAAACACTTTCCAAGCCAAGACTTAACTTCTTGCAATGTTGGAATGTCGTTTCTCATGAGTAGTATGTCATCGACATATAATACCAGAAAAGTTACTATACTCCCACTAGCCTTGATATACACACATGACTCATCTTCACTCCTAGAGAAACCAAACTCTTTGACTTTCTCATAGAAACAAATATTCCAGCTACGAGATGTTTGTTTTAATCCATAGATGGATTTCTCAAGCTTGCACACTCTAATGAGAAATTTTGCATCTACAAAACCCTCTGACTGACTCATGTAAACATCCTCAGCCATGTTAAGGAAAGCGGTTTTAACGTCCATCTGCCAAATTTCATAATCATGAAAGGCAGTTATAGTGAGCATTTTCCTAATAGATTTTATCTTGGCTACTGGTGAGAAGGTTTCATCATAGTCAACTTCCAGGGTTTGAGTGAATCCCTTCGCAACCAATCGTGCCTTGAAAGTATGTACCTTTCCATCCATGTTGGTCTTCTTCTTGAAGATCTATTTGCACCCAATTGTCTTCCGACTTGGTACATTATCAACCAAATTCCAAAC
This sequence comes from Cichorium intybus, assembly GCA_023525715.1. NCBI lineage: Eukaryota > Viridiplantae > Streptophyta > Magnoliopsida > Asterales > Asteraceae > Cichorium > Cichorium intybus. The sequence continues at coordinate 21,171,369 of CM042009.1, forward strand.
TTGGTTGTCATACATGGAATTGATCTCGCTGTCCATTGTCTCTTTCCATTTAGCAGCCTTAGGGCCTGCCATTGCTTCCTTGTAGCTAGCTGGCTCATCCAAATTTATCAGTCTCCTATCACTAACAAACATGTCACCATCTGTAGTAATATGGAAACCATAGAACTCAGGTGGCATGCTAACTCTACTGGAATGCCTAAGAGGTAATGACTTGTTTATCGTTTCAACAGTAACTTCTTCCTCTGGTTGAGTGCTAGTATCATCTAAGGTTCCTTCACTGATTAACGCTCTTGAATTTCTTCAAGGTCAATGATACTCCCACTGTCCTCTTTGAATATGAGCTATCTCTCTCTCTCTCTCAAGACTCATCTTCGTGCTACAAAGACCACGTTCTCACTAGGTATG